>OX451735.1:309529071-309571571 GCA_948472305.1 Vicia faba | reverse complement strand
ACCAATTTGCTTTTGGTAGCTTAAGTGTGAAGAAAGGTCCATAACATATGCTATCTCTCATATCAGTAAAAGAACACAGCACAAAAGATATCAAACACATTCCATAGACCACACTCAAGCTTTTGCACGAGCCATTTCCCTTTCAAACCCTCTCCATCTCAGAATCATCCTCAAACTGCACAAACAGGGGTGCCCCTGCAGTTTGAGTGCAATCTCTCAATCCCTTCAAGCATTTCTGTCCAAACCTGTTCCTCTACCTTCCTTACAACATATGCAAGCTATCCAGAAGCCAATGCACGATCTGTAGTTGCTCTAACCACTTCCACCATTTTCACATCTTTGACTTGCAGGTGAAGTTCTACAGCTTGATACAAGAAGGTTCAAGACAAAGTAAGCATTGAAAAAGCATCCCTGGACCTCAAGGAAGCTTTTCCAATCATTACATTGCACTGAAAGCCTCTAATTCTCCACATAGAAGTTCAACTGCACAGGTAAAAGTTTGAATTCGTATCTCTCTTATTAGGCATCTTTAGTCTTAAGTTTGTGAAGAAACAAAGTCCTACTCATAGCCCTGAACATGTACATAGCTTTACTTTTCATTTCTTTTGCCTGAGTAGAGAGAATTTGAACTCTGAAAATGGTAGAAAAATTAGGTCAGGAAAGAGGGGGAGAGAAATTCTCCCTCATCTTAGAGAGATAGGACATGTTCTTTATATGGTTAGAACCGTCTCTTCATGCTTAATATCTTTTGTGTTGGAAGTTTGTTCAAAAAATCAAGGAATCAGGAGTTAGGCATTGAAGCAAGAGGCGCGCGTTTTTTTTCAAAGTTTGAAGCTGGAGGTTGAAGACAGTGTGTTATTGGGCTGGGCTGTTGTTGTTCTTTCTTTTCACGCCATCCTTTTTGGCTTACACCCCCCTGAGCCCATTTGTTTATTTTTCAACATTTTTGACTTTTTCTTTTTGGGTTGACTTTGTTTATTTTTTCTCATGCCATTAAAATTTTTAAAATATTTTTTCCATCATTTTTTGTATTTATGGCATATTTGTTTGTTTATTTCTCTTGTTTATATACAAATATATATATACACTATTATTAAAATAAATAGAAAATAATGTAGATACATTTTTATTTTTTTTATTTTTCTTCCTGAAAATATTTCACACACAAAAAATACTTTTATTTATTTTATTAAAATATTAAATAAATACTTATTTTGTATAATACTTATTTAGGGTTTAATATATATATATATATATATGTTTATTAATATATTTAAGATAAAGATATAAAATACTTGATTTTTTTTATTTTTATTAATATTTGATACAAAAATACTTTTTTTCACAAAATACTCCATTTTATTTTATTTTTATAAATAATAGATAAATAGTAGAATTAAATTAGATAACAATACCTTTTATTTAAAAATTAGGGTTCTTTACCCTAAGTTCAAAATACTCAAAAATAAATACATTTTTATTTTCTTTTCCCTTTTACATAAAAATAATATTTTCTCATACACATAAAAACTCCCTTTTGCATTTCACATATTTATTTAGTTTCCATTTAATTTTAGTACATTTAATTATGCATTGCAAAATATCCAATTGTTGTAATAATTTAGATTTAAATTTTTGTCAATATCCCCCATTTGAACATTTGTACCCCCCTTCCCATATTTGGTTGTGTAATAGCTTAGTAATTTTAATTTCGCACTTTATTGCTTTCTAATAATAACATGCTAGAATTAGGGTTTGTATGCGAAAAAACGATAAAAAATAGTTTGACCTAATACAAAGATAAACAAGCATGAAAATGGACACACAAATCACACTTGCACCCCCCCCTAGGGTATTCCACTTGTTGCCTTCAAATAATTGGGCCATATTGTATGTTGAACATCTTTGGGCAAAGCAAACAGTTTGAATGATCATAGTCCCTCGATAAAACTTTTCAAAACAAACAAAATAAATGATCAAGTCCCTTAGAGAAATTGCCCAAAGACATTTAACGTCGTTACAATTATGGTCTAAACGATGACCCGCGCCTGTCCCTTTCACATCCTAACACAAGGTTGCCCACCAAATACAATGGTGGTGCAAACTTGTTAAAAGGGTTAAAGTATAGCAATAATCTTTTGAGAAATTTAGGAGTAGATAACCTCTTAGTTACTTGAATCAACTTGCAAAACAAAACACTTGCCTTCTTTTCAAAAACCACAATCCACTACACTTTCAAAACAACTTTCAAAAACAAATGAAAACCTTTTCAAAAGACATACATCTTTGTATACATCCCCACATGGATCATTACAAAGGTTGCCACCACATTGACCTCTTTTCAAAAACATTTTCAAAACCCACACAAAGCACCATTTAAAACAATTGAAAACAAAAGGCAAGTGATCTAAGCAAGTAACTAAGAGCCCATGGATAACCATGGATAGAAAGGGTGCTAATACCTTCCCCTTCTATAATCTACTCCCCGAACCCAAGAAAACATCTCAAAAGGTTTTTGCTGTGCTTTTTAACCTTTCCTTAGGATAAAATGAAAAGTCGGTGGCGACTCTTGCTAACCGCAACATTTGCGAATACAAACGCAAACCTCAAGTCAGTTCTCCCACCGTATCACAGAACTGGCGACTCTGCTGGGGACGACTTTTAAAGTGGAGTAACCTTAGGGTTTAGATCACCTTTGTTTTCAATTGCTTGCTTTGTTTGCTTTTACATATTGTGGGCTTTGTATCGGAGTTTTATGGATCCTAACCCGGATCTGGGGAAACCCTTTTAGGTAGCAACAAGGCTGTGAGGGAACTGTGCGGGGTATACCGACATGGTTGAAGCAGTCTGCTACGTTGATGTGGCACTTTGGTGTGTACCGGTAACCCTTGAGTTCAGTCAAGGAGAGTACGGGGCCGCCGCGTGGTGTCATGAAGCATCAACTGACCTTAGGAACCTTAATTGAACCATCTTGGCCTTTTTAGGGTAGTGAGATAACTGACTTTGGTGCAGTCCGAGGTTGGTTGATACTCGATACTACACTCAATTGAGGGTTGCTTTCCTGGAATATTTCGGTCGCCAGTTCAGTGGCTAAATCGAAACGATGAACAATGAAAGCAATCCAGTGATATTGGGACCTTTAGAACCCGGTTACTTTCGATAGGACAGGTTGAGCCCACAAAACTTCAAGAGGGTAATACCCAGACCCCATGCAGGCCTAAACTCTAAGGGTTTGTGTGACTTGTATGCCTTACCATGTTTGCCTTTGTGAATGTTTATAGTGCATTTAATCATCACATCATTACATCATACAAACATCATGAGCATTGACTAACCGTTTCAAGGGTTTCGAATCTTCATCTTTGTTCTTGTTTTATAGGACATGGAAACTGCTCGCAGAAAGACAATTCCGATTAGCCTTGTAAAGATCCCTCCTCAGCTTAAGGAGCTTCTGTCCAGAATTCCCGAGAGTTCTTCATTCAGTGAGAGACATGGAAGACTCATCAACTTGGTTAACACCAACATTGAGGAGGACTTGATAAAGGTCCTGTTCCAATTCTTTGACCCTCTGCATCACTGTTTCACCTTCCCAGATTATCAGTTAGTACCTACATTGGAAGAATTCTCCCGACTTCTGAAGGTCCCTATCCTCGATCAACTACCCTACAACGGTACGGAAGAGGAACCCAGGCTTGAAGAGATTGCTAAAGCCTTGCACCTACAGACATCCGACCTCAAAGGACATTGGGAAGTTAGAAGTGGTATCAAAGGGTTCTTAGCTAGGTTTCTGTTTGATAAGGCCCAAGAATGTTGGAACTCTCTTGACCTACGAGCTTTTGAAGAAGTCATGGCCCTCCTTGTCTATGGTTTGGTGTTGTTCCCTAACCCAGATCAGCTTATTGATATCAGTGCTGTCCAGATCTTTATGACCAGGAATCCTATACCTACACTGTTGGGGGACATCCTTCACTCATGTTACACTCGAACCATGAGGAGAAGGGGTGTCCTTATGTGTTGCACTCCTCTCTTGGGAAGGTGGTTTATTTCGCATCTTCCACAATCAGTTTTGAAGAACGAGCGGGGTTTGAGATGGTCACAACGGCTAATGACTCTCACGCATGCAGATATACATTGGTGTCCTAGGTCCAGGGAAGACGTCACTATCATTGATCGTTGTGGGGAGTACCCTAATGTTCCTTTATTTGGAATCAAAGGAGGTATAACCTACAACCCATGCCTGGCTTGGAGACAGTTTGGTTATGCTCGGAAGGAGGGCCCTCATGACATGTTAATTCCTGACATAGTCTTCGACTTCGACAACGATACTCAAGGACTTCGTCAGAGATTTATCAGAGCTTGGAGGATGCCAAGTAGGATAGACAGCAAAACACTGGGGCACCGGAACTCCATCCCGTTGGAGCCTTACCTCAAGTGGGTACGGGCCCGCTCTCAGAAGTTAGTAATGCCTTACCCTCACGTGCTACCTGTAATCAAAGAGCCAATCTTGGAAGGAGAAGCATCCTACACCATTCAACATCCCGACATGCCCACCTCCTGGGAAGAGATGCAGAAGAGCTGGATCCAACTTAAGGAAGAACGGAATTCTCTTGAGACCAGTCTACATGCTAGTGAAAAGAAGGTCCTGGAACTCACCCGCCTGCTGCACGAGGAAAGGAATCTCAACACCTACATCGCGCCAAAAAGGATGCGCAATGTCTTTTTACCTTAAGGGGTTATTTTGTAATATTTGGCCCATGAGGCATTTATGTACTAACGAATTTCTCCTTATTAATATGATGTGCGTTCCTTTTTGTCTACAACAAAGTTTGAATGTTCTAAATCCTTGAATGCATTGCATACATACGCATTCCATTGCACCATATGCATAGCAGGTACCCTATTTCACAGGTTGCTTAATTTTCTTCGCTGTTTGTGTGCACAGTCATCATGAATCCGGAATCATCCAGTGAGCAGGCAATCAAGGCCCTTCAGGCCCAAAGTGCACAGTTTCAAGAGATGGTCCTAAGCCTAGCCCAGGGTCAGCAAGAGTTGAAGACTCTACTCCTGAAGAAAAAGAAGAAAAAGAGGACGGCGATGTTCAACACCGGACGCAGATTTGGGAACACACTCCACAATGAAGCTGATCCAACCACTTCTTCTGCTGAGAAAAATAGTCTCCAAGGGGGAGGAGCTCCTAGTCCCGCAGTCTCCGACAACGAGACGGACTATAACGAGGAACAATACCCACCTGCTACTGACAGATATAAACAATTGGAGGACCGCTTGAGCGCTATGGAAATTCAGAACGTGCCAGGACTGGATTTCGGAGATTTGGGATTATCTTCCGGAGTAGTAATTCCCCACAAGTTTAAGGCGCCTGCCTTCGCCAAGTATGATGGGGTCTCCTGCCCAAAGCTGCATCTGAGGTCGTATGTAAGGAAAATCCAACCTTACACGGCGGATAAGAACCTCTGGATTCACTTCTTCCAGGACAGCCTCTCAGGGTCTCAGCTTGAATGGTTCTACCAATTAGACGGAGCTAGCATCTGGCACTGGGAGGATTTAGCGACTGCTTTCTACAGACAATACCAATACAATTCTGATCTCGCTCCTACGCGTACCCAACTTCAGGGTATGTCTCTAGGGACGGGTGAAGGATTCAAAGAGTACGCTCAAAAATGGAGAGATTTGGCTGGCAGGGTGCAGCCTCCATTAACTGATCGAGAGCTGGTTGATATGTTTCTGGGAACGTTGTCTGGTCCGTTTTTTAATCATTTGGTTGGAAACTCCTCCGCTGGGTTCACAGATTTGATATTAACGGGAGAGAGAATTGAAGCTGGCATCAGGTCAGGCAAGATACAGAAGGCTGCCTCTACAAGTGCTGAGAAGAGGCCATTTAAGAAAGAAGCCAGCGCCGTTTATGGCCCTAGAAGGCAAGTCAAGCCCGAGAGTCGCCAAGCCGTTAATGCTTTGGTCATCTCCAAACCTGTTGCTGCTCCTCAGCAGTACAATCAACCAAGAAGTGAAAGGCCCAAGAGGCAGTATACCCGATTGAGTATGACATTATCTCAAATTTTACCCCAACTGTTATCCACCAACCTGGTGACCCTCAAAGAAGCTCCTAAAGTCGTCAACACTGCGTCTCCTAAATACAACCCAAATGCCCGGTGTGCTTATCATTCTGATAGTCCCGGGCACACTACTGATGATTGTTGGGCCCTGAGAAACAAAGTGCAAGATCTAATTGACGCAAAAGAAATTCAGTTCGAAGCGCCAGAAAGACCGAATGTTGTAACGGCTCCTATGCCCCAGCATAGGGTAAATGCCATTGAGGAATAAGTGTATGCTGTTTCGATAGATGAAGTTGTTACCCCTTTGAAGACTGTTAAGAAGAACCTACTGCGGGCCGGTTTATTTCCGGGTTGCGGCGAAGGTTGCCCATTCTGTGCTATTTCCCTATCTGATTGTCCCTTGCTAAGGCTAGGCATCCAAGGCCTAATGGACAGCAAGGAGATTCTATTCAAAAAGACTGCTGTTCAATTGGTTCCAATGAAAGAAGTGTCCGTGATTACCATCTTCAAAAATCCAATCAAGGCTCCCCCAAAGAAGCCTATTCAAATCTTGACAGTTGCGCCTGTGATCATTACTGTTCCAGGACCCCTCTCCTACGTGTCTGATAGAGCTGTCCCCTGGCATTATGGGGCAGACGTGTATGTAAATGGAATCAAGCAAGAATTCGATGCTAATGCCAGTATCTGCGATATCACCGGTCCAGCTAAAGTCACCCGCAGTGGCAGGCTCTTCTCGCCTGACATTGCGCCACCCGCTATTCGAAAACCCCTTCTCATAAAACCTGCAAGTCTACCAAGTCCTGTTGCTGATCAAATTGTGTCCCCTGCTGCCGAGTCATCAAATGCTCGGGGCAAAGGGATTGAAGAAGGGCCTGCCCGGATGGAGGCACCAATACCTGTAAATGCTGAGGCCTCCCGACAAGAAATGGAGGAAATTCTGAAAATAATAAAGAAAAGTGATTTTAATGTTGTCGAGCAGTTGGGGCATACACCCTCCAAGATCTCCCTGCTCTCCCTATTGCTGTGCTCCGAGGCTCATGCTAAGGCCTTAATCTCATTTCTCAAGACGGCCCACGTGCCACAGGAGACGTCTGCGGTTCAGTTCACTGACTGCATAGCAAATCTGACGGCGGACAACGGCTTGGGCTTTTCAGATGCTGACCTGACCGCGAAAGGGAGAGACCACAATGATGCCCTGCATGTCTCTATTGAATGCAGGGGCACTACTCTGGCACATGTATTGGTAGACACTGGTTCTTCTTTGAATGTTCTTCCGAAAAAGGCTTTGGATCGTCTGGATTATGAGGGCCTGGAGTTGAAACCCAGCAATATCATCGTCAGGGCCTTTGACGGTTCCAAAAGGATGGTCCATGGAGAGGTTAACATCCCTATTCGTGTGGGCTCTCAAGTGTTTGACTCTACCTTTTACGTGATGGATATACGTCCATCGTATTCTTGTCTGTTGGGTCGACCTTGGATCCATAAAGCTGGGGCAGTGACCTCCACCTTGCACCAAAAGCTGAAATATCCCGTCAGGGGGAAGATCGTCACTGTGCAAGGAGAAGAGGAGTATATGGTTAGCCATTTGAATTCCTTCAGGTACATCGAGATGGACGGGGAGTTCATTGAAACCCCCTTCCAACATTTCGAGGAGGTACATCCAATTTCAGCAGCTGCGGAGACAATGGCCGAAGAGAATGATTCCTTGAAGTTGGTTTCCCTAAGGGATGCCCGGGCTGTGGTTCAGAAAGGCAATGGTGCACACTGGGGTCAGCTTCCTGACTTCACTCAGAAGAATGACAAGTTTGGGCTAGGCTTTACTGCAGAGGCTCAGAAGGCGGTGCGCAAAGAGAAGATTGGAAAGGCTCCGGTGTTTATCTCCAGCTCAAGGGTGAACGCTATTGAGGAAGATGTGGAGGAAGCTGAGTTTGATAGTTGGATCTACCCGACTGCCAGCGACGGACCAAGCAACTGGACAGCAAAGGATTTTACCCCTATCACATTTGTCACGCAGTAATTGATTTCTTTTGATTTCCAAATTTGTAACAAACAATATGTTAAAACTCTATTGGCTCGGTGTCCTACCCGGGGCATCGTAGCTCCCTTTGTGAGGGCTTTTTGTATGACATTTTCATATATCATCAATCAAAACATTGGACGTTTGTTGCATTTCAAATCTTGTGCTCTTTTTCTTTCTGTGTTATACATATTGCAAAACAGCTATATTTACACACACTCACTTATACAGGTTTCAATCCACTCTGGATCTCACTGGCAACAGCTCTGCTACCGCCAGTTATGACTTCGAAAATCCGATCAACTTGGCCGAAGACGAAGGTGAAGATGATTGCGAAGTGCCTGGTGAACTCGCAAGACTGCTACTGCAGGAAGAGAGGGCTATTCAACCACATGAAGAGCCTGTGGAGACAGTTAACTTGGGTACTGAGACAGATAGGAAAGAGGTCAAGATTGGTGCCAATCTAGAGCTCAGCGTGAAGCAACGATTGATCCAGATGCTACAGGACTACATGGAGATCTTTGCCTGGTCTTATGAAGATATGCCTGGTTTGGATGCCGACATTGTAGTTCACCATTTGCCAACCAAGGAAGATTGCCCTCCAGTAAAGCAAAAAGTTCGACGAATGCGTCCAGAGATGTCTGAGAAGATTAAAGCTGAGGTGATGAAACAGTTTGATGCGGGTTTCCTTGCAGTAACTTCTTACCCTCAGTGGGTTGCCAATGTTGTGCCAGTGCCGAAGAAGGACGGTAAAATCAGAATGTGTGTCGACTACAGGGATCTGAACAGGGCCAGCCCCAAGGATGATTTCCCCCTACCTCACATCGATGTCCTTGTTGATAATACAGCTCAACACAAGGTGTTCTCCTTCATGGATGGCTTCTCAGGGTATAACCAGATCAAGATGGCTCCGGAAGATATGGAGAAGACTACATTTGTAACTCAGTGGGGGACCTTCTGTTATAAGGTCATGCCATTCGGATTGAAAAATGCTGGGGCAACCTATCAGCGTGCCATGGTTGCTTTATTTCATGATATGATCCATCATGAGATTGAAGTATATGTTGATGACATGATTGCAAGGTCTCAAACGGAGGAGGAACACCTTGATCATCTGAGGAAGCTGTTTGACCGACTCAAGTTGTACAAGCTGAGGTTGAATCCCAACAAATGCACCTTCGGGGTGAGGTCCGGAAAATTGCTAGGTTTCATCGTAAGTGATAAAGGTATCCAGGTGGACCCTGCCAAGGTTAAAGCTATTCAAGAGATGCCGACTCCAAAAACAGAGAAAGAAGTCAGAGGGTTCCTAGGACGACTGAATTACATTGCCCGATTCATTTCACATCTGACTGCTACTTGTGAGCCAATCTTCAAATTACTGAAGAAAGATCAAGTGGTACGCTGGAATGATGAATGTCAGGCCGCCTTTGAAAGAATAAAGGAATACCTCCAAGAGCCACCCATTCTTATGCCACCGGTGGAAGGAAGACCTCTGATACTATACCTGACAGTGCTTGATAATTCAATGGGGTGTGTGCTGGGGCAGCATGACGAGTCTGGCCGAAAAGAGCACGCTATTTATTACTTGAGCAAAAAGTTTACCGACTGTGAGTCTCGTTACTCACTGCTTGAGAAAACTTGCTGCGCTCTTGTATGGGCTGCTCGCCGGTTGAGACAGTATATGCTGACTCACACTACCTTATTGATTTCAAAAATGGATCCCATCAAGTACATATTTGAAAAGCCCGCTCTGTCTGGGAGAATAGCGAGATGGCAAATGATCTTAACAGAATATGATATCCAGTATACAACTCAGAAAGCAATTAAGGGAAGTGTACTGGCTGATCATTTGGCACACCAACCTGTGGACGATTACCAATCATTGAACTTTGATTTTCCGGACGAAGACATCATGGTGGTAACTGACTGTGAAGTACCTGGACCGGATGAAGGACTTGAGGAAGGATCCCGATGGTCTATGCATTTTGATGGAGCCTCCAATGCTTTGGGTAACGGCGTCGGCGCTGTGATCATATCTCCCAAGGGGACTCATACTCCACTCACCGCCCGATTATGTTTCAGCTGCACCAACAATATGGCAGAATACGAGGCATGTATCATGGGTCTACAAGCTGCAATCGATTTGAGGATCAAGTTTCTAGGTGTCTTCGGAGATTCCGCTCTCGTGATCAATCAGATCAAGGGCGAGTGGGATACGAAACACCCGAATCTTATCCCTTACAAGGAGTATGTGTCGACCTTGCTCCCTCACTTTGAAGAAATAACTTTTGAGCATTTCCCCAGAGAGGAGAATCAGCTAGCGGACGCACTAGCCACGATGTCTTCAATGTTCAAAGTTAAATGGGACAATGAGGCTCCCCAAATCGTAATCTGGAAGTTGGATGAACCGGCGTACTGCTGTGAGCTCGAGGCTGAGAAGGTGACTGAGAAACCCTGGTATCACGAGGTGAAGAGGTACTTGGAAGCTCAGGAATACCCTGAAGGTGCATCTGTCAACGACAAGAAGTTCATGAGGAGGTTTGCTGCAAAATTCTTCCTCAGCAACGGCGTTCTCTACAAACGGAATCATGATTCAACTCTGTTACATTGTGTGGATAAGGCTGAAGCAGAGAAAATTATGATGGAACTGCATGAAGGAACATTTGGAACCCATTCCAGTGGACACACCATGGCTAAGAAAATCCTTCGGGCAGGATATTTCTGGTCCACGATGGAAGCCGATTGTTACCAACACTCCCGAACTTGTCACAAATGCCAGATCTATGCTGACAAGGTGCATATCCCTCCAGTTCCTTTGAATGTCCTAACGGCACCCTGGCCTTTCGCAATGTGGGGGATCGATATGATCGGTGAGATCCGACCAACGGCATCCAATGGGCATCGCTTCATCCTGGTGGCGATCGATTACTTCACGAAATGGGTTGAGGCCGCTTCATATGCCACGGTAACCAAGAGCGTCGTGGCGCGTTTCATCCGGCATAATCTGATATGTCGGTACGGTGTCCCGGAAAGAATCATTACGGACAACGGTACCAATCTCAATAACAAAATGATCACTGAACTCTGTGAACAATTCAAGATACAGCACCACAATTCTTCTCCCTACCGGCCGAAGATGAATGGAGCTGTAGAGGCCGCCAATAAAAATATCAAGAAAATTGTGCAGAAGATGACAGTGACTTATAAAGATTGGCACGAGATGTTACCGTTCGCTCTTCATGGGTACCGCACCTCAGCAAGGACATCAACCGGGGCAACTCCTTTCTCCTTGGTCTACGGCATGGAGGCAGTCTTGCCGATTGAAATCCAGATACCCTCTCTTCGGATAATGAAGGATGCAGACTTGAATGAAGATGATTGGATCCAGACTCGACTTGATCAGCTAAATCTGATTGACGAAAAGAGGCTCACTGCTATCTGTCACGGTCAAACGTATCAGAAACGGATGATCAGGGCATTTAACAAGAAAGTCAGACCGCAAGAGTATCAAGTTGGGGACCTGGTAATCAAACGCATCATCCTTCCTCAAAGTGATCCCCGGGGCAAATGGACCCCTACTTATGAAGGGCCATTTGTGGTTAAACGTGTGTTCTCAGGAGGAGCCATGATCCTAACCACCATGGATGGTGACGACCTTCCTCACCCCGCCAATGCAGACATAGTGAAAAAATACTACGCATAAATAAAAGACCCGCTAGGTTGACATGCCTAGGCAAAAATAAGGGCTTCCCGGCGAACCAAAAGGGTTCGGGCAAAAATAAGGGATGAAATGAAAAAAATCTGTACACCCGGCAAGTCGAAAACCTGAAAGGGCGGCTTGGGCAAAAATGGGTATCCCGGTGGACCGAAAACCCGAAAGGGCGGTCCAGGCAAAAGTTAGGGATAAAAGCGTAACACTATGTCTCATTGGATCACCTCGCATCCGGAATTCGGCATCAATTATCTGGCTCCAGATTTCGGCATTGATCAATCGGCTTCATCTTCAACTAAGCAGCAAAGCGATGAGACGCTCAGAGACATAAAGGCAATAGCAGAGTTGGAACCCAGTGGGATTGTTCACATAGCTGTTTTGTTTTCTTTTTCAAATTGTAAACTCTATACTTTTTGGCGATGTCCTCTTACTAGGATATCAGCCTCTTGTACAAAAACGCCTATTCACAGGCAAAGTTTAAATCAATACAAATTCACTTGTCCATACAAATTGCCTTTGTTTTTTCTTTTTCTGTTTTGTCTTGCGAAGAACGTCCAATGTTCATTTTTGATATATGCATTTGACATTAAATTGCTGATTCATAAATGTTTGCATATGAAAAAAGAGATTAATTACAAGTGACGTCAAAAACGGGGGCAATGTGGAGTTGTCTAATGCGGTCTAGTTGTTTTGTCCACCAAGGCACCAAGGTAGGTTCAACTGAAAATGTGGCCAAATCATCTTAGCTCCCCGCAGAGTAAAACAAAATTCAGCAGCACTTTCCCCAAGCAGGAGTCGATCCCTCGTCGATCCTGAAAAAGGCACAACATTCTCCGGCAGGTCTTAAAAGCTCATCCTCAGCAGATTCTGCGAGCTTATCCCCGACGAAGTACGAACGTCTCGCCCAAGTTTTATTTAGAGTTATTTCCTCACAAGGACTTATAACTGGGTTATCCTCAGCTAAAAGCCACGAAAGACCGTTCTCGGCAAAAGTTCCTTCAATCCCCAGCGAAGTCTATCTTTGGTATTCCCAAGCAGAGTTTATCTTTGGAGTTCCCCAGCGGAGTTTACCATCATTATCCTCAGCAGAGTCCATCGTTAAAAGTCCTCAGCGGGCCTCTCATCAAAGCTTCGGTCAAGCATCTCTTCCGCGGAGCAGTTTCCCGGTCATTCGTCAAGGATTTATTTTCCTAAGATGAAATTACACTCATAAACATTTCACATTTTCATACATCTTGCTTACATACATGATGAGACACATACAACATCAAATGTTGAACATCATGACATATCATACATCATGCATATCATACATCATGACATTGCATACAGCTTACGTCTTTGCCTTTTCAGGAAAAAGACAATCTCAAAAACGACTACTTTCAACTGTCACAATTCCAGATTCGATACCTGTATCTAGCCGGGGCACATCTGAGAGTGATCATTTCCAGACTCGATTCCTGTATCTAGCCAGGGCACGTCTACAGAGTTCAAAGATTCGACTCCTGTATCCAGCCAGGGCACATCTATCAACTACAACATTTCTAAGATTCGATTCCTGTATCCAGCCAGGGCATATCTGTTGACCACATTTCCAGACTCGATTCCTGTATCTAGCCAGGGCACGTCTGCAGGGTTCAAAGATTCGATTCCTGTATCCAGCCAGGGCACATCCGTGAGCAACCGATTGTAGATTCGATACCTGTATCTAGCCAGGGCATATCTGCATAAGGAGACTGAAGATCAAACACCTGTAACAAGCCAGGAAAACATCTGTCTTTCTTAAACACACAAGTTCTCGCTAAGGAATCTCTTATGCGATCAACACTTCCAAATGGCATCTATAAGCCCATTCCCGACAAAGTTCTGTCACTTTTCCAGATGGCATATACAAAGCCCATCTCCCTATCCACCATCTCTCCAAATGGCATCTATAAGCCCATTCCCGACACCACATTGTTGAGACTCCAGCATGCGAGTGCAAATTTCCGGGCACTCTAGTGTCCAATCTCCTTTTACCCTCGAGTCACGAAAGGCAAACTTGCCAATCTAACTCTTCAGGTCCAAGAAGATTGAACAGGGGCAACTGTTGTACCCCAAAATTTTCCCTCCCATTTCCTCAACATTTTCTCATCACAAGACATTTGAAAATCAAGATACAATTAGGGTTTCCTCTGCTCAAGACTTCTCCTTGCACTGTGGACTCAAATTAGGGTTTGTGCTTGCACAAAGATGTTTTGACCTAAAAAGCCTAAGATGACTTTCATGCTCCATGTTGGACTCCCAAGTTTACCTATACCAAGTTTCAAGTCTTGATTCCAAGTTTTACCCAGTCAATTGGACAGTTGACCTAGAAATCAGCTGTATTGGGGAAAAAGTCAACTATGGCCAATTGACAGTCAAATCTCATGAAATTTGACCCACATCAACATTATGAACTCATATGGACTATTTGATCAAGTTTGGATCACAATTCCACAAGAAATTTGATCAGATCACCAAAAGGGTAAAATGGTCATTTTTAGGGTTTTGACTGCACAAAGGCAAATTTTTGACTGTTTGACCTAGCCAATGGCAAACCAAGCTCACATATGGACTCAAGGACCCCATGGAATTATCTTGACATGTTCATCAAGCTCAAAAGATCCCAAGTACACAAGATTGACAGTTGAATTTCCCAGTCAATTGATCAATTTTGACTGTATACTGAAAAGTCAAACTTTGACTTTTTGGTCAAAATCAAGAGTCAAGATTCATTTTTCATCAAAAACATGCCAAATCATGAAACTTGTTCACCAAGAAATCACAAAATGCAAATTAGGGTTTGAAAATGGAATTTTTCATAACTTAGAATTTTTCTAAGTTATGGAAAACCCTAATTTTTTCCCAACTTTGCCCCATCTTTTCACCATGATCCATTTGGATTCAAACAAAAGTCAAAACATGAAAGTTGTAGCTTGTTGCATAATCTACAACTTTGATTCACAAAGTTTTCTCATTTGAAGCTTGAATCTCAAGTTATGATTTTTTGAATAAGGGCACTAAACCATCTTTTAACTTAGTGAAATTTGACCTATTTTGACAAGGTTTTCTACCCTACTTCAAGGCCACTTTTCATACCCTTCCACTTGGAATTTCAAAATGCATTTCAAAGATGGATTGTAGTACACATTCCAAGCTTTCCAAAATGTCCAAGAACTCATCAAACAACCTCATAACTTGAGAGTTTCGAATTTCACAAGTTGGCAAAAATTCACTTTTGTTCTTCAATCAAGACATGTTCATAACCTTGCCAATTTGAAATCAGTTTGCTTTATGCTTGATTACAGGTCCTTGAACCATTTCATACTCAATAATTTAATGCATATTCAATGTGTTAAGGTCATGTTCTTTGTGTTCTAACATTGCATAATGGTTTAATCCTAAACTAGATAAAGTGGAATTTCCATTTTTGAAAAGTTTAGCTTTATGTCAATTGGTAAATCAAACAAGTACATAGAAGATCTGCTTAGCACAAGATTATGGGCATAACACACTGATCAAGAGGAGTTGATGCAGCACATTAGGGGGTCCTATACTGACCTAGAACACCAATTTGCTTTTGGTAGCTTAAGTGTGAAGAAAGGTCCATAACATATGCTATCTCTCATATCAGTAAAAGAACACAGCACAAAAGATATCAAACACATTCCATAGACCACACTCAAGCTTTTGCACGAGCCATTTCCCTTTCAAACCCTCTCCATCTCAGAATCATCCTCAAACTGCACAAACAGGGGTGCCCCTGCAGTTTGAGTGCAATCTCTCAATCCCTTCAAGCATTTCTGTCCAAACCTGTTCCTCTACCTTCCTTACAACATATGCAAGCTATCCAGAAGCCAAGGCACGATCTGTAGTTGCTCTAACCACTTCCACCATTTTCACATCTTTGACTTGCAGGTGAAGTTCTACAGCTTGATACAAGAAGGTTCAAGACAAAGTAAGCATTGAAAAAGCATCCCTGGACCTCAAGGAAGCTTTTCCAATCATTACATTGCACTGAAAGCCTCTCATTCTCCACATAGAAGTTCAACTGCACAGGTAAAAGTTTGAATTCGTATCTCTCTTATTAGGCATCTTTAGTCTTAAGTTTGTGAAGAAACAAAGTCCTACTCATAGCCCTGAACATGTACATAGCTTTACTTTTCATTTCTTTTGCCTGAGTAGAGAGAATTTGAACTCTGAAAATGGTAGAAAAATTAGGTCAGGAAAGAGGGGGAGAGAAATTCTCCCTCATCTTAGAGAGATAGGACATGTTCTTTATATGGTTAGAACCGTCTCTTCATGCTTAATATCTTTTGTGTTGGAAGTTTGTTCAAAAAATCAAGGAATCAGGAGTTAGGCATTGAAGCAAGAGGCGCGCGTTTTTTTTCAAAGTTTGAAGCTGGAGGTTGAAGACAGTGTGTTATTGGGCTGGGCTGTTGTTGTTCTTTCTTTTCACACCATCCTTTTTGGCTTACACCCCCCTGAGCCCATTTGTTTATTTTTCAACATTTTTGACTTTTTCTTTTTGGGTTGACTTTGTTTATTTTTTCTCATGCCATTAAAATTTTTAAAATATTTTTTCCATCATTTTTTGTATTTATGGCATATTTGTTTGTTTATTTCTCTTGTTTATATACAAATATATATATACACTATTATTAAAATAAATAGAAAATAATGTAGATACATTTTTATTTTTTTTATTTTACTTCCTGAAAATATTTCACACACAAAAAATACTTTTATTTATTTTATTAAAATATTAAATAAATACTTATTTTGTATAATACTTATTTAGGGTTTAATATATATATATATATATGTTTATTAATATATTTAAGATAAAGATATAAAATACTTGATTTTTTTTATTTTTATTAATATTTGATACAAAAATACTTTTTTTCACAAAATACTCCATTTTATTTTATTTTTATAAATAATAGATAAATAGTAGAATTAAATTAGATAACAATACCTTTTATTTAAAAATTAGGGTTCTTTACCCTAAGTTCAAAATACTCAAAAATAAATACATTTTTATTTTCTTTTCCCTTTTACATAAAAATAATATTTTCTCATACACATAAAAACTCCCTTTTGCATTTCACATATTTATTTAGTTTCCATTTAATTTTAGTACATTTAATTATGCATTGCAAAATATCCAATTGTTGTAATAATTTAGATTTAAATTTTTGTCAATATCCCCCATTTGAACATTTGTACCCCCCTTCCCATATTTGGTTGTGTAATAGCTTAGTAATTTTAATTTCGCACTTTATTGCTTTCTAATAATAACATGCTAGAATTAGGGTTTGTATGCGAAAAAACGATAAAAAATAGTTTGACCTAATACAAAGATAAACAAGCATGAAAATGGACACACAAATCACACTTGCACCCCCCCCTAGGGTATTCCACTTGTTGCCTTCAAATAATTGGGCCATATTGTATGTTGAACATCTTTGGGCAAAGCAAACAGTTTGAATGATCATAGTCCCTCGATAAAACTTTTCAAAACAAACAAAATAAATGATCAAGTCCCTTAGAGAAATTGCCCAAAGACATTTAACGTCGTTACAATTATGGTCTAAACGATGACCCGCGCCTGTCCCTTTCACATCCTAACACAAGGTTGCCCACCAAATACAATGGTGGTGCAAACTTGTTAAAAGGGTTAAAGTATAGCAATAATCTTTTGAGAAATTTAGGAGTAGATAACCTCTTAGTTACTTGAATCAACTTGCAAAACAAAACACTTGCCTTCTTTTCAAAAACCACAATCCACTACACTTTCAAAACAACTTTCAAAAACAAATGAAAACCTTTTCAAAAGACATACATCTTTGTATACATCCCCACATGGATCATTACAAAGGTTGCCACCACATTGACCTCTTTTCAAAAACATTTTCAAAACCCACACAAAGCACCATTTAAAACAATTGAAAACAAAAGGCAAGTGATCTAAGCAAGTAACTAAGAGCCCATGGATAACCATGGATAGAAAGGGTGCTAATACCTTCCCCTTCTATAATCTACTCCCCGAACCCAAGAAAACATCTCAAAAGGTTTTTGCTGTGCTTTTTAACCTTTCCTTAGGATAAAATGAAAAGTCGGTGGCGACTCTTGCTAACCGCAACATTTGCGAATACAAACGCAAACCTCAAGTCAGTTCTCCCACCGTATCACACGTTCCATGCTAAATTTTTGGACTTATAGACCGACCTAATAGACAAGACCCATTTTAACAGCTCTAACTACCACAACATCAATCAAATTAAGTTTTCCCCTAAGAAATGCACTGTTGATTTCTATTTAATAAAAAATTTCAACATTATACACAATCGTCAATTTTCATAAATATATCAGCTTATTATTAAAAATAATAATAATAGGGGCGTATTTTTGCTGCACAAGGGTGTATTATTTTTGGATTCATTTTTCAGACTGGCCTATTATAGTCTTTAAGGCCCGTGTAAAATCTTTTGATAGAGGGCATATGTTTTTACTTCATTTAGACCTTGAAGGCCCACTTATAATAATATAGGGGGTGTACGTTTGGGATGTAATAGGCCCATTTACTTTTTGTTTTAAAATACAAATGGGGGTACATTTTTAAAATAGGCTGGCCCAATAACTGAACTGTTATTGAACCATTTCAAATTTTTGATAAGAGTGCATTTTTGTTTTTGTTTATTATGGTTATTAATTATAATTATTATTTTTATTAAAACCATTATTATTAATATGATTGTTATATTTATTGATATAATTATTATTATTATTTATTATTAATTGTCATTATCATGATTATTTAATTATTATTATTGTAATTTAAAATATTTTCTAAATCGTTGACTAAAGTCAAAGAGGGCCACGAAACCCAAATTCTAATCCGCCGACTCTCAGTTTCTTCATCTTCATCCCAGTGATGCCCAAGGCCCAGAAGCGCGTACGAAAGTCAAACAAAATCAAAACATATCAAGTAAAAAATCGGATCAAATCTTTCAAATATACAACACAAAATCAGTCAAAATCTTAATTTATACAAATCAGATAAATTTACATTCAATCAAATCCTAAGTTATAATAAATCAGAATCTAACCAAATCTATAATCTCATATCAATCTCACATTATAACGACAATTAACAAAATTTTCCTAATTTATCTACTCCCTAGAAACTATATAAACCCTAAGATTTCTACCAGAAGGAAAGAAAAAAATCTTCACAAAGAACAAGAAGAGGGTAAAAAAAGCAGAAAGAAGGAGAAGAAAAAGATTTTGGTTTCAAAGTCCGAAACCTTAGATCCACTTAATTGTCGCCGCACATCCATTGTAACCCTCGTGGTGTCCATCATCTCCCCAACCTCCCGAACCTGCGATTATGAGGAAAATAAGGAAATAAGTGAAGAGATCAGAAAATCGGAGCATGCATCAAGGAATTGCAAGTATAGAGGTAATCCGACAAACACTTAGCTTAAGGATTTGTATTATGTTTTTATGTTGTCGCGATTTTAGGTTTAGGTTATGGTTAGGGTTCTTCCTAATTAGGGTTGGGGTTCATACGAGAACCCTAGGGTTCTAAAGGTTCGTGTTTCTTGGTTGGGGTTAGGCTATGGTTCTTAGGTTCGCGGGGTTTCGATGAATTTAGGTTAGAGTTCATAAGGATTGGATAAAGTTATTAGGGTTCATTAGAACCCATATGAAGATCTACGGAGGCTTGGATGAAGATTTGAAGATTCCAGTTGAACTTCAACTGAAAATCTGAGATAAGTGATGTTCTTACGATTTCCAATTGAACCACCGGCGAAAGCGATTTCTAGACGGTGGGGTAATTTCTGATCGCCTAGAGAGAAGCAAGAGCTTGTCTCTCTAAAATTTGGTTTTTATTTGGAAGGAGAGTGAAGAGAGAGGAAGAAGAGAGGAAAATGCAACAACAAGTCAAGATCAAAATCAAACAAGTCATCAGAACCAGAGCTAGTAGCCAGAAATGCAACAACAAATGTGAAAGTACCGACAATGTCCCTATTAAGCAAAAACAATGGAAAACGGAAAAAACTATTAAAAAAACAAAAAACATGATATTTAATTTAATTAAGTCAAATAAGAATTTCACTATTTTTTTATTTGGAATTTTTTGGTACTATGAAAACATTAAAAAAAAATCATAAAATATAGAAAAATGACTAATTTGGGGTTTTGAGGGTGGTGTCTCATGGCTTAGCCCTAGAGTAGGAGACTTTGATTTCTGATTTTTTATGTTAAAATGGCACAGTAAAATTTTGATTTCGAGACAACAAGAATCAATAGGCCAACACGCAAGAACAAAATACCTATGACTCTAATATCGGTTAAAAATAACAAGAATTCCCGGCAAGGATGCCGATTTAATCCGCTGTCGCACACGGGTAAAAACGAATAATTAAAAAATGTACTTTAGAGAAGCGACACTTGATTTGTATCGCAAAGACTCTTGATTATTGTAACAACCGATTAAAACATTTGGGGGTGTTTGATTTTGATTAAGATGATGATAAACAAAATTTGAAAAGATTGAAACGATTAACAGAATTTTATGAACAAATTAGTCTATTGTTTCAGTTTCCGACTTATCATTGATTTCTACCTTACAAATTCCATAAGCAGCTTCGATCTCTATTTTATACCAATATTGATTGAAAGCGCAATGGATATAATAATAGTTGACAATCCTATTTTCCTAATAAAGCAAACAAATTAAATTAATCGTGAATTAAGTAATCACGATTTAACATACGTAAATTAACGATAAAGTTACGTCAAAAGTGATTAAAGTTTAGTGTGAAATCATACGGAATTTATCAAAACCATTTCATGAAATAATAAATGACGCAATAGAAATTTAGAGAACAAAATTAAAAGAGAAACAAAATTGAATTGATCAAAGTAAAAACCTCAAAGTCTGATGGAAATACGATTCGACAAATCAACCATAAGAATTAAATCTCCATAAAATCCTAGTGGCTCAATGTTATAATTTCATGAATATTGACTCCCTATCAGTAGCACTTCATTTTAATTTAAATAATACAAGAAAATCAGGCTTAAAGAGCAACCAACCCGAAAATTTAAAAAATTGGCTCGAAAAACAAGTATTTTCTTATGTCTGGAACTAAACTGAAATATTTGACTCTTCTTCACTCCGAACTAGAATTTGGCTTCAACATGAAATTTGTAGCTTATCTTCTTAGATTTCCATCGCATATTAAAATGGGCAAAACGGAATCCCGTAGCCCATGTTATGACATGTACAACGAGAATGTATCAAATATTTGTTTAAGCTGAAAATAAGCACTTATTCAAAAAATAAGTAGAATTCAACTTAACTTTTAAAAGCCTATTAAAACCAATTAAAATAATGCAAGAAGTCATATAAAATTCTTAGCATAAAGTAAAAGATAGTGTATTAAAATACACAGATCGGGAAGAAAATCTCGTTCCACCTTTTGAAACTTTTGATTAGTGTATTTTAATACACCATCTTTTACTTTGGAGAAGGAGGAGTTTCTCGATATCATTCGATTCGTTCAGCCTTCACAGGATACGTAAATATAATTTTGTTTGGTGGAGTGATGTGTGTGTTTTTTCTATCAAGGCAGCCTGGTATAAGGTTAAATTTCATTGTAGGATCAGATTTGAGTATTGCTGGAGCAGGCTCAGATTTCAATGAAGATTGGGCTCGGGCTATTTAATTGGTATGGAAAAATTGTATCCTTAGCAACATATAAGTTTTCGGGCGAAGGTTGTTATTGAAAAGATTACAAACGTGAGATGAACTAGCCAAAAAGGAGAGACTCAGAGGTGTGCATGACTTAGTGTGTTCGCTTTATTTTTGGCTTGTAGAAACTCATTCTCGTAATTTTCTATTTGTCTAGTGGCAAATCGTGTTTAGCCTCTCATAGGTAACTGGATTGATGTTGGTATACCACTCAATCCGCATTCTTTGATTGTTCTTTTGCCGAATTATGATTTGAGCCTTACAGGTGGGATTCCTAAGAAATTGAGGCTTATAATCTCTTTTGTCGTCTTATGGTCTATATGATTAGTAAGGAATACAACTCTATTTAAAAGGACTTCTAAAGGAGTCGTAGACTTTGTTGTCTTAGCTAAGCGCCTTCCGTTGGAGTGGTTTATGGCTTTAAATGATGTTTTGGTTGCTTGCAAATTTGCGGACTGACTTGTGAATTTACTTACTTGTATGGTAGTTTCAATTTTTTTTATAGAATTGTTTGGAGCAGTTAGGGTCTTTTGTGAGATTTTTTTTATTTCTTTCATTTGTTGTATTATGGACTAGTACCCTTATACTCGCATTAATGTATTTTTACTTATAAAAAAACAAACAAAATTTCTTTTTTATGAGAGAGCCAAGTTACATTAAAATTATCACTTATCTTTATAAGGAAGTTCTCCTAAATCCATTTTTAAAAAAAGAAAAACAAAAAGTAGCAACTATTCTTATACATATATTTGTTAGACAATACTTCAAATCACAATAAACTTAAAAATTACATTTTTTTCACCAAAATACTCTACACTATTATGGATAATTTTAATATGCACGGCCAAGACAAATTTGTGAACATCCTCGTATTTCTTTGACTCTCTCTACACTTTCGGACGGCCAGTAATCTCATTTGTGATAGCTATAATTTCATTGGTGGTTAATTATAGGATGAAAAAGTATTACTTAAGCACATGCAACCCTCTAAGAAAAATTAAGTTTGTGAATAACTTATTCACCAATTTCTTATTAGTTACAACGTAACTATATAACTTTTTCTGAAAGAAAAAAAGTTATATAGTTACATCGTAACTATTATGGCAATGACAAAGACAATGTTGATTGTATTCTTCAGTGTCCTTTTGGTTTGCTCTATTTTTACGCAAGGTGTTGATGCCACAAATATCGATAATGGTGCAATGAGAAGCGACACTATCTCATGCAATAGAAAAATTAATCCTAGCAGTTGCAGACCGATTCCAGCCAACCCATATAATAGAGGATGTGAGGCAGCGAAAAGGTGTCGTAGTGGTAATTAAAAAGAATAAGAAGAAGATAGACAACAAAAATAAAATGTGATTTTTCATCACACAAAATATTACTTTGTCATATGCCTAATATAGTTACTATGATCATGCTAATCTAAAATGAATTGAATCATTGATATCTTGAATATCAGTTTTTGATTTTTTTTATATACATTTTAGAGGAGAAAGATCTTTATATATTTTTTATTAAGATTTGGATACATTGACTAGTTCCAAAGTCTACATATTGTGTACCTTTTGTATTATTTGTAATCAATATAATAATCATAAGAGATGATATGTTCTTCTAACTTGTTAGCATTGTTGCATTTATTTTTACTATTATTATTATTATTATTATTATATTATTATTATTATTATTATTATTATTATTATTATTATTATTATTATTATTATTATTATTATTATTATTATTGTTATTGTTATTGTTATGTTATTGTTATTATTATTATTATTGTTATTATTATTGTTATTATTGTTGTTATTGTTATTGTTATTATTATTGTTATTATTGTTATTATTGTTATTGTTATTATTGTTGTTGTTATTATTCTTGTTATTGTTATTGTTATTATTATTATTATTATTATTATTATTATTATTATTATTATTATTATTATTATTATTATTATTATTATTATTATTATTATTATTATTATTATTATTATTATTATTATTATTATTATTATTATTGTTATTATTGTTATTATTATTATTATTATTGTTAATGTTATTATTATTATTATTATTATTATTATTATTATTATTATTATTATTATTATTATTGTTATTATTATTATTATTATTATTATCGTTATTATTGTTATTATTATTATTATTATTATTATTATTATTATTATTATTATTATATTTTATTATTACTATTATTATTTTTTTGGATTTAAAATATTCTTTATTTTTTTTAGAAAATTAAATTTTAATTATATAATAATTATTTGAAATATCTAAACATAATTTATTTTTTGCAAAGTGTATACTCGTTACATAATCTTCAACATTTAATATGTTAATTTTTATTTTTTATTTTCACCACCGATATAATCTGATTCGAAAATCAATTCTAATATTAAGTGATTTTAATATTTTTTCGATTGAAGTTGCGGTGGATCGAACCTAAAGTGTTAATATTTAAATTTAAAGAAAGGTTATACAAATATTTTTAAAAAATATCTACAAATAATGCATATAGATCTGAAAGAAGAAAAAAAAAGAAATACAAATTAAACACCTTATTACGTATCTATATTGATCATGTTTGTTCATGTAAATAATGCAACTACATACAATCATTTCTTCAATTCTGTTTAGTTGTAAAAAAGACACACATTGATAAATCACTATGAGCAAAAACTATTAATTATAGACAATATCAGATGAATATTTATTCTCTTCTTAATCTGCTTTTATTATATGAGCTCTGTAACATCATTTCAATTATTTTATAACTATTTAATTTATTTGTAAAACATTTGAAGCTTGAGAAAAATATAGACTCGATAATCTAGACTAAAAAGATAAAATCGTGTTTTTTTTTAAGGTATTTTATGATCCGATCCATGCTAATTTTGGATTTATGAACTAACCTAATAGGCGGGACCTATTTTAACAGCTTTAACTACCACGACATCATTCTAATAAGTTTTCCATTGAAATATGCAACGTTAATTTCACTTTACTTGAATTTTTCAACATTATACACAATCGTCAATTTTCAAAAATATATCGACTGAATAAGATTATCATGTTTGTAAAAAAATATTATTAATATTTTAAATATATTTGAGAAAATTACACAAATAAAAAAACTTGAAACATTATTAAATATTTTTATAAAATAAATCTCATAAAAAATAATTATAACATATATTTATACTTTAGTCAAATAAGTATGCACAATTTATGTTACAAAAATATATCGCCCCACAACTTCAAATTTCTGACTCCATCCCTACTTGTAAGATGTATATCTTGTCTCCCAACTAAGTTTTCAATATATTGAGATAGTAAATGAGATAAACAACATAAGTTATTACTATCACTTAGAGAAGAGTAACAATTATCCCAAAGAATCAATTAAAAAAATGTTGTTTCTTTGAGGGTTATATTCTATTTATAAGAAAATATCAAGATTGTCGGAAATTTAAATAAAAACACGGACTATCTCATTGAAGCTTGAAAAAATATTGTTGGGTGGCGTCTCCTCTTTAATTTATTCTCATGTGTAATGTCATGTAGTGTGGCGCATGCATGCAATATTAGAGAGGAGGCGCCACCTTGTGTAGCTTGATAGTTGTATATGGTTTTCTATAAAAACAATCACTCATCCTCTTCATTTTTTCACAACATTTCTCACATCACTCTTAGAAAATATCTTCCACTCCCTTGCCAAGGTTATCACTGATCAAAAGAGATGCGCATGTTATTTTTTCAGCGACAAAGCCTCTGATGAAGATCAAACTCTAGAACACACAGACATTCGAGCATTTTCAGAGACACTTGATTCACTGGTTGGAAGGAGACATTCCTGAAGGTGAACAGATCAGAAAAATTGAAAGACAAATTACATTGAGGAAAAAAATGGAGTAAGTCGATCATGGAAAAAGGTGAGATGCGACTCAGATTTCATGATGATGATGCTTGGACCAGACGATATTATGTTGACGGTTTTTATCTCTTAGATATTATGATGTGTTTAGTTATTTTGTCTGCTTATCATGTTGTTGTTTTGTCGTGTTGTAATTTTTTGGGTCATTATGTGAAGGTTATTATAATCGAATGATAAATTGAACACAAAATGAAAACCCAAATTTAAATTGAAATTTATTGCTTACAATAAATTAATTACTCCGGAAAGTTTTCTATAAAAAAGTTAGGTTGTAGAGCTAGACCAAATATTTGGATAATTTTTCTATTGTATCCGGGAAGACGACATGTACTGCATAATCTTATCATTTTGTTGGTCGTATCCATTTAAGTTCTAATACGAGTGCTATTAGGGTGCCCCTTTTTCTTCTGTCGCATTTGTTCATTATGCTAAACAATGTCCTCTTGATCAGGTTGTAATAATAAAATGTAGAGCTCAATCTCATTGAACCCGAATTGTTCATGCGTTCGAAACATGTTTTGAATATCATCATCGTTGCGCACATTTAGTTGATAAAATATGACTTGGTTGTTGTCAAATAGAATTGGAGACTTGTAAAGAATTTGGTAAACTGGACCACACAATAATTTTGCTTCCAGTCTATCTTTGAAGCGTGCAAAATTTGATTTCTTTTTTGTCCGAAAGCGGATAAAATCGGTATTATGAAAATTAAAACTGAAGTTATCGCAGTTGAACGTCTCACCGTTAATATGAGCAATAATAGTATAATTTTATGAATGATTCATGTGTTAAGGTTTGTTTTTTGTGAGTTATGATTGTATACTAGTAATGCGCCCTAAACAGACGCTTAAATAAACTGATGAAAGTATGGGGTGTATACTTTATTTTGTAAGAATGTTACACCTAGGATGGCTTGTCCTCTTCATTTTGTAAGCATGTGCCACATAGGGTGGCTTGTCCTCTTTATTTTGTAAGCGTGCGCCATCTATGGTGGCTTGTGAACAACAGGCTTGCATGCATGTCATCTGATTACTGCCACGCTGTAGCTTTGTATGTATGCAAAAAGTAACAAGCCATGTTGAATGACGCCTTAATGTAAAAAACAAAAGCATGCTCCACCTAGTGTTACGCCTATGTGTAAATTGCATGCAAAGATTTCTCACGTGAATGCATAGTGTTCCTTAATATTTTCTTATAAATACATATAACATTCACTCTATATGTTCATCACAATCATAACTCACACACTATTTCTTTCTTGAAACATCAACAAGAACACACGAGTAACCAAGAAAAATGGCTCTCTTGACCCTGGGTGATCAACATAGAGGAACACTCAACAACTTTGAAATCTTTGTAAGTTTATTTTTCTTCAATTCATGTTAATTGTCGACAAATTTGATTTTCATAGTTTTTACGATTGTTATACGCAAATCTTATATTTCTTATACGTAATTCATATTTTTAATAGGATGTTAAAATATTTTGTTGCCGTGTTCATGAATATGTCCCTAATGGCGTACAAATTGAACCGTACTTACGACACGCCAATTTTGTTCCGTTACTCAACATATTCAATTACCATGTTGACTATAAAATTATTCTCGCATTAGTGGAAAGATGGAGACCCAAAACTCACACCTTTCATCTTCCATGTGGTGAATGTACCGTCACACTAGAGGATGTGTACATGTTATTCGGTCTACCGATTGATGGTAATGCTGTCAATGGCCGAGTCAACCAAGACAACACCATATGGGAGGAACTTTTGGGAGTATGTTTATTTGAACAAGGGTCTATATGCCAAGGTATTAATCTATGTCTTCTTAGAGAATATCATAGTAGTCTCGTAATAACCGAAAATTCTATCGAGCAAGAAAAAATTCTGAAAAGCTCGGTGTTACATAATGATATTATTTGGCCACTATATAATTTCTGAAACAACGGGTAATACAGTTAAACTCATGTATTTACCTTTGTTAACACATTTTGATAAAATAAACACATATAGTTGGGGCTCTGCTGTTTTGGCCAATCTGTATAGTTCCCTGTGTAAAAACGCATCGAACGAAAGTTGTTCTTTCTATTCCTGTGCCTTTTTGCTCCAAACATGGTGCTGGTCGAGAATGCCGACACTCCCCCCCCCCCCCCCCCCCCCACCCCCACAACACAAGGCCATTCGTCTTCCCGTTTTCTACAAAGTAAGATTATTAAAACACAAATTTTACATACTATATTCTATAACCAACATGTATTAATTTATTACCCATTTTTTCTATGTAGGTGGTCTGTTCCTGGGATGAATTATAATAAATCCCCTAGAAACACAATAGTAGTCTACCGAAATCTTATTGATCATGTTGGATCAGAAGAGTTATTCAACTTACATATTTTATACAACTCTTTCAATAGGTTAATTAAGTTTAATATTAATATTAGCTTAACACTGTTTTTCCTTTACAGTTTCTATGAAGGTCGTATAAGGATCTCGACCATATGATTAACCCAGCAGATACTGAAGTCTGGACTGAAAAAACAACACTCATCAAATTCACTACTATGGAGATGCACCATAGTGATCGCGTGAAGCTACAGTTTAGTGTGCAACAGGGTATCCCAGACCCCCTACACGTTTGGGACAATGGTATCTACTTAGAGTTGACAACCAATGGGGATTTAATGATTTGAGAGACTTCGCTAAAAATAAATGTGGTCAATGGAGGAATCGACGTGAATTGGTCCTAAGGGAGTCGATCTCGCAAGATGACTTAAAACCAACTCTCCAATATTTGACATGGTACACATCGGTTTCAACAAATTTGTTTCTGTCTCATTAGACATATTTGATCGAACCACACCAAATAGCGGCATCATACGCCCAACATTAACCCCAACATCCAACCCCTAATCAATACCAAACCCAACAACAATGTCAATCCACTCAAACCCAATAAGCATACACTACCACATCCAACTAAACCCGTCATCAATTCATGCCACACACACAAACACAATACCATGAGCATGACCCGATCCACCACCAACAATATGAACCCTCCATATCCTACCACAACACCCCAGACACATATGATACATATCCTTCCTACCATACCACCCAACCTACATACAATCAAACATCACACCGTCGAAGTACCCAACCATCATACGAATTTCATACACCACAAGAACTTCTACTTCGTTTCCAACATGATTCAATATCCCAATACTATCAAACACCCCACCCACACATATCCCAACCAATAAGACCAAACTTCAACAACATGGACATCGATCTCTTTAGAAGCATGCCACAATGGGGAAAAATGATCGACGAGATGTATGATCCTGATGTACCAGGACCATCACATCAAGCACCTCATCATCAAGTGAGTCATAACAGACCCCAAACACCTTAGGAAAATAAACAAAGAGGAGTTAGGCAAGGGGTGAGGAAAAGGCGGGGCCGTTTATGTCATACTGGGACCCGCTTAGGTTGAGGGGATGTCTGAAAAAAAATGCATCCATGCATTGTGTAATATAAAATATTAATATAAAATATTTTTAGTTAATTTTATTTTTATTTAAAAAAAATTAATAAATACAACTGTCAAGCCACACTAGGTAGAGCCTCCTCTGTAATATTGCATGCATGTGCCACACTACATGACATTACACTAGAGCACAAGCCATGCAGTATGGCGCCTCCTTTTTAATTTGTATGCATGCGTCACACATAGTGGCGCCTCCTCTGTGTGGCGATTTTTTTTGTCTGAAAAGTGGTTACTTTGGTAATTTTTTTAAAATGTGGTTATTTGGGATTTTTTTTTTGAAAAAAGTGGTTATTTGAAAAAAAAAATCCGTAAAATGATTAGGATAATGACTTTCTTGTTGGCGCAATTCGGCAGAAAGATAGGAACATTTCCTGCTTTAGGAATTTCTTTTTTTGAGTAATACATCTTTGTGAGAAACACACCACATATTCATCCAAGATTTTAAGGTGATAGGTGTGTGAGTTCTCTCACTTATAAATGATCAAGTCTTCATAATCCTAATCAATATGGGACTTCCCCACACTACTCACACCACACCTGTAATTCTCACAACAACATTTTGGTCTTATGCAAACAAAAGAAAATCGTTGTGAAACCTAAAAAAAACGTTGATTTAGTCTATTATCATACCCCAAATTTGGCCCATTAAAATTCAAATAGTCTTCTTATTATAATTTTAATTAGTAGTCTTTAAATTACGTATTTGTTATAGATTAGGGGTTTAAATATTGATAAAAGATGGGTGTATGAACCATCAAAATCTGATGACACATAAGAGTACTTTAAAAGTCATTTCAAATATAATAGGGGCGTATTTTTTCTGCATAAGGGTGTATCATTTTTGGATTCGTTTTTCAGACTGGCCCATTACAGTATTTAAGGCTCGTGTAAAATCATTTGATAGAGGGCATATGTTTTTACTTCATTTAGACCTTGAAGGCCCAATTATAATGATATAAGGGGTGTACGTTTGGGATGTAATATGCCCATTTAGTTTTTGTTTTAGAATACAAATAGGATTCATTTTGAAAATAGGTTGGTCCAATAACTGAATAATTATTGGCCCATTTCAATTTTTTATAAGATTCCATTTTCGTTTTTGTTTATTATGGTTATTAATTATAATTATTATTTTTATAAAAACCATTATTATTAATATGATTGTTATATTTATTGATATAATTATTTTTATTATTTATTATTAATTGTCATTATCACGATTATTCAATTATTATTGTAATTTAAAATATTTTCTAAATCGTTGACTAAAGTCAATGAGGGCCACGAAACCCTAATTCTAATTCGTCGTTTCTCTTTTTCTTCAACTTCATCCCAGTGATGCCCAAGGCCCATAAACGTGTACGAAACTCAAACAAAATCAAAACATATAAATTAAACAAATTGGATCAAATATTTCAAATATACAACACAAAATCAGGCCAAATCTTAATTTACATAAATCAGATAAATTTACATTCAATCAAATTATAAGTTATAAAAAATCAGAATATAATCAAATCCTTAATCTCCTATCAATCTCAAATTATAACGACAATTAACAAAATTTTCCTAATTTATCCACTCCTTAAAAACTATATAAAACCTAAAATTTCTACAAGAAGGAAAGAAAAAAATCTTCATAAAGAACAAAAAGAGGTTAGCAAAAGCAGAAATAAGGAGATTAGCAAAGGGATCAGAAAATCGGAGCAAGCATCAAGGAATCACAAGTATAGAGGTAATCCAACAAACACTTAGCTTAAGGGTTTGTATTGTATTTTTTTGTTGTCGTGATTTTAGGTTCTGGTTAGGGTTATGGTTCTTTCTAATTAGGGTTGGGGTTCATACGAGAACCTTAGGGTTCTAAGGGTTCGTGTTTCTGGGTTGGGGTTAAGCTAGGGTTCTTAGGTTCGTGGGGTTTCGATGAATTTAGGTTAGGATTCATAAGGGTTGGAAGAAGTTGTTAGGGTTCGTGAGAACCCAGATGAAGATCTACGGTGGATTGGATGAATATTTGAAGATTCCAGTTGAACTTCAATCAGAAATCTGGAATAAGTGGTGTTCCTACGACAAATAAGGATGGAGCCGCCGACAGAAGCGATTTCCGGCCGTCATGGAGATTTGTGATTGCATAGAGAGAAGTGAGAGCCTGTCTCTTTAAAATTTGGTTTATGTTTGGGAGGAGAGCGAAAAGAGTGAAATAAGAGAGGAAAATGAGCCACAACTCTGTTATCCATATTTATAAACACCATGCGCATTATGGTACGTCACTTTTATCGTACACCCTCAACCTCTATCCTCCGATCACGATCAAGTGAGTGTAATCCTGCTAGTCCATGATAAACCTGTGCGCATACCATATTGAATCCACACAGGCCTCAAGCAAATTCTATTTTAGGCATGGCCCTTCCTAATCACACCCATAGCCCATTTATATTGCTATTATTAAACTGAAGTTCATACCCCCATGCGTAATTGGGCCTAATTCCAATATTTGGATTTAGGACCCTTAATACTCACACGCTCCAATTTTACTTACCAGGCCTAAACGACACCCCTACCTGCAGTTTGGGCCCAATTCAATTTCTAAACTTGGGCCCTTGCTTCTAGCACCACCATTTTTGCTACCCAACGCCAATTCGCACCCCCCTATTATTTGGGCTCAAATTTTCTTTTGGGTCTGAATATATTTCTAGTACACCCTCATATTTTTACTAGCTAACTAAATTTATACCCCCTACATCTTAAAATAAAATAAATAAATTTTTTATAATTTAGTTATTTTTTTTAACTTGTCACATTAACTTATTATTTTGTATAATTCATAAATAATTGTGATATTTATTTTTAACATATTTATAATAAATTATAAAATAGCTATTTACTAATCAATTTTTTTTTAAATTACTAACTCTTTTTATATATTTGGATTAAATATTTTTTCACTTAAAATTACATCATATATCCAAGACAGCTAACCAATCAATTACTAACCGCTTTTTACTAACCTAACTAAAATATATTTATTTTCAAAAAAGAATTAAGGAAATTTCTTTTATCGACTGCGAACTTCGTCTAAAAAATTTCCACTATTCACGCACTCAGACTTGGTTCAAGGGGAATTCGAGATATTTCCATAATCAATGAAAAACTAACCAAACACTACAAACTACGAATTGGAACACTAATTCTTCATAATTAGATTTGGAGCAAGTGAAAGGAAATATAGACTCAATGAAGAGAGACATGTCCCTAACTTCTCCATAAAGAAGGAAGGAGAAATTAATATTGTGGCATCGTATCCAAAAACACATAAACCATTGGTGATTCCATGAGAACAACAACAACAACAACATAACAAGTTTGAAAGGCTCCGAGAAGATTTGATCCTCTCCCTATGCTGTATAGTCTTATTGCAACACTTAATCAAAGCATCTTTGGTGGAGCTGAAGCCATTAGCTCCTCCAATTGGACACTCCTGCCAAAGTATGATGCAAATGCCAAGTGCAAATATCAAGCAAATTTTACGGGGCATACCATAGATAAATGTTGGGCCTTCATACATAAGGTTCAAGATTTGTTGGATTCCCAAGATATCACTTTTGACCAGCCTAATATCAAAACAAATCCTATGCCTCTGCATGGTGGTCCGAATGTGAATGCAATTGAAGTAGTTACTGACCATGGAGAGATCAAAGAGAATTTTTCTCCCATCCAGGAAACCTTCGACAACAAAGGAGTAGAGCACGGTGGACAAGTACCAATGATAACCAAAAGAGCATCTGACTTTATCCATGAATGCGCTCCAAGCGAAGAACTCAAGAATTGGGCAGTCGTGGAGATTCCAGAAATATTTTTCTTTCCAAAGTAATTTTTCCTATTTTAAGGAACCTATGTCAAGCCCGATGCATAGAGGTAGCTTGTAAGGGTCCCCCGATTTGATCAGACAACATTTTCAATTAATAAGAGTTATAATTTGCATTCAATTAAGATCTTTGTCTTTCTCTTGCATTTATCTCTTATATTTAAAAATGGAAATACTTTTCTTCATATGCATTTTCAAATTCATATACTAAAATTGTACCAAAACATGATAAATGTGCAGATCCATGCCTAAAACCACCAGTAATGTTGCTGCTACTATCCAATATAATTTTGATACACCTATCAACCAAACGGGATATGTAGATGATGAAGATCTTGAACTCTTTGAATAATTGGAAAGGAAATTAGAGAAAAAAGCTGACAGTATACAACCATACCAAGAATCTATTGAGATCATCAACCTTAGCACAAAGGAAGATCCGAAAAAAGATTAAGCTAGGGGAATATTGAAGGAAAGCATCAAAGAATGAATGATCAAGTTATTACATGAATATGAGGATATATTTTCCTGGTCTTACAGAGATATGTCAGAATTAGATACAGATAATATGGTACATAGACTACCCCTTAAGGAAGGTTGTTCTCTAGTTAGACAAAAGCTCAGAAGAACTCGCCCACACATGTTTAGAAAGATTCAAGAAGAAGTCCTTAAACAATTTGATGAAGGGTTCTTAGCAGTGATAGATTATCCACCTTGGATAGATAACATCATGTTAGAGCCCAAGAAGGACGAAAAATTACACATGTGTGTAGATTAACAAGATCTGAATAAAGCAAGTCCGAAAGACGATTTCCCATTACCTCACATAGATTTTTTGGTGGATAATACAGCTCAAGCTTTAGTATTCTTATTCATGGATAGTTTCTCAGGTTATAATCAGATCAAGATGGCACCTAAGGATATGGAAAAAACTACTTTCATGACTCCTTGAGGCATTTTCTGTTACAAAGTGATGCCTTTTGTCGCACTGTGTAAAATGTGAAAAGTGTAACGGTAAAGATTTTGAGATTAAGCCATTAATTTACTTATCTCACTCAATGAAGTCGCTACCAAACTTTATTGTTTCCAAAGGGAAATGGGAAAAAACTGAACAAAACCCACAATGAAATAAAAGATTAGAGAACGAGGTATGGGGGTCGGTTATGTTAAGGGGAGGTATTAGCACCCTAAGCATCTACGGTACTCTGCAGGATCCAATTTGTTTGTATTCTTTCAAAATGTGTGTTAAATAAAGGCTTACTTGCTAAAGGGAAAGAGTGATTGAGTATTTTGCAAATAAAAGAAAATGTTTTTTTAATTATTTTTGCTCGCCTTGGGTCATGGGACTTAGTGCCTACATACTACCTCGTTCAATGGGATAGTTAGAGCATCATAGTCCGACTAGAAAATACTTGTCTGTTGGTTTATTTTAAATGAAGTGACAAGTCATCATTTTTAGGAGAGAAATCTCAACTAACGCCTACAAGGTGTGAGAAAGATGGGCTCTGCGTCAGCATGAGTGAGTGTTTGACAACACCTATGGTACTCAAGTGAAAAAGTCGACACCTTTATAACCATGGGGATAGGAGGATGATATATCAACTATAAATGAATGATGTCTAATCTTGGAAAAAGTTTTAAGGGATAAAAGGTGCGAGAGGGCACAAAAAGGTTTGAATGAGTTAAAGTGTTTTTGTTAATTTTGAAAGATGTCAAAGGATGATTAAATGAATTGAAGTTTGTTTAAAGAAAAAAAGTTTTAAAAGAAAAGGCACTCGACAAAGTCGAGGTTTATTATGAAAGAGGTTTGACTTTATAAACAAAAAAGGTTTCGAAAAAGATGAGAAGGTTTTGAAAATTAAAGAATAGGAGGAGATGAAGAGAGTATCCTATGCACAAGAGGGTAATAGATAAGTAAAGAGGATCTGACCTAATAGGAATATGGTTCTTAACATGATAAAGTCAATATAGTGTTCCCATCTCTTTGGATTACAACCACAAGCAAAGAAAAAGTCAAGAATATACCAGTCGTGAAAATAAATCACAAGTGAGGAGCGCAACACGTGAAAATAAATCACAGACAGAGAAAGTGTAGATAAATCTGAGGGATCAAATAAATGCAATGTGTTAGACAAGGATCAAGGTATTAGATAAAACATTAAAAAAAAGAAAAAGATAATGGGCCTAAAAAAATGTTTTTGGATGGCCCAATAAAAAAATGATGAAGAACAAGGAAATTATGAAGAAGAAAGGGAGGTGGGGCATGTTCAGAAGCGTTGGGCTTGTGGTTTTATGTCTGGGCGGAGGCCCATTATGAAGGTTTGAACAAGTTTTGTTAGGGTTAATGTTTCCTTTACTCAGAATTAGGGTTTTCAGTTTTGGGTTACGACGGCGTCGCTCCTCTCATCTTCTTCATTTCTCTTCCTCGTTCTCAACCATGCTTTGGATTTCTCCCTCACGCCTAGCTGCCGGTGTGTTGCCTCCACCCTCTCCTCTCCACGACTGTCCAAGGCGATGGTTTGAAAGGTACCGTTTCTTTTGGTTTTACACGCATTTTTACAGTTTACATTTGAGATTCTTGTACATTTATTGCTTGCATGTTTTCATTCTTATGGTTTTTTGATGTTTATACATAGTAAAAGCTTGAAGGTTTGAGAGACGTACCTTGAACGTCTTGCTTCTGTAAACTGAAGGAGAGAGGGAAAGGGCTTGGTGGCGCCTCCTTGGTGGCCGGAGCGGAGGGAGGAGCGTGATGATTTCTTTGGCTTTTCTGGTATTTCTGTATCTTTGAACGTTTGATGATGATCTCGTTCTGAAAACCCTATGTTGTTTGGACTTTTATTGATGTTCTTCCTCTGAGTGCTTGAATACCGATTGTTTGATGATGATGAACTTGCTTCTGAATCTTTGTTTTCTGAATCTTTATTGCTTCTGAATCTCTCTCTTCTCCTTTGGCTGCTGATGCTTGATAATGATGAACTTGCTTCTGAATCTTTGTTTGCCTTTGTTGGCTACTGATTGTTGGATAATGATGAATTGGCTTCTGAATCTTTGTTTCTTTTAATTCTAAAACTCTTCCTTTCTTTGGGTGTTGGATATTTGATGATGAAATGGTTCTGAGATTAGCTATTGTTGTTGTTCTTTGTCTTGGTTGATGATGGTGAAACTGAAAACCAATGTTGTTGTTTTGCTTTTTGTTGATGATGGTGAAACTGAAAACCAATGTTGTTGTTTTGCTTTTTTGTTGATGATGGTGAAACTGAAAACCAATGTTGTGGTTTTTCTTTTTGTATGTTTGTTGAGCTTGTTGAGCTTGTTGATCTGTTGTGTTTTGGGAGGCAGTTTTGCTGTTAGTTTGAGCTTGCAGTTTGGATTTGGTGATTTGCAGGTTTGTTGTTTAAGCAGATTTGCTTACAGGTTTGTTGGCCTGAGTGTTGAGATGTAGTTTTGGGTAGGTTTTCTGCAGTTTTGGAAACAGGCTTGCTGTTTGAGTCTTTGCAAGTTGCAAGCTTGCAGGCTGTTTTGTTTTGGTTGCTCCAATCTTTGTTTGAACAGGCTGATGCAGTTTTAAGCAGGTTTGTGAGTTTTTTTTGTAAAGCAGGCTACAGGTTTGCTTGTTATTTTTACAGTTGGAAAGTTTTTTGTTGGGAGCAGGTTTGTGGTAAGTTTTAGGCAGGCTTCAGGTTTCAAAGTTTTAGCTTGCAGTTTGTTGAGTTTTGGTGTTTGACAGGCAGGCTTTCTGTTTGCTTTTGGAAGGTAGGCTATGCTGTTTAGCACAGGCAGGTTTTTGGTTTTGATAGCAGTTTTTGCTTCTGGTGTTTGAGATGCAGGTTTTGTTTGTTACTGCGATTTGAGATGCAGTTTGAGTTGTTTTTTTGCTCAATGTTCTCCTCTTCCTTCTGCTGAACTCTTATACTGTTATATCTATTTGTTTTCTTACTGTCTTTTACAGCTTGCCAAAACTTCAAACTCTCACTTCACTCTCCATAAAAGCACTTTTAATTGCTTATTATATTATTCTAAAAAGCTGCTAGCCAGAACATGATGAGGGCTAGGACAAGCTCTTTCTTGTAACTTGGGTCATCTCCTGCATTGTGTACTTTTTTCCATATTTCCTGCATTGTGTGCTTTCTTGGACAAATTTGTGTACTTTCTTGGACAACTTTGTGACTTAGTTTGTCATTTGGTTAATGCATTTTGAAACTCAGTTTGGTAGTTCAGTTTACTTTGTGTGCAACCTTGTGCCTTTTCATTTTGAATAAATTGTATGCTTGCAATTTTATATATTTTATTTTTCTCTCTGTGAACCGAGAGGAGAAATCTTCTCGTGATTTGCAGAGAGGAAAATGAAACATGATGAACATAGCATTTCTGATTCCGACCAACAGACTTTAATGATGATTTTTCTTTTTACCTGCTTCTGCTTGAAAATTCTTATACTAACTTCTTTCTGTCTTTTGCAGGTAAGTAACAGTTGGATGATAGAGGAAGCAGCAGAAGTAGAAGTCAAAGATCTCCAGAGATTTAGGCGCAAATTTATTATATTTTTTCATTTATTGTAAAGAAATATTATTGTAAATACTGTAAATTGTAAATTCACAATATTCGAATAAAATTGGTAACGACATTTGAAATAAATAAATAAAAAGTCTTTGTCAAATAACTTCCAACTTTTCCTTGTATTGTCTATTTAATTATTTAAGACTCTTAAATTAAAATAACTGGAAATGTATCCCAATAACTTTAATCCAGATGAAACAAATAATCAACAAACTTTGTCGTCTCGCAACCTTGCATTAATCACAATACGCCTGGTATTCCAATTAACATATGTGTTGTACAGTTAAACAAACAAGCATTCCATAAACCTTTCACTCCACTGATCAAACCAATGCCTCAAAGTTCCAAACAAAAGTCTCAGCTCCTATCCCAAATATTTAGGTTTTGAGAAACAACCAGTAATCTTGAACAAGCGTAAAAATAATGTAACAGTCAACTAAATTTCTGAGGATTCTGTTTCTTCTGAGAAATGCGAGCGCAAACCCTAATCCTGGATTACTGCCAAAGAAAGATCTGTCTGATCAATTCCTGAGCCAATCTCAACAAAATCAGTGGAAACCCTAATTCTGGATTAACTGATAAAGAAGAGTCTGTTTGACCGATTCTTGAGCCGGTCTGAAAAATCAGAGAAAACCCCGAGGTTGTGATTTCTTGTGAAAAAGGGAGGGCAAATTTTGGGGTACAACAGTCATGCACTAGATAAAGATTTGGATAATAGAGAGGTTGTTGTTTGAAAATGTTTGTTTTGATAAAAAGGTGTCAAGATTAGTTTTCACCAACCTATTCCATAGTTATTCGATTAACCTTGCATATGAACTAATCAATGACCAATACATTCACGTATCCTCTCAATATTTCTCATGTCTAAGCAATATTGTGAGTGTTATCATGTTAATCTTTAAAGGATATCTCAACCTAACTATTAACATGATAATCTTTAATGTTTGATACAAGTGAATACTAGCTCACACATCTATGTCTAGAGTTTGTTTATTAGTAGATGAATATCTTTGGTCAAGCTTGGAACTTACTTCTCAATAATGAACCAAACCATAAAATAACAATGGCACAAAGATATTCATCATGTATTAATCTTCAACCAAGTTCATATAGAAAATGATTAAAAGAAATACATTAAGTCTAGGTTGACTACTTCTAACCTTGACACAAAAAGTGTTTAGCTACTCATTGTCATGATACATTGCTCAATGAATAAACAATGGATGTTGATGAACATCAAACTTCAAGTCTCCTTGATTCAAGATGCAAGAGTGTTATTCTTCTTCTCCTTGTTTGAGATAAGAAAAAAAATATACTTTCTATGTTGTCATGTTATGAACCATAGAACAAAAGGTTTCTATATCCAAAATCATATTTTTTTCCCTCCACAAGACAAAAATTGGTGGAAAGTTTCCATAAAAGATGAAAAAAATAGCCAAAAGTATGTCCTATCTGCGCTCCATCGTCGGACGACCATAAACCATCGTCATGCGATTTTGCCTAGATGCCACACATGACCAGTTGGGCGTGTTAAAACCCCAAAAGAGCATCTTTCATCGCTCGGTGCCCCAGAAGCGAAACAATACAGGACTGAAACTTCTATTTTTCACCATTTTCGTCGGGTGACGCATCTTGTCGTCGCGTGATCCTTTGCAGCATCAACATTTTTGTTTCTTTTGCTTGGCAAGTCTAAATTCTCCATTTTTGCCATCTTTTCTACACAAGTTTGGCTGAAACACTAACAAACAAATTAAACATACACAACTCTTTGAACATACACAAAATGATAGAAAATAAATATTTAACCTAATCAAAAGTAAAATAAAAGGTCTCAAAGTGTCAATAATTGATATGAATTTATACACAAATTGACACTTAACACAAGGCAGAAACTTCATGGAAATGTGGCCTTCAATTTTCGCTCGGCAATGGCTTCTATCGCCCAACGATCCATGACAGTACAACAACTTCTGTTGCTTTCCTGGATAACTTCCTCTGGCTCCAATCTTTCTCATTATTCCTTTATTGATCCAAAAATGCATCTTGGAGCTTTATTCCTCTTGCTCCAACAATGCTCAAATACCTACAAAATGAATATAAAACTATCAAACGATACACTTTATACAAGAAAACACATTAGACACAAACTATGCATATTTATACACAAAGTTGGGTTATTCAACTAATATTAACAACCAAGAGTCGATAAGTGCAACAAAAAGTATATACAAAAATAACAACAATTTTCACTTATCAATTAGTCGACAAAGGTTATGTATTCAGCTATGATCCTTGATTATGAGTTTTTATCTTGTTCTTGGTGTATTCTCTCTCAAAAATAGCGGCTAACCCTAAAAATATGAAGTCAAAAGCTATTTATACAAGGTTGATAAAGTAACATGCGCTCAAAGCTATCAAGATGCGCTCAGCATTGTTGGCAAACATACAACTCAAACTGCCCTAAATGGTTATCAACGCCCTCATGCTGCCAAGGCACGATCAACACGAACATCTCTGAATTTTGTTTCTTGATGGTGCTTCAACCGCACTCAGTCCCATCTTGCATGTTTGACTTGTTCCTAAAATGCACATTGAAGCCTTTTCTTTGTATTTTGATGACTAAAGCTCCTCCAATGTAAACATACCTACAAAATGAATTGCAAATGATTAAACTACACAAAATTTACACAATAATCCACTAAAGCTAATATTTACACACAAATTGAGGTTTTGACTTATGAATCCAATGAATCAAGTTAATAAGTGACATTAAAATATAAAAATATTCAATACAGTTTGGCCCTTGTCAGCCTTCTCAAAATGATGGGTGTCATGCTTGACTTAGTTTCTCCTTCCATGTTCAGGATTTAAAAATTTGCAGGAAAAATCATGTAATTAACTTTAACAGGGACATCTTCTATTACTCTGACAGGGCGGACATTGCTCTTATTCGCTAGTTGAATGATTAAACTTTTATTCTGCTAAGGACCAAGATCAAGATTGTTACAAACAGAAGTAGGCATAACATTAATAAAAGCTCTTCAATTCAACATGAGATTTTCGAGTTTACTATCCCCAATGGTACAAGGAATAACAAAAGTTCCTAGATCTTTTCACTTTTGGGGAATGGCCTGAGTGAGAGCTGATACATTCTGCTCAATTGTGACTTTTTCTGAAATTTTAGGCTGAATGAGGGTTCAGACATTTCTTCCCATATTAACTCTCTCATTTCCCTTCAATATCCTTTGTAAGTGCATAAGTCTTTTATAAATTTGGCATGCTTGGAATTTGATTAATCACATCAAGAAGCAGAATGTTTACCGCCACCTTTTTGAATATGTCCAATATCTCTTTATCATTATCTTCCTCGTCCAACTTTTTGTTTTTCACTGTTCTCTGTGATGAAGGAATTGGTGGTACTTGCTCTTTCTCTTTTTCAGTTTCAAAAATGACTTTAAAACTAGGTGTGGGCTCAAGTATGAGCTCAACAACTTTGTTATATTTTTATGGTGTTAGAGTCGAGGGAGTCAGGGCTGGTTCAACACTATTTTCAGATCTCAAATAAATTGCACTCATATTAGGTCCTTTTGGATTCGGTATTGTTTGGGCAGGTAGTTTGTCTGATCCTTGAGCTTGCTGCATGGTATTCATTGAAGTTCCCAGTTGTCCAATATGTGTTTGCAAATTCAGAATATTGTGAATAAGTTCTTTGTTGAAACTATAGACCGTGTACAACCATTAGCTTGACAAGATCCTCTAGTGAAGGTCCAGAAGGTGTAAAGGTAGTTACTTGAGGAGGGTTATGTGGTGGTGACAGAGATGACATAAATTATTGTTGGCTAGGTTGTGGATTCCCAAATCGAGGGTTTGGAAGGTTCCTCCAATTTGGTTCATATTTGTTAGTGTACAGGTCAGGAATATTGTACATGTTCTGATTTTTGCCTTGATTGTAAAGTTTTGCTGCATATGCTTGAGGAAACTCAGTGACTGACTCACCTTGCAGAATAGGACATGTATTAGTCGGGTGTTCAGGAGAACAACAAATACCAGACAGGTTTGTTATTTGAGGTTTACCCACTACTAACTGTTTCACTAAAGAAGTAAGCTTATGAATTTTGGTTTCTATAGCCTCGTTGGAAGAAAAAGCATGGATCTCATCCATACCTTTTGTATGGACCACAAAATTGTTTCTAGTTGTGAGTTATTGAGAGTTGAGTGCCACGTTCTCAATCAAGGCTTTAGCAGTATCTCAGGCCTTATCAACAAGTTCTCCACCACTAGCGGCATCTAAAATGTTTCTATCCATTGGTAGCAATCCCTCATAGAAATACTGGATAAGTAACTGGTCAATAATCTGGTGTTGAGGACAAGTAGACACTAACTGTTTGAATCTCTCTCAGTACTCGGCCAATGATTCCATGTCAACCTGTCTAATACAACATATTTCTTTTTGGATCAAAGAAGCTCTTGAGGCAGGGAATAATCTTTCTAAGAACACTCTTTTGATATCATTCCAGCTTGTAACAAAATTCTTCTCAAGGTAGTATAACCAATATTTTGCAGCACCTTGCAATGAAAATGGAAAGGCTCTGAGCTTGACGTGATTCTCTGTAATTATCTTAGGCCTCAATGGTGTAGAACACACAACCAGGAATTATTTCAAATGCGTATTCAGATCCTCACCTACAAGACCACTAAACTTTGGCAACAATGTATTAAACCAGATTTCATTTTAAAAGGTGCAGCAACTTCAGGATACTGAATACACAACACATTATAATTCATATCAGGTGCCACCAGTTGTCTTAAAGTTATTTGTTCAACTATGTTATTATAATTAATCTCATAATCAGAATCAAACAAAGTATGGGAGAACAAAAAATCAGAATCACTATCGCTAATGGATGGTGAACTAGTGCAAGCCTGATGTGCTCTACGACATGCGTTCAATGTTTTTTCAACTTCATGATCAAAATCAAA
>OX451735.1:309081571-309524071 GCA_948472305.1 Vicia faba | reverse complement strand
CAAAATGTTTAAATGCGTTAATCCGGTCCGACCCGATTATCTAATGGGTTATAGAAAATTAGTCTGACTCTATTTTTCAAAGGTTTGTGCAGTTCTATGGACCAACTCAGCCCACATTTCAATATTATAGTTTTAATTTTATAAAAAGAGATGTTTTTGATCAAAACTACATAATTTAAATAGGGAGTCATCATAAAAATTGTTAAGTGATATATATATATATATATATATATATATATATATATATATATATATATATATATATATATATATATATATATATATATATATATATATATATATATATATATATATATATATATATATATATATATATATATATATATATATATATATATATATATATATACCACAAAAACATCTATGTAAGAGTATAGAGTAATTTAATATTATGACAATACTTATCAAATTTTCTCTTCATCTCACAATCATTTCCTTGATTACATCATCTTAAAAAAATATTTTCATCCTCTTTAACTTTTCTTTATCACTTGAAAACACACTTATGCAATCATATCTTATCTCAATCTTTTTCTCTAAAATTTATCAAAATATGTTTTTAATGGGTCAGCCCGAAGCCTGTTTGGTCCAGCTTGGCCCATGAAAAACATAGACTCGATGGGGTGGATCAAAAAGATAAAATCGTGTTTTTTAAAGGTATTTTACGGTCCGGTCCATGCTAAATTTTTGGACTTATAGACCGACCTAATAGACAAGACCCATTTTAACAGCTCTAACTACCACAACATCAATCAAATTAAGTTTTCCCCTAAGAAATGCACTGTTGATTTCTATTTAATAAAAAATTTCAACATTATACACAATCGTCAATTTTCATAAATATATCAGCTTATTATTAAAAATAATAATAATAGGGGCGTATTTTTGCTGCACAAGGGTGTATTATTTTTGGATTCATTTTTCAGACTGGCCTATTATAGTCTTTAAGGCCCGTGTAAAATCTTTTGATAGAGGGCATATGTTTTTACTTCATTTAGACCTTGAAGGCCCACTTATAATAATATAGGGGGTGTACGTTTGGGATGTAATAGGCCCATTTACTTTTTGTTTTAAAATACAAATGGGGGTACATTTTTAAAATAGGCTGGCCCAATAACTGAACTGTTATTGAACTATTTCAAATTTTTGATAAGAGTGCATTTTCGTTTTTGTTTATTATGGTTATTAATTATAATTATTATTTTTATTAAAACCATTATTATTAATATGATTGTTATATTTATTGATATAATTATTATTATTATTTATTATTAATTGTCATTATCATGATTATTTAATTATTATTATTGTAATTTAAAATATTTTCTAAATCGTTGACTAAAGTCAAAGAGGGCCACGAAACCCAAATTCTAATCCGCCGACTCTCAGTTTCTTCATCTTCATCCCAGTGATGCCCAAGGCCCAGAAGCGCGTACGAAAGTCAAACAAAATCAAAACATATCAAGTAAAAAATCGGATCAAATCTTTCAAATATACAACACAAAATCAGTCAAAATCTTAATTTATACAAATCAGATAAATTTACATTCAATCAAATCCTAAGTTATAATAAATCAGAATCTAACCAAATCCTTAATCTCATATCAATCTCACATTATAACGACAATTAACCAAATTTTCCTAATTTATCTACTCTCTAGAAACTATATAAACCCTAAGATTTCTACCAGAAGGAAAGAAAAAAATCTTCACAAAGAACAAGAAGAGGGTAAAAAAAGCAGAAAGAAGGAGAAGAAAAAGATTTTGGTTTCAAAGTCCGAAACCTTAGATCCAATTAATTGTCGCCGCACATCCATTGTAACCCTCGTGGTGTCGATCATCTCCCCAACCTTCCGAACCTACGATAATGAGGAAAATAAGGAAATAAGTGAAGAGATCAGAAAATCGGATCATGCATCAAGGAATCACAAGTATAGAGGTAATCTGACAAACACTTAGCTTAAGGATTTGTATTATGTTTTTATGTTGTCGCGATTTTAGGTTTAGGTTATGGTTAGGTTTCTTCCTAATTAGGGTTGGGGTTCATACGAGAACCCTAGGGTTCTAAAGGTTCGTGTTTCTTGGTTGGGGTTAGGCTATGGTTCTTAGGTTCGTGGGGTTTCGATGAATTTAGGTTAGAGTTCATAAGGATTGGATAAAGTTCTTAGGGTTCATTAGAACCCATATGAAGATCTACGGAGGCTTGGATGAAGATTTGAAGATTCCAGTTGAACTTCAACTAAAAATCTGAGATAAGTGATGTTCTTACGATTTCTAATTGAACCACCGGCGAAAGCGATTTCTAGATGGTGGGGTAATTTCTGATCGCCTAGAGAGAAGCAAGAGCTTGTCTCTCTAAAATTTGGTTTTTGTTTGGAAAGAGAGTGAAGAGAGAGGAAGAAGAGAGGAAAATGAGCCACAGGCTCTGTTGTCCATTTTTATAAACACCATTTGCATTCCAGTACATCACTCTTATCGTACACCCTCAACCTCTATCCTCTGGTCACGATTAATCAAGCGTAATCCCGCTATTCCATGATAAACCTGTACGCATACCACACTAAATTCACACGGGCCTCAAGAAAATTATGTTTTGGGCCTGGCCCTTCCTAATCACACCTTTAGCCCATTTATTTTGCTTTTATTAATCTTAAGTTCATACCCCCTGCGTAATTGGGCCTAATTCTAATATCTAGATTTAGGACCCTTAATACTCACACCCTTTAAATTTACATACCAGGCCAAAACGACACCCACCCGCGTTTTGGGTCCAAGTCAATATCTGAACTTGGACCCTTACTTCTAGCACCGCCATTTTTTCTACCCAACGCCTTTTCGCAGCCTTCATGTTATTTCGGCTCGGATTTTCTTTTGGGCCTGAATATATTTCTAATACACCCCCATATTTTTACTAGCTAACTAAATTTACACCCCCTACATTTTAAAATAAAATTAATTATTTTTTTATAATTTTTTTTAACTTGTCACATTAACCTATGATTTTGTAGAATTCATAAATAGTTTTGATATTTATATTTAACATATTTTTAATAAATTATAAAATAGCTATTTACTAATCAATTTTTTAAAAAATACTAACTCTTTTTATATATTTGCATTAAATATAATTTCATTTAAAATTGAATTATATATTCGAAAACAGCTAACCAATCAATTACTAACTGCTTTTTACTAACCTAATTCAAATATATTTATTTTCAAAAAGGATTATGGAAATTTCTTTTATCGACTGTGAACCTCGTCTACAAATTCCGCTATTCACGCACGCACATTAGGTTCAAGGGGAATTCGAGATATTTCCGTATTCAATAAAAAAACCTAACCAGACACTACAAACTATGAATTGGGACTCAAATTATTTATAAGAAGATACATAGGCACACGACTTAAAATCATGGCGAGTTCCCCTGATTAAAACTAAAACCTTATTCCTAAACCTTTAACCTAAACCCTAGTATCCTTGTGAATAAGGTAGATGAAGAGTGCCTAACACCTTCTCTTCGTCTTAAATGAGTCATCAAATTAGAATCTCTGATCCAAATTAGGTTTATCTGTTAGATTCTCATCCTTAGAATAAAAATTAATGGTGGCGACTCTATAATTTATAGCCGGTTATTACAGTTGGCGACTCTGCTGGGGACTCAATCCTAGGGTTTAAAAGACTCTCCTTCTGGTTTTAGGGTTTTTCTTATTTTAGATATTTTTCTATATTTGATTTATTTGCTTTATTTATTTATTTACTCTTGTCTATTGTTATATTATTATTGTCATTTACTTATTGTAGGCATTTTATTTCAAAAAATATATTTTAAAAAACCTTAGAAAGAAGTTCGTCTATTGGCCAAGAGGATACATCATCCCTATGGGTTTTTGTGACAACTTCGCCTAGAGTCGGTGGAATTCCAAAAAATAAATATGTCTCAAGAGGTATCCTCTTGGGGGATAGGACTTTGGAATGAAACCTATGACTTTTTGTATAACCCTTAAACCAAAAAACTCATGGTGAGACCTTTTACGACCTTAGAGACAAAAATTTTGCTCTACAAAGAGGCTCTGCTTAAAGGATGCCCTTGTTCCTTTCCCTTTAGTGTTATCCATGATACCCTTAAGGAAATCACTTTATGGGGAAGGTAGAATGTAACGCCCATAATTTAATTAATTATTTAATTAAATTATTTTGGATTATTTGTGAAGTTGTGTTATGATGATAGATGTTGTGTTGTGGTTATTTGAATTAATTTATTCGATTAAGTTGTAAAATAATATTAGAATAATACTATTATTTGATGTGGGATTATTTTTAATGATTAGAAGTAGTAGAAAGGGGGTGTAGAAATTTAAGCCCATTAAGACATAATAAGAGTTATAATGTTATTATATTAATTATTGAGAAATATTAAGAAAAGGGAAGTAACAGTAAGAAGAAAATAAAATAAGGGTTGGAAGAGAGATAGAGAACGTGGAAGTTACCAAGAAGGAGGAAAAGAGGCAAAGTGAAATTCGATCAGAAAATTGTAAAGCAACCTTAAATCCAAGGTAAGGGTGGGGTTCTGACTCTATAATAGGGTTTGTATTGAGTAGTATATGGAATTGGATTTGGAAAAAAAATTGTTTGTGATTGATATATATATATATATATATATATATATATATATATATATATATATATATATATATATATATATATATATATATATATTGTAGTTTGATGATGAATCAATGATTTAGAGATGAATAATGATGCCCAAATGATGTATAATTGATGTAGAAACATAGGATTATCATAAGTGATGATTACCTATGATTAGATGATATTTTAGGACCTAGGGCATGGAAATCGCAGTGAAAACACAGTGAAATCACATAATAAATTCAGCACAAATCAGTATGAGTCGACCTCAAAGGCCATGCGTCGACACATGCAGGATTTAAGACTCAAGATGAGTCGATACGAAAGGATCATGCGTCGACACATGCGGTATTTCAGACTCAGTATGAGTCGACACAAGAGGTTACGCGTCGACTCATGCTTTATTCTAGACCCAGTATGCGTCGACTCAAAGTGGCACGCGTCGACTCATGCAGTCCAATTTTTGACAGTTTTTTCCAAAGGCTGTAACTTGAGTTTCTAGACTCCGTTTGAGGTGTCGTTTGAAGCGTTGGATAGCTAACGCGATGAACTTTATTCATAAGGATTAAAATGAAGGATAAGAAGAATAATCCTAGTACCTAAATTAGGATAGAGTTATCTTCCCGCGTTAATCGCTATGATGATTTCGTGAAGTATGATGAGGATAAGATGATCTTAGATTATTGCTTGGTTCATAAAAGTAAGATTAATAATAATAATGATGTAGTATTACAGTATAATAATATGTAGAGGTTTAGTAATTAGAGATAAACATAAGATGAGTGATTAATCGGCATAGTCGATAATTATCCAAATATTTATGGGTAATATCATGTTGTAGGCCTATGGCCAATGTTGAATGGTTGTTGACCTACTGTCATGTTGTGGTTATGGTTGAGTTGTTGTGGATTTACGTGGATGAATTATGATGATGATTTATGATGATGAATTGTGTTGATGAATTATGATGAGATGCCTCTAAATATTGGCAGCTATTGAGTTGTAGGCTTTTGGCCAACGATGATTCGTGTTGACATGTTGTTAGTTGTGGTTGTTGTTACTACATTCATGATTGTGTCGCATACATTGCATATCAAGATGGAGCTGATGCTCCTTAAGATGGCCTATATTGGCGAATATTAAGATGAAGGCTTATTCCTTGTTGATGCCTCTATTTATTGGCAATTATTTTAAGATGGGAGTTCTGCTCCAATGGTACCACATGCATTTGCATAGTATTGAGTCGCATTACATGATTTCATAAGGAAGTTGTGTATTGATGCGGTAAATGTTATATGTTGTTGATGTTCCCTTGTGATTTCGTTTTGTTATATTGTTAGATATCTAGCCCCTTCTGTTTGAATGTTACCCTTACGTTGGTAACGTGCAGGTAATCCAGAGTGAATGTGGTTTACCTTCAGTAGTTCGAGTCAGTGTCATTGCTCTGATACGTAACACTCGGGGGGGATGAATGCTTGTTGCTTCTAGTTATTGTTATTCTAGTTGTTGAACTTTAATTTGATTATTGCTAAGTATATGTTATTTTGAAGTTGTTGTAATGTTGGACAAGGATGTTATTATGATTCCTCTCTGTAGTTGTTCAAGTTGTTGAATTAAGAGATTAATTTATTTTTCTATTGGTTCATCCGAAGTTTTAAAGTGTTATGTATCCATGTTGAATGCAGTGGTTTTTAAGTTGAATTTATGGCATCCTGATTCAGTTGTATGAATTTTATAACTCTGATTTACATTTATAATTTCCAGGTAGATTTGGGGTGTTACAAAGTTGGTATCAGAGCAAGTCGGTACGTCCGACCAAGTTGTCGAGTCATAGTTTTATTTAACAATCGAGTATTGTTAATTTGAGTTATAACCATTATTTATGTTGTAAAGATAAGTTGAGATGGCTGGAAGGAATGATGCTGCACTTGCTGCTGCTTTAGAAGCAATGACGCATGCAATGGAGAATCAGCCGAATGCCGACGAGAATGTTGGATCTCGTAGTTTGGAGACTTTCCAGAGAGAGAATCTGCCTACCTTCAAGGGCAAGTATGATCCTGACGGAGCATTGGATTGGTTGAAAGAGATTGAGAGAATATTCCGTGTGATGGACTGCACTCCAGTGCAGAAGGTTCGGTATGGTACTCATATGCTAGCATTCGAAGCTGATGACTGGTGGCTAGAGACTTGTCGAAGGTTGGAAGCTGCAAGTGAAAATGTCACTTGGGCTGTGTTCCGTAGGGAATTTCTGAGGAAGTACTTTCTGTTAGAACATAGTTTGATTCTACAACCCTCAGTTAGAGTTTTGATGATAACAAAATACAAGATTAAATGAATTATGAGATTTATATAAGACATATGTGCTACTCAAAATTATGCTGTGTATTTACAGGAAACTCTGATGGAATCAGCATCAGAACATCAATATCAACATCAACATCAGAAGATATGTCAGCATCAGAAGATCAATACATGTGCTACGCTGAAGCCTGATGAACAGAATCTGCGCTTACCATACTCTGACTCTGATCAAGATTCTAATCATGTCATCAGCACTCAGAAGCGCCAGAATAAGCTAAAGCCAAGAACACTCTGATCCTCATTAAGCAGAGCATTCTGAAGTGTCAATGTTACTGCATTCAAGGCAGATTAATTACCAACGGCTTTATTCTAAGACAAAGATCTTCTCAAAAAGGAAAGAACGTTATGAGCATTGAAATGGAATTATGGACATCAACGTATTTATTCCAAGGTTATTTAAACAAATCAGTGAGAAAAGAAATGGCTAATACTCTACAATTCTCCTACACGCACATACACATAAGCCAATCATCTTCGTCCTCACTTATTCAGTTTGCTAAAGCTCTAAACTGCTTACTCTATAGTTCTAGCATTCTAGTTTCATATAAGCTTCATTTTGTGTATTATCACAGTTGTGATATATAGTTTTTCTAGAAAACATCAAACACACATATTTGTTCGTTTGTCTGTAAAAGAATTTCCTTGAGATAAACCGATTTGTGGTTAGACTCAAGAAGGCTTTGACAGTTGTTAAAGAAGTTGTTGTATTTAGTTGAATATAGTGGATTAAGACCTCGTTGGAGAGAGGCGAAATCACCTTGACGAGTGGACTGGAGTAGTTTGAGATCAAACGAACCAGGATAAAAATAACGTGTTGTCTGCATTTGATTTCAAGTTTTAAAATTCAACCCCCCTTCTTGTGTTTTTCACTTCTTCAATTGGCATCAGAGCGCCTGGTTCTGAGTTCATAACACTTAACCGTGTCAGTACAAGATCCAGCGTTAGAAAAACACTATGGCAGGACAACATCAAAACATCAACAATAACAACATTGAAGAAAGAGACAGATTCAGTGGCAAACGTCCAATCTTTGATGGAGAGAACTTTGATTACTGGAAAGACAGAATTGAAAGCTTCTTTCTAGCCCATGATGCTGATCTGTGGGATATGGTGACTGATGGATACACGCACCCAGTGAATGCAAATGGTCAGAAGATTGACAGGAAAGCAATGTCTAATCAACAAAAGCGTGATTTCAAAAACCATCACAAGGCCAGAATAATTCTTCTCAGTGTTATCTCTTACTCTGAATATGAAAAGATATCAAACAGAGACACTGCAAAGAATATGTTTGATTCTCTGAGAATGACGCATGAAGGCAACCTTCAAGTTAAAGAAACTAAAGCTCTTGCGCTCATTCAGAAGTATGAGGCATTCAAAATGGAAGAAAGTGAATCTATTGAAACAATGTTCTCAAGATTTCAGATTCTGGTTGCTGGTCTCAAAGTTCTAGACAAAGGGTATTCAACTGCTGATCATGTTAAGAAGATCATCAGAAGCTTACCAAAACAGTGGAGGCCAATGGTCACAGCGCTGAAGCTAGCTAAGGATCTCAAAAAAATCTCTTTGGAGGAACTTGTCAGCTCCCTCAGAAGTCACGAGATAGAGCTAGAAGCTGATGAACCTCAAAAGCAAGGTAAGCCATTAGCTTTAAAATCTAATAGAAAATCTGACTCCAAGGTTTTGCAGGCTGTTGAAGAAACCTCTGATGGGTCCTCATCAGAAGAAGATGAACTGTCTCTCCTTTCCAAAAGGGTGAACCAACTGTGGAAGCAGAGGCAAAGGAAGTTCAGGAATACTAGAAGATCAGAGAATCAGAACGAATCTTCCTCCAGATACAGAAGGTCAGAATCCTCCTCTGGACACAGAAGATCTGAAGGCTCTTCAGGAAGCAGAAAGCCAAACAACAAGGAAATCATCTGCTATGAATGCAACGAGCAAGGGAACTACAAAAGTGACTTCCCAAAGCTTCAGAAGGAAAAGCCCAGAAGAAAGTTTGGCAAGGAAAAGAAGAAAAGTCTCATGGCCACATGGGATGACTCTGACACATCTGAAGCTGACTCAGAATCAAATGATGAGAGAGCAAACATAGCTCTCATGGCAAACATATCAGAAGACAGTGAAGCTTCTGAATCAGACTCTGAATCAGACACATAAGAGGTATTTCCTGACTTTGCTATTAACTTTACTAAGTCTGAACTTGCTGAAAGCCTTAATGAGATTCTGGAAAGATATCAGCAGATCAGAGTCAAATTCAGAAACCTGAAAAGGGATCTTGCTTCTGACTCTGATAAAACTGAGAGTCTCAAATTGGAAAACTCTGAGTTGAAAAATAAAGTTTCAAAATTAGAAAATATATTACAAAACTCAGAAGGAAACAATTCTTGAAACTCCCAGTAGTGCTGATGAGATCATCAAGGAGTATGATCACAGCTTTCAGAAGTTTCTAGCTAAAAGCATAGATAGAAGCAAAATGGCTTCAATGATCTATGGAGTTAGAAGAAACGGAAGAAAGGGAATAGGATACCAAGGTAAGGTATCTACACCAAAGAATGCCATGGATTTAGTTATTAAACACACTCCACTTAATTCACACTTTGTATATGGGCACACACACGACATCAAATATACTAGTAGTAATTATTCTATCAAACCAAAATTCAACCAGAGTTTTTGTAGAACTAACAAATCAGGACCCAAGAAAATATGGGTACCTAAGGATAAAATAATACATGTTGTAGATATCTTTAGCAGCAAAGTAGAAACACCAGTCATGGTACCTGGACTCTGGCTACTCACGACACATGACGGGAAGAAGGCATATGTTCCAAAGCCTGGAACTTAAGCCTGGAGGCCATGTAGGCTTTGGAGGCAATCAGAGGGGAAAGATTATTGGCTCTGGAACTGTAGGTAATGGAAATATCCCCTATATTAATAATGTTTTGTTAGTAGATGGATTAATGCATAACCTGTTATCCATAAGTCAATTAAGTGATAACGGTTATGATATAATCTTTAATCAAAATTCATGTAAAGCTGTTAGTAAGAAAGATCAGACTATCCTATTTAATGGAAAGAGGAGAAACAACATTTACAAAATAAAACTTTCTGAACTGAAAAGTCAGAATGTAAAGTGTCTTCTGTCTGTTAACAACGAGCAATGGATCTGGCACAGAAGATTGGGGCATGTTAGTATGATAAGAATATCTCAGATTAACAAACTCAATCTGGTCAGAGGACTTCCTAACCTGAAGTTCAATTCAGATGCTCTGTGTGAAGCATGTCATAAAGGCAAGTTTGCAAAACCAGCTTTCAAATCTAAAAACGTTATTTCCACCTCTAAGCCATTAGAACTTCTACACATTGACCTATTTGGACCAGTTAAAACTACTTCAGTCAGTGGCAAGAAGTATGGGTTAGTAATCGTAGATGACTATAGCAGATGAACATGGGTAAAGTTCTTAAGACACAAGGACGAGTCACACTCTGTGTTTGTCACCTTCTGCAACCAAGTTCAGAATGAAAAGGATCTTAGAATCGTCAAAGTCAGAAGTGATCATGGTGGAGAGTTTGAAAACAAAGATTTTGAATCATTTTTTAATGACAAAGGCATTCTGCATGATTTCTCTTGTCCTAGAACTCCCCAGCAAAATGGAGTTGTAGAACAAAAGAATAGAACATTGCAAGAAATGGCCAGAACCATGATCAACGAGACTAACGTTGCTAAGATATTCTGGGCAGAGGCAATAAACACAGCGTGCTACATTCAGAATAGAATCTCCATAAGACCTATTTTGGAAAAGACTCCATATGAATTGTGGAAGAACAGAAAGCCCAACATTTCATATTTTCATCCATTTGGATGTACTTGCTTTATTTTAAATACTAAAAATTATTTGAACAAGTTTGACTCTAAAGCACAGAAGTGTATTATGTTAGGATACTATGAACGCTCAAGAGGGTACAGAGTATACAATACAGAAACCCAGATTGTGGAAGAATCAATCAGTGTTCGTTTTGATGATAAGCTTGACTCTCAAAAGTCAAAGCAGAATGAAGTATTTGCAGGTATGGAAGTTGAATTCACAGGTACTGAAGACAAGTCATCAGAAGCTTTTAACATAGACACTCCCTCAACATCAGAAAGAGGCACTGCAAGCAATCCAGCACCTTCTGTTGATCAACCTCAGAAAAGACCATCCAGAAGCAGCATGGATCACCCAGAAGAAACAATCTTAGGAAGAAAGGAAGATCCAATCAGAACAAGAGCCAGCTTCAGAAACTCTGAAGAATCCCTCATGGGACTTGTTTCTCTGATTGAACCATCTTCAATTGATGAAGCACTTCTGGACAATGACTGGATTCTAGCAATGCAAGAGGAGCTGAATCAATTCACAAGGAATGACGTATGGGATCTAGTTCCTAAACCAAAAGGATTCAACGTCATTGGAACAAAATGGGTGTTCAGAAACCAACTGAATGAACAAGGTGAAGTCATCAGAAACAAGGCACGATTGGTAGCACAAGGTTATAGTCAGCAAGAGGGGATAAACTATACAGAAACCTTTTCTCCAGTCGTCAGGTTAGAATCTATCAGACTGTTAATTTCTTTTGTTGTAAATAAAGGCATCACTCTGTATCAGATGGATGTTAAGAGTGCATTCTTAAATGGCTATATAGAAGAAGAGGTATATGTGCACCAACCCCCTGGTTTTGAAAGTTCAAAAAATCCAGAATATGTTTTCAAACTAAAGAAGTCACTGTATGGTCTGAAACAAGCTCCCAGAGCTTGGTATGAAAAGACTGAGTAACTTCCTGTTAGAAAAGGAATTCACCAGAGAGAAAGTGGACACAACCTTATTCTGTAAGACAGTTAAGAATGACATCTTGGTATGCCAGATTTATGTTGATGGTATAATATTTGGATCTACTAAACCCTCTCTGGGAAGAAAGTTTGCTAAGTGTATGCAGGCGGAATTTGAGATGAGCCTAATGGGGGAACTGAAATTCTTTCTGGGCATTCAGATCAATCAAACCCCAGAAGGAACTTACATTCATCAGAGCAAATATGTCAGAGAACTTCTGAAGAAATTTGATCTCTCAGAATTTAAGCCATCAAAGATTCCAATGCATCCCACGTGCATTCTGGAAAGAGAAGAGGTAAGCAAAAAGGTAGAACAGAAGGTCTACAGAGGTATGATTGGTTCTCTTCTTTATCTGACAGCCTTAAGGCCTGATATTTTATTCAGTGTATGCATTTGTGCAAGATTCCAATCAGATCCTAGAGAATCTCACTTAACAATTGTTAAGCGAATTTTCAAGTATCTGAAAGGTACTACTAATCTGGGTCTGTTTTATAGAAAAACTAGTGATTACAGCTTAGTAGGATACTGTGATGCTGACTTTGCTGGAGACAGAGTTGAACGTAAAAGCACCTCTGGAAGCTTCCAGTTTCTGGGAGAAAATCTGATCTCATGGTCCAGCAAAAGACAATCCACAATTGCTCTATCAACAGCAGAAGCTGAATATATAGCAGCAGCTGGATGCAGCACACAAATGCTCTGGATGAAAAGTCAACTTGAGGACTTTCAGATTTTTGAGAGTAACATTTCTATACTCTATGACAACACCTCTGCTATTTGCTTAAGTAAAAATCCAATTTTGCATTCTAGGGCTAAGCATATAGAAATAAAACATCATTTTATTAGGGACTATATTCAGAAAGGAATCTTAAACTTAAAATTTATTGATACAGACCATCAATGGGCTGATATTTTTACAAAACCACTTTCTGAAGATAGGTTCAACTTCATTCTGAAACATCTCAGCATGAAGCTCTGTCCATAATAAAACTGTTTTAATTTTATATATTAACCTTCAGAATTGTGTTTATTTCTCTATGAACTTCTGATCAATCCTCTTTCAGAATTTTAGAAATGCAGATTGTATCAGAATCTATCCATGAAGATCTGAGCGCTTCAGTTCAAGGATAGATGTGCTGTTCACTCAAGCAAACAAGTGTCATCCAGTCATCAGCTGTTTCCTGAGGCAGAACACGCGTTCACGGTTCTGAAAAGGCAAAGCGCTGTTTGGATGCATTGAGACACATGTCATTGGTAACCGTTTAAGTATCTTTCTGAAATCCCCTAAAATCAGCTGTTATTTGATGCTAATAATCATGATTTATTTCTCTCTCTTAAGCGTTTATGTTTTCAAAAACTTTTTTGAAATCTATTTAAACATCATTCACACCATTCATAACTTTTATCCTTACTTTCATTTTCAATAAATATTTCTGATTTCTGTGTTTGTGTTCTTCCATCTCAAGAAAACCCTTTCAATTTCTTTTCAAAAATCCTCGTGTGAACATGGCGTCTTCCAGCAATCTCTCTTCAGGTTCCCAGAAAGATGCATCATCTGAGCAATATGAGGTTCCTCTCAGAACACTTCTCACTCCAGTCAAGAACCTTGAAGTTCTGTCAGAGATTATAGTGGATTTCAACAGTCTCAAGGAAAATGGTTTTGATTTATCAGAAGAGATTCAAGCTCAAGGATGGGAGAAATATTTCGACAGGCTGGTGGGTCCAACTTTTCCTATTCTAGTAAAGGAATTCTGGATTCACGCCTCTTCCTCAAATCACCAAGTCACTTCTTACATCACGGGAAAGAAGATTGTGATTACTGAAGACCTGATTGCAAGACTGATTGGCTACAATGGTGGTGGTATTCGCTGTATAGATATGGCAGAAAGGTGTTCAGATGTTGTTGTTATAGCAAGGGAAATTTTCACGCTGAGGCTTCCCTCCAGCAAGATAAGGGATTTGAAAGATAAGCACATTATTTGGGCAAAGATTATTCTGGGTTGTTTCAACCACAGGAAGCCTACCAGCTCTCCTGATTACATAAACATAGATCAGCAGTTCCTGATCTATTTTATTTCTCAGAGGGTAAAGATTAATCTAGCTCATCTTCTGTTCAACCATCTGAGAACAAGCATCAAGGAAACAAGAGAAGATGAACGCACTAAAAGGGATTGGATACCCTTGGGAAGATTGATATCAGATATTCTGACTGAGAATAGGCTGATTGAACATTTGACAGAGGCACAAGAGATCAGCACCCTAGAACCTTCTGTTGGCAAGCAGCTGAATGCCAAAAATCTAAAGAAGATGAAGCTGATAGAGAACATTAAGAAGGAGCCCAGCGTCACTCCTTTTGCTGACATCTCCAGCAGAAGAGTACCTCTGGACGACTTCCCTATGTTCTCAGAGATTGACTCCAAGCCTCAAATCATTCTAAGATATTTGGATGCTTGTAAAGCTGATGGTACAACACCTAATCTAAATATTCAAGATCTTCAGCAGAAGGCACCAGAGGTTGTTCTGAAGAAGACCAAGAATAGAAAAGCTTCTCCAGAAGGATCATCATAACAGACTCCAAAGAAAAGAGGTAATCATGTTTCTGTAACTGTTTTAGATTCAACTACTGTTTCCACATCTATTCCAATTCCAACACCATATGATATCCCAACTCCCCAAACCTTTGATTATTTTGACACTGACTTTGACCCTTTTGAGTCATTAACTCTCAGAAGATCCCGCTCCAAACCACAAAATCCAAACACTGCAACCATACCAGAACCAGAACTTGCACAAGTTCTTTCTGATATTGACCAACACTCTTCCGCTCCCCAAACAGACCTTCCTCTCCTCAACTAGAAAGTAATCCACCCTCTCCTCAACATACACAATCTCCACAACCTGAGACTCAAAACTCTGAGGCTCAAACCTCTGAATCTCCTGAACCACAACCTTTGGCCATTCAATTGCCCTGTGGTACAACTGTTAATATGTCTCAACTTCCGTCTTCACCAGAAACAACTCCTCCAAACACCCCATCAAGTCCAATCCTCATTTCTGACTCTCCCACTCCCTCACCTAAGAAAAATACAGAAAACCACAGCAAGACAGTCATTGATCTAACAGTCCTTGAACGCCTTGCTGCAATAAACCAGAAAACTTCCATCCCTAAACCAAAACAACCAGATGTTGGTTCCAGCATTTTGAACTTTGAAACAGATATGCAGAAGTGGATCACTTCTTTAAAACAAGAAAGTCTGGAAGTGGTTGATCCTGCTGTATCAGATCTTCTCTAGACTCAATTCAGAAGATGGGTATGCGCTGAAACCTTCAAGTTGCAAGACCAGAGCTATGGACAGGCTCAACAGAACTTCAGCAATCTGGTGAAGGAAATGGAAGGTCCAGTTCTGAGCAAGCTGCTGAAGGAAGAAGTTCTCCATCTGGACAATGAGCCTTGGTCTGAAAAGCGTCTAGCATCTAAAGTTCAACCTGCAGAAGAACAGATAATTCAAGATGAAGACTTGGGTCAAGCAGAAGAAACTACAGAAAGCTCTGAGAAGAAGCCTGTATCTGAAGATCCTCAAGCTTCCTCTCTTGACAGGCAGGCTCTGGAGGATTTGAAGAGATCAGACATGCTGATGAATGAACGAATGGACAAGCAAGATATCAAGATTGATTCTATAGCAAACATGGTAGCTAAGCAAAACGAAACCAGCGAACAAATCAAGAGCATGTTGGAAGCTCTGCTCACACGACTTCCTCCTTCTTCTTAGATTTTTCTTATGTTTTCCTTATTTTCTTTACATGTTTGTCTGTAATATTTCTACTTGTTCTAAACTATCATTGCTTCTGTTTTAATACAAACGTGTTTTTACTCTAATCTTTTTAACTTTGATTATTTATGCTTTTTGATAACTGACAAAAAGGGGGAGAAAGAATGATATTTTTCAATAACAGATTACTGAGACATAAGTCTCAAACATTCTAACATCCTTATATATTTGCTGTTCTGAAAATCTTACAGGTACAAGAAACTGATGAACTCTGATAAAGTAAAATTCTGATGCTCCAAGAAAGTTCAGTAAAGTTCTGATGCTCATGGTCTCAAGGAATCAAAGGGAAATAATCAACTCAGGGGGAGTTTTTCTCATCATTACTCTGATACTTTTTATTCCTTACTGTGATACGGTGGGAGAACTGACTAGTGTTTTGCGTTTGTATTTGCACTTGTTCGGTTGAGCAAGAGTCGCCACCGACTTTTTATTTTATCCTAAAGGAAAGGTTAAAAAAGCACAGCAAAAACCTTTTGAGATATTTCGTGGGTTCGGGGGGTAGATTATGAAAAGGGAAGGTATTAGCACCCTTTTCATCCATGGTTATCCATGGGCTCTTAGTTACTTGGTTTTTTAGATCACTTGCCTTGATTTTCGATTGCTTTGAAATTATGGTGTGTATGTGTGTTTTGAAAAATGTTTTTGAAGAGATGCCTTGTTTTAGGCAACCAATGTATTTGATTCGTGTTTGAGTGTTTTACAAAAGTGTGTATCTTTTCGAAAAGATGTTTCAAATGTTTTTGAGAGTTTGTTTTGAAAGTGTTTGTGAAGTGTGGTTTTTTTGAAAAGAAGGCAAGTGTTTTTGCAAGTTGATCTCAAGTAACTAAGAGTTTTGTCTACCCCTATTGTACTCAAAGGTTTTCTCTATGTTTTCAACCCCTTTTAACAATTTTGTTCCACCATTGAATTTGGTGGACAATCTTGCGTTTAGGAAGTTTGTTCGGGACAGGCGCGGGTCATCGTATGGTCCATGAATGCAATGGTGCCAAGTGTCTTTGGTAATTTGCTTGAAGGGACTTGATCATTCCGTTTTAGGCAACTTTCGAAAGCGTCATCGAGGGACTTATGATCATTTGAATTTGTTTTGCCAAAGAAACTCGACGTGCAAGCATGGCCCATTTTGGAAGGCAACATGTGGGATTACCCTAGAGGGTGCAAGTGTGATTGTGTATTGATTTTATGTATTTGTCTTGTATTAGGTTATCTAGCGTTTGGTTTTATGTACATGCAAACCCTAGGTCTAACCATGGTATAATTGGAAAGCGGTAAATTGCAAGAATTTAAAGTCTACGCTATTACAAATAGTATCCGGGAGTGGGGGTACAAATTTACAAATGGGGATGAGACTTTAGGAATGTAGTGTCCAATAAGTTACAACCAAATCGAATTGCGATAAAAGTGTAAACAATGTAATGTAACATATAAGAATAGCAAATGTATGCGTATCAAGTGTATAATGTGAAATATATTGTGTATTGTGTAAGTGTAAGTGTACGTATATTTGCAAGTTAAGATGTGATTTTAAATGTGTATTATTAAGTATTGTTTAACTTAAATGAAAAGAATTAAATGTTTATTTATTTAGTCTTTTGTAGTCTTGTATTTTCTTTAACATGTACAAAAAAAAAGGATATTAAAAAATGTTTTAAATTTTACCTATAAGCATTTTTTAGTATTAAGGTACAAGGATAATATCTTGAAAAAGAAAAGTATTTATCTTAAAAGAGAAATTATATAACTATGTATTTATGTACAAATTGATGTATTTTAAGAAAAGAAAGGAAAACATTTTAGATTCTATTCTTTTATGTATTTTTACAAATAAGAACATTTTAATAAAAGAAAGAAAAGAAAAGTTTTTAATTCCATTATATCATGTGTCATTGTATAAATAAAATGTTTTAATAAAACAAAAAAAGAAAAATGTTTTAGTGTTTTAATTATATTATATGTTGTTGTTTTATGTACAAAAAATGTTTTTAAGAAAAGAAAATGTATTAACTTGAAAATTGTTTTTATGTATTAATATTTTTCTATACAAAACTAGTGTATCACCTAAAAAAAAGGAGAGTTATGTTAAAAGAAAATAAAAAAAAATTTTAATTTGTAAAAAGGAAATGGAAAGAAGAAATAAATGGGCTTGGGCCCAAATGAAATAAAACAAAAAGAATAAGTAAAGAGAAAAAAGGGGGGTGTGAACTTGGAACGCTTGGGCTTAGGTGTAGAAAGGGCAAGGCCCAGGTTTGACACAAAACGTTTTTTAGGGTTCTCACATTTGTTTTCATTTTTGGAGGTTAGGGTTTGAGATACAGCGCCGTTTTGGTTTCGTCTTCGTCTTCGTTCATCTCTCTTCGCCATGGGTTCAGAGCATCGTTCTTCTTTGCCAAGGCCAGCCAGCGCCATCTCCGTCTTCCTCCCTCCATGAATTAGTCAACGATAATTGCAAGGTTTGATTCTCGTCTCTAACGCATTAGGGCTTTCGCTAAACTCTTCTTTTTGCATGCTTAGTTTGAATTCTGATCTCGCCTCTGATTTCTCATGGTTGTTATTATTTGTTATTGAGATTAAGGAAAGGGAACGAAAAGCTACCTTAACTTTTGGGGACGGAGGAGGAGGAACCGGAATTGGGAGGCGCTCAAGATGGTTTTGACGGCGAGGAGAGCGTGATGTGAGCTCGCTTTTTGGTAACCCTGGTACTCTGTACTCTTTGTCTCTCTTTTTGTTGCCTTGATGATGATGAAACGAATCACTTTTATCTTTCTCTTCTTCTTTCTGTTGCCTCGTTGCTTAATATGCTTGTTCCTGGCCCAATGATGAGTATCTCTGAGGGTTCTTCATGTTGCCTCTGAATGTTTCCTTTCCTGACTTTGAGTTGCCTGGATGACTTGGTGCCTTATATGTTTGCCCTTTCTCTTCTGGTTGCCTCTTGGAATGTTTGTTAGGGTTGCCTTCGAATGCTTCTTCTGTGGGCTTGGCTTATATGTTTATGTATGCTTCTGATATGTTGGCTTGTGAATGCTTGAATGTTGGGTTTGATAGCCCAATGATGAAGAAATTCTGAGGGCCTTTTGTGGGTTTGGAAATTTGAATGTTTTATGAATGCCCCTATGATGAACTCCTTGAGTTCTGAGGGCTTGATGCTTGAAGCTAGGCTTGTACCATTTTTGGTTTTTTTGAAAGGCTGGACAGGGTAGGCGTTTTGGCTTTTAGACAGTGTAAGTTTTTAGACTTAAACGCTGATGCAGTTTTTTTGATAATTCAGGTTTGTCAATTGTTTACTAGTTTATGCTTCTTCTGGTTCTTGCACAGGTTTGAGTTTTACTGGTTTAAGGCCATGGAATGCAGTTTATGGCCTTGCTGATTCTTTAGGCTTTAGTTGACAGGGTCTTGATGGTTTAAACTTGACAGGTTTTTGAGGCTTCTGCTTATGTTGAGTTTGACAGGTTCAATGCTTGTTGGTTTTGGACTTTTTGTTGGACCATAGGTTTGGGCAGGTTATGGCCTTTTAAGGCTTGGAAGGTTTTGAATGGTTTCAGGCAGGTTGGGTGAGTTTATGTTTGACAGGTTGTGAGGCTTTTTGCCTTTAGACAGTGTAAGTTTGTGCTTCACAGTTTATGCTGGTTTTTGTGTTTGAGTTGAATGGTAAGGCTTTTGGCTTGTTGATAGGTACAGGTTCTGGGCATATGCTGGTTGTTTTAGTTTGATTGCAGGTTTCAAGCTTTGTTTGACAGGGTTTGGCCTTGCTGGCTTTTTACTGGTTTATGGCTTACGAGCTTTGCTTCAGGCTATCTTCTGTCTTGGACCTGCTGTTGCAGTTTTGTATATTTATTTATCTTCTCTTTTTTGTGGTTCCTCTCCTTGGTACTGTGTTATTACAGTTGTTTTATATCTTTTCTTTTTCAAGCCTCAAAGCCAGTAAGCCTGCAAAACCTGCTTTTCTCTCTTCTTTCTCTCTCCAGTACACTTCAAAATATTAAAATATGTTATGTGTGTACTTTATTCTGAAAGGGCAACATTGGGAAATGATGAGAAGCTTGCTTGCATTACATGTTTACTATGCATATTTGTCTCTTTTCTTCCAGATTTTGGGCTTCTTGATATCTTTCCAAATCTTCTTTTTTGACAGCTTTGAGTAGCCTTGTACTTGTTTGACATCTTTGACAGTTTGTTGGACAGTTTGGAATTTGTGATTCAGTTTAGACTTTGTAGTTTGATTTGGACTTTGCATCATGCTGTTTGAGATTTGAACTATGCAGTTTGACAATTTTGACTTGTGCATTCTTTATATTTGTGCATTCAAAGTTTAGCAAGCAAATATTCATCCCTCTTTGTGAACCGGGAGAAATCCCGTGATTTGCAGAGAGGGCTAACTGATCCCAGTCAGTTGCCCTTAATGATGAACTTTATTTTTATCTGTCTCTCTTTTAAATATTTATCTGCTTCTAACTTTTCTTCCTTTCTTTGCAGATAAATAATTAAAATGGAGAGGAACAGCAAAAGATGAAGAATTTGAAGATTTAGAAAAAAAAAAGGATAGTCTTATTTAGGTTTAAATTACTTGTAAAATCATTGTTGTAAACAAATTGTAAACAATAATTGTACGAATAATTTAAAAATAAATAGAAAGTTTTTATCCAATTAATTCTTTTTTATCCTTTTCAATTACTTATTTTATTATTTATAATTCTAAAATTATAATAAATGGACATAAATTCCAATTATCTAACTTAGAATAATAAACAATTAAATAAACATTGCTTCCGCATTGATCAATTAAACTTGGCGCTTCTAACATCCAAAGCAAAACAACAGTCGATTACAGCAATTGCCCAGACGCTTTTTTCCCTTTTTACTGATTTTTACCAAACACTGCAAATTCAAACTGAATGTATCCTTTCACTTATTTAATCACACAGTGCGAACTCAATCCAAATGTTCAATCCACATCTCAGCATAACTTGAAAAGTGCTGTAGAATTTAAATCTTTCTGAAGAAACGCGCATGAACAACCCTAATTCCTGATTAAATGCCAAAGAGCGTTCGCCTGATCAAAGTTGAGCCAAAATCAACCAAAACCCTAAACCAACTGTTTGAAACATTCTAGAGCCCTGAAAATCAGTAAAACCCTAATTTTGTCTGACTGACGAGAAAAGTCTGTTTGACCGATTCTTGAGCCAATCTGAAAAATCAGGAAAAGCCTGAAGTTGTGATTTCTTGTGGAAAATTGCGAGGGCAAATTTTGGGGTACAACAGTTGCCCCTGTTCAATCTTCTTGAACCTGAAGAGTTAGATTGGCAAGTTTTCCTTTCGCGACTCGAAGGTAAAAGAAGATTGGACACTAGAGTGCCCTAAAATTTGCACTCGGTGATGTGATGGTAGAGGGAATGGGCTTAAAGATGCCATTTGGTGATGGGCTTAAAGATGCCATCTGATGCGATAGAATCTTGTCGGGGGATGGGCTTAGAGATGCCATCTGAGAATGGGCTTAAAGATGCCATTTAGAAACGTTTGTTGGAGGATGGGCTTAAAGATGCCATCTGGAAATGGGCTTAAAGATGCCATTTGGAAATGTTGAACTGTATGTCAATGGTGAGTGGACGAGTATCAGAAAGGCATCCATATTTCGGAACATCTCTGAACTGGGGGTATGAATAAGCAATAGATTGATATCCGTGTTTGGAGAATCCGTGAACTGTTTTTAGGAGTTGAGATAAGCAATAGATTAACATCCGTTGTTGGGAAGCGTCCGTAAACTGTTTTCAAAAGTTGCATCTGAACAAACGATAGATTAACATTCGTTGTTGGGAAGAATCCGTAAACTGTTTTCAGAAGTCTTGAAGTTGAATAAGCAATAGAGCAGCATCCGTTGTTGGGAAGCGTCCGTAAACTATTTTCAAAAGTTGCATCTGAACAAGCGATAGATTAACATCCGTTGTTGGGAAGAATCCATAAACTGTTTTCAGAAGTCTTGAGAAGAATCTGAATAAGCGATAGGTTAACATCCGTTACTGGAGAACCCGTAAACTGTTTTCAGAAGTCTTGAAGTTGAAGAGGAACCGGTGTAGGGTTTCCTGATGATGCGTCCGTGTAAAACTGCATCCGAGTGAATCTGGAATAAGTATCAGAATGTCGCCGTGTCTGGGTCACATCTGAACTATTTCTGGACGAATCTCGGAAAATGATCTTTGTCTGTCGACTGATCTTACCTGAAAAGGTAAAGGGTTAGTTGTACGCAATGTTATGATGCATGATGCAATGTATGTGACATCAATAAATGTGATGAATGCGCATGTAAGCTGACGAGCTATCTTGCTGCGGATAAATGAATCCTGGATGGTTGAAGATAAAAGAATCTTGACTGCTGCCGGGGGAAATAATTCCTTGGCTGCTGCTGTGGAGGGCAAGAATCTCTTGATTGTTGAAAATGAGAAGTCTTGGGACCACTGTTGGGGAAATCAGAAGCTTGGGTTATATGCCAAACTACTGGGGTCTTCCTGTTTTGAGGAGATCTGTGTAGGATTTCCTGATGATGAGTCCGTGTAAAATTGCATCGGGTTTTTGAACACTTTTGACATTCGAATGCCCCATGTGGAGATGTAGATAATTTCCTGGCTTGTTACAGGTGTTGAATCCACAATCGGTCGTTCACAGATATTTTCCTGGCTTGTTACAGGTGTTGAATCTGGAACTCTTCAGACGTGCCCTGGCTGGATACAGGAATCGAATCTTCAAACTCTTCAGACGTGCCCTGGCTAGATACAGGAATCGAGTCTGGAAATAGTCGTCAACAGATATGCCCTGGCTAGATACAGGAATCGAATCTTCAAACTCTTCAGACGTGCCCTGGCTAGATACAGGAATCGAGTCTGGAAATAGTCGTCAACAGATATGCCCTGGCTGGATACAGGAATCGAATCCTCAAACTCTTCAGACGTGCTCTGGCTAGATACAGGAATCGAGTCTGGAAATAGTCGTCAACAGATATGCCCTGGCTGGATACAGGAATCGAATCCTCAAACTCTTCAGACGTGCCCTGGCTAGATACAAGAATCGAGTTTGGAAATAGTCGTCAACAGATATGCCCTGGCTGGATACAGGAATCGAATCTTCAAACTCTTCAGACGTGCCCTGGCTAGATACAGGAATCGAGTCTGGAAATAGTCGTCAACAGATATGCCCTGGCTGGATACAGGAATCAAATCTTCAAACTCTTCAGACGTGCCCTAGCTAGATACAGGAATCGAGTCTGGAAATAGTCGTCAACAGATATGCCCTGGCTGGATACAGGAATCGAATCTTCAAACTCTTCAGACGTGCCCTGGCTAGATACAGGAATCGAGTCTGGAAATAGTCATCAACAGATATGCCCTGGTTGGATACAGGAATCGAATCTTCAAACTCTTCAGACGTGCCCTGGCTAGATACAGGAATCGAGTCTGGAAATAGTCGTCAACAGATATGCCCTGGCTGGATACAGGAATCGAATCTTCAAACTCTTCAGACGTGCCCTGGCTAGATACAGGAATCGAGTCTGGAAATAGTCGTCAACAGATATGCCCTGGCTGGATACAAGAATCGAATCTTCAAACTCTTCAGACGTGCCCTGGCTAGATACAGGAATCGAGTCTGGAAATAGTCGTCAACAGATATGCCCTGGCTGGATACAGGAATCGAATCTTCAAACTCTTCAGACGTGCCCTGGCTAGATACAGGAATCGAGTCTGGAATTGTGATAGTTGATTTGTTGGTGGTTGTAATTTCCAACAGGTGGTGAAGGAATGATTGAACACTTTTGACATTCAAATGCCCCAAGTGATGGTGAGTCTTGAATCAGATTATCCTGCGAATTGAGAGATTTCTTGAAATCTTGACTGGACTGCCCCAAGTTAACCGAACTTTGAAAGATCTGTTGGACCTTGACTGGACTGCCCCAGGTTAACTGGACTTTGAAAGATCTGTTGGACCTTGACTGGACTTCCCCGGGTTAATTGGATGGTGACATGTCATGCCCCTTGTTGATAGGAGATTTGTCGTTGGAAGTGTCGTCCTTTTGAAGTGATTTTGCTCACTGTGAGAGTTTTCGTTCCTCCGAACATTCGCTGTATGAAATTCTTCGCTGTCAAACAAAAAGCCAAATGCAGACATTGATATTCAAGCAATGCAAAGTTTATGTTTGTCTCGAAGTTTTGAAAAATGCGTTTTTTAGTAGAAAACTTTTTATAAGACAGATCAACACAAGATTTAGAGCAAAGCCTTACAGGAGTCAGGATACCTTTTGTAACAATATGCTTTCGAACTAACCCATGCTTCAATTAGGACTTTTGAAGGTGTTGTACCCCAAAATTTTCCCTCCCATATTCTTCAAGAATTGCAAAGTCACAGCTGCAAAACCTCTCCAAGGGTTGCACAGTTCAAGGGGCTCCTAATAGTCAAAAATTAGGGTTTTGGTTCTGACAAAGAAAATGAAGTTTCCAAGGGTCCAATCAAGTCCCACATGCCTATAAACATGGTCAAGCATCCTCATACCAAGTTTCAAGACTTACAGCACAAAATTGCACAGTCAAAAACCCTAATTGCACTACAGTCAACTGTAGGGGCAAAATGGTCATTTGACAGTCAAAAGTTCAAATTTTTGGTCAACATCTCATTTTAAAGCCACAAACATCATTTGATCAATGCTTGATCATGATTTTCAAGGTATGGCTCAAAAAGTCTCAAGATGCAAAAGTTTCCATATTTGGACAGTTGAAAAAGTCAACTGTAACTTGACCAAGGCATAACTTCCACACGGATTATCATAAAAAGTCCATCCAAAGCTCATTTTGAAGAGAAAGACATTTCCTACAACTCCTCTTCACACTTCAAGTCCAAGAAATGTTCTCACAAAAAGTTATCAATTTCAACATTATAGGTCATTTTCAAAAGTCAACAAAAAGGGACTTTAAGTCAAAGGCCATAACTTGATATTGGTAAATCAAAATGACATGGGACCAAATGCATTGGTTAGAGGACTTCAAGACCTTTCCAAAATGTCCAAGAACATGATCAAATCTTAATAATTGAGCAAGATATGCCTTGTGGAAGTTGGGAAATTTTTGGGTATTTTGAAAAGTCAACTTTGCTTCAAATGCCTTAAAAATGCTAATGGGCCACATTTTCTTCCAAGATTCATCATCCCAAGCATGTTCACGACCATTTGGCCCAAAGGGAAGTTATTCATCATTTTTATTTATTTATTTGAATTTTTAATTGCTAATAATTCATTTAATTAATTAAAATATATGAAAAATACCAAAACTAGGTTTTCAAATCTTTTTGTGCAAGACAATCACTCATTACTCATTGAAGATCACGTGCATGCCCAAAGAAGGAAGATTTCATGCAAATTGGCTAGGTTTCATGATAAAAAGATTTGAAAAGATTATGCAAAATCAGAAAATCAAAAGCATTGATTCCATGGATATTTGGCTTATTTTGTTGACCTAAAACACTCACACATATATATACATGATAACCCTAATGCCAAGAACCTCCAAGCTGCGCAGAAACACCATAGACAACCTTGCATTTTTTCAAAAAAACTCAAATACTGAAAACACGATTGCAAGGCTTTTCAAGGCAAATAATCATTCCATTGTGTTCCTGAGGCTTCAAGGAACGTGTCTGAATCAAAAACATCATCCCTAACGTCAAGAATTGGTAATTCAAAGTCAGACTGTGTCCTTCTTTTTGCATAATCGTGTTTTATTATTCAGGCCATATCCATGCATTTTGATTCTTGATTTGTACTAATCTAAGCATTATAAAGCTAACTAGATGATTTAATTGAGTTTTTATGCATTGTATGAAGAATCACCATGAACGATTATTAGGGTTCTTCAAGTTTTAAATTGGGCGTTTATGAATGCTGTAAAATTAGAACACCTCGATACCATGGTCAAAATCAGGACACTCAGACAAATTCAATGAGGGGGTCGCACCCAATTTATGAAGCAATATGAGCTATTCGCTATTCTTGAAAAAGGTATATTTTGGGGGGGTTTAAAACCCCCGCTAACTCTTTTATGTTTCAGGGAAAAGCAAAACAAGGAAGAAGAAGATTAGGTGGCAAAGCGTGATAGGCTAATTTGAAATCAACGCGCGCTTTTTGTTATTTTTACATCACTGACCACTTTTCTCTTATAATATTTGTTTGCCACTATATAATCAAAACGCGTGAAGAGCTCCAGTGGCAAGGCTTGGCATTGGTAACCTCTAGGACCTGGGTTCGAATCCCAGGTCCCCTTCCCTTTCCATAATATTTTTTCTAATATCATCCTGTGCAGCATTCTATCCAAAGGCCTATCATACGCCCTAATCCAGGTGTGCCACATGGCCATTGAAGACAATCTGAAGGCCCAGATCTGGTGAATACCATAAGCGTTAGTCAATGGAGTTACACGCTAGCAAAAAAGTCAACAAGGCCAAGGGCTATTGGGCCTGATTACTAGCCAAAAAACCTCCAATTTGGGGACAGAACCCCCCATGGTTTGCCTTTCATCCTTTTTTTCATGTTTTTTTCTATTTTATTTATTAGTTTTAATATAATTCTTTCAATTAATTTATTTTTATCAAATATAAAATAACAAAAAAATCAGAAAAGACAAAATTCAAAATATATTTTATTTAACTAATATTTTTGTAAATAAATCTCATTAATTTAATTTAGCTTTTTAAATTTGGGTTTAATTCAAATATTTTTCTTAATAAATTAAAAAAGTGTAGAATTAGGGTTTCAAGTATTTTTCCATTCTTTTTCTTTTTCTCTCACCATAATTAATTATTTAATATTATTTTTATAAATCAAATTGCATTAATTAAATTAGGTTTAATTTTAGAGTTAATTTTCATATTTTCTTAATAAATTAAAAAATAACTAGAATTAGGGTTAATTAATTTCATTTAGTTCTCATTAAAAAATCCACAAGTACAAAAAACTTCAAAAATATTTTCTTTCTATTTTATTTTAATTAATTTGTTTATAATAATTTAATTTCATTAAAAAGGGTCCAACGCCCTCGCTTTCAATTTTTTTATTCAATTCGGGCATTTTATTTTATTTCTTATAATATTAATGTAACTCTCCCAAAGCCGTGTAAATTTATATTTCTCGCACTTTCCTTTATTTTATGTCAAATCGGGTCCGGGATTTTAATTTGGCGATGTGGACCCGCGCCTTTGTAATAGTTTAGGAACTTTATATTTCTCGCAATTTTCTAACTGTTAATAATGGCATGCAAGAATGAATGAAAAAATAAAAATAACGCGTAGATCACCCATGACATGACAAGACAAAAATAAATGAATCTGACACACAAATCACACACCACCCCTAGGGTACGCCTCACTGTTGCCTTGCCTCGAAAGGTGATCGTCGAGTAGAGGATGTCTTAGTAAGTCCTCATGATCCGGGAACCTGGCATGAGGGTAGCTTCTAAGGTATCTTCCCATTGCTCCGGTGATCACCATGTCTCGAACCATCGAATTGACCCGAACACCTCCAACGGTGGTGCTACCTACCTCTCAATGGTGGGATGGCACTACTTTAAAGGACATTTACACAGACGAATTCCTTAGGGTAGGTAGACGACTCTAGATACTTGCTCTAATTTCAAAACAAATTCAAAAATACTTTTCACACCGACACCTTTTCAAAAAGCTTTCGAAAGCAATTTTTCAAACACTCTTGAGGACCGATACAAGAGTCGAACTGGAATTTTCAAAGAAACTTTTTAAAACCCACAGTTGAAAAGCAAACAAACCATTTTTGAAAACACAATGAGCAAGTATCTAAGAGCCCATGGATAACCATGGATAGAAAGGGTGCTAACACCTTCCCTTTCTATAACCTACCTCCCGAACCGAGAGCAATCTCTTTAAGGAATTTTTCTGTGCTTTTGTCCTTTCCATTTGGAGAAAATAAAAGACGGTGGCGACTCTTGCTTCCGCGACATTTCGCGAACCAGCGTTAAACAGTCAGTTCCAGATCCACCGATCACAGAACTGGCGACTCTGCTGGGGACTTAAACTTAAAGTGAGGTGTACCTTAGGGTTAGTTCATAACTGTGTTTTCAATTGTCTGAATTGTGTGCTTTAAATTGTGGGACTGTCTTGGGAGTTCTATAGATCCTAACCTGGATCTGGGGATACCTTCTTAGAAAGTAGCAATAAGGCTGTGAGGGAACTGTGCGGGGTATACCGACATGGTTGAAACAGTCTGCTACGTTGATGTGGCACTTTGGTGTGTACCGGTAACCCTTGAGTTCAGTCAAGGAGAGTACGGGGCCTCCGCGTGGTGTCGTGAAGCATCAACAGACCTTAGGAACCTTAATTGAACTATCTTGGCCTCTTTAGGGTAGTGAGATAACTGACTTTGGTGCAGTTCGAGGTTGGTTGATACTCGATACTACACTCAATTGAGGGTTGCTTTCCTGGAATATTTCGGTCGCCAGTTCAGTGGCTAAATTGAAACGATGAACAATGAAAGCAATCCAGTGATATTGAGACCCTTAGAACCCGGTTACTTCTGATAGGACAGGTTTTGAGCCCACCAACTTCAAGAGGGTAGTACCCCAAACTTCATGCTGGCCTAAACTCTAAGGGCTCTTTTGTGTGACTTGTGTGCCTTCAAACTTGGATTACTTGCATGCTTGTTATCTGACATCTGAATTTCTTGCAGGTTTTGTGTATAGTCCTTAACTAGGACTCATAACAGGGTTTACTAAATTTCTTGCAGGTTTTGTGTATGTCCTTAATTCGGACTCATAACAGGGTTACTCACATTACCCCATGCATAGCATAACATCATACCATTGCATACATCCTAACCCATTTCAAGGATCTCAAGGGCTTGTGATGCAGGTCATGATGAATCAACTATCCCAACAAGGGGCAAAGGGGATTTATTTTCCTCTAGCCAAAGTTATCAGGGGCTATGACCCACTCGATATGGTGAGCCTTGACCCTCGAAGAAGGACTCTCAACAACATGCAGTTCCTTCAATCAAGCTATCAGATCCCAGCTCTAACAATTTTCTTGTTTACCCTGCGAGATCCTTGAAAACATTGCATGCATACATCCATATCATTGCATTGCAGGTACCCTTTTGACAGGTTGCTTACCTTCTTCGCTGTTTATTTCAGCCGATCGTCATGAATCCTGAATCGTCTACTGAGCAATCCATCAAGGCTCTCCAGGCTCAGAATGCCCAGTTCCAGGAGTTGATTGTGAGCCTAGCTCAGGGTCAAAAAGAATTGAAGACTCTGATTCAGAAGAAGAAGAAGAGGATTGTTTTGTTCAGCCCTAGACGCAGATCTGGGAACACACTGCAGGATGAAGCTGAGAGGACAACTCCATCTGTGGGGAAAGGCAGTCCCCATGAGAGAGAGGTGCCTAGTCCAGTGGTCTCCGACAATGAGACGGAGTTCAATGATGAGCAGTACCCTCCAGCTGAGGACCGGTACAAACAACTAGAGGATCGTCTGAATGCCATGGAAATTCAACAAGTGCCGGGGTTGGATTTCAGAGACCTGGGTCTATCTTTTGGTGTGGTGATCCCACACAAATTCAAGGTTCCTTCTTTTGCTAAGTATGATGGGGCATCCTGTCCCAGGCTGCATCTCAGATCTTACGTGCGGAAGATTCAACCATACACTGTGGATAAGAACTTGTGGATCCACTTCTTCCAGGAGAGTCTTTCAGGGACTCACCTCGAATGGTTCTATCAGCTGGATGGGACCAAAGTTCGTAACTGGGAGGAGTTGGCTACTGCTTTTTACAAGCAGTATCAATATAATGCCGACCTTGCTCCTACACGTACCCAACTCCAGGGTATGTCGCTAGGGTCAAGTGAAGGTTTTAAAGAGTACGCACAGAAGTGGAGGAACCTGGCTGGCAGGGTGCAGCCTCCATTAACTGACCGGGAACTCGTTGATATGTTCTTGGGGACCCTATCCGGGCCGTTCTTCAATCATCTCATTGGTAATTCATCTGCGGGATTTACCGACCTCATTCTGACTGGGGAAAGAATTGAAGCGGGCATCAAAAGTGGGAAGATTCAAGAGGCCACACCTTCTGATACTCACAAAAAGCCTTACACGGGCAGGAAAGAGTCTAATGCTGCATACGGTCAAAAGAGTCTTCGTGACCAACAAGCAGGGGCAGTCATGATCTCTGGTGCTGCACCACGCCGACAACCACAAAAGGGAAATCAGCAAAGGCCAGATGAGCCTAAAAGACAGTTCACCAACATCAACATGTCGTGGTCACAAGCATTGCAGCATATGTTGAAGATGAATCTGATTACGGTGATTAACCCTCCTGCAAATCCCAAAACCTCCTCTCCAAGCTACAACCCAGAAGCGAGGTGTGCTTATCATTCTGATAGCCCGGGGCACGATACCGAGGACTGTTGGGCGCTGAAATATAAGATTCAGAATATGATCGACGCTAAGGAGATCGAGTTCGAGCCTGCTGAGACTCCGAATGTGACCACTGCCCCTTTGCCAAAACATGGCTAGGATTGAGAGATTTTTGTTCATTTGAATTCAAGTTGTATTTTTCTTTTCCTGTTCAAATAAACAATTGTCATGTTAAACTCTTTTATTTCATTAATGCATTACACGTGTCTGTCTTGAATTAATTATATTCACTATATGCAAACTGTTATCATATTTTTCTGATGTCAACTCGTGATCTAAAATCCTAAGCCTCTTGAGGGAGGATGACGAAAACGATACCATAATCTACAGTATGCTTTTGAATAGACCCCGCTGATGAGGTACAGGCATTGTTTCAATCCCTAAACACTGGAGTTATAAGGATGATAATCCCTCGTCAACCCCTCTGAGCCAAAGAAGTAGGAGTTTTTCTTTTCGAAATTTAAAACCCTTAATCATAACCTGGGGCAGGGTAGTCTCTCAGTTGATCCAAGTGCATAACGAATGGCACCAAAGAGGTCCTTACAAAACAAAGAAAGACAATGATGGTTCCGAATAATCAATAAAGAAAGGCAGTCATTATCTCAAAAAATGAAAAACCCATTAAGTCAAAACCCATGAAGGAGACTTACAAAACTGGGGCATCCCGCTGACTGTAATCACAAAAGAAACAGTTCAGGCAAAAAACAGGGATAACGAAATCAAAAAAAAAGGGAAAGAGGTCACACAAACCCTCAATAACAAAAAGGAATGGCTGCCTATTCAAAATAAACTATCAACATCCGAACCATCACGGGAATATCAGGACAAAAACTCAAATAAGGTCTAATGCACGATCAACTGAGTTTAGGTTTGAAGAACATCACGAAGAGCGGGTGGGTACAAATAATTTGAGCCTTTATCCTTTGTTTCTTAAACCGTGAACCAGGCCACGTTATAACCCTTAAAAGTCCTAGCTGAAGCATGGGTTAGTTCGAAAGCATACTGTTACAAAGGTATCCCGACTCCTTAAGGCTTACGGTAAATACGGAGTTGACATCACGTTTTACAAACATTCATTTGTTTTATGAAAAAAGAATGCATTTTCAAAATCTTCAAGACAGACATAGGCTTTTCATTTTTAACATAACTTTGTTTGCATATGACTTTTTGTTTAAACAACATAGAAATTCGCAAGACGAAGGCCTAATGAACAGAAGCACTCCCAAACAAGGGGCATGACATGATCATTGTCCGTCATCTAGGGCAGTTAAGTCAAGATTCGGAGAATCTCTCAAAAGGCCAACCAGCTTGGGACAAACCTCCGCCTGAGTCACTTGGGGCATTCCAACAACAAATCTTGCACGATCAGACATCTTCTGGTAATATGGCTACACAACGCTACTGACAGGGGCACCTCCCTACAGCCTGAGAGTATGGACATAGTCGAAAATAATACTACGCATAAAAAAGACCCGCTAGGTTGACATACCTAGGCAAAAATAAGGGCTTCCCGGCGAACCAAAAGGGTTCGGGCAAAAATAAGGGATGAAATGAAAAATCTGTACACCCGGCAAGTCGAAAACCTGAAAAGGCGGCTTGGGCAAAAATGGGTATCCCGGTGGACTGAAAACCCGAAAGGGCGGTCCGGGCAAAAATTAGGGATCAAAGCGTACGACTATGTATCTCGTCACTTGCCTACCAGAAGAAGATTGGTCAAACGGCAGTCATCAAGCACCTCCACAGGTCTTACTCTCCCACCTCAGAAACAAGGGCAATAAAGAGTTGTCTGAGCGATCTAATTGTTCTGTCCACCAAGGTATCAAGGTAGGTTCAGCTGAAGAACATAACCAGATATCTTAATTCCCCAAAGAGTGAGTCAGCAAGTCAGTGCACTCTCCCCAAGAAAAGCTATTATCAAACTTAAGGAAGTTGGGTATCCTCCCGCAGATCTCAACATTCCCCAGCACAATATACGAATATTCTTAACAAGCATCCCCGACAGTCTTGATCTAAGATTGTTCCCCGGCGGTATATCAAACATTAAGTGGAGTTACTTCCCCGCTACAATATCAAAACCCCCCAGGAGAGTCCAATCTAGTTCCCAAGGAAAGTTGGAATCCATCTCCCCAAGCAGTAAGCTTATCCCCAGTAGATTCTGGAAGCTTATCCTCGCAGAACACGAACGCGTCTCCTGGCTTTATTCAAAGAGTTATTTTCTTACCAGGATATAACTGGGTTATCCTCAGCCAAAAGCCACAGAAAGAGCGTCCTCGACGAAGTCTTCTTATCCCCAGCGAAGTCTATCAACACTTCCAACACAACAAGGGTATCCCCAGCAAGTTATTATCAACAACTCAACAAAGTACCTCTCTCCCCACAGAGCATTGCTTCCCAGCAAGATCGTTAGAGTACTTTTCTCCCTGCAGAGTTATCCATTCGCCAAGTTTATTCCCCAACGGAGTTATCTTCTCCTACCGGTATTCTTGCAACTATCATCCCCAGCGGAAGCAAAAATCTATTCTTCAAACATCAGCCCAGGATATGACTTCCCGGCACCCGTCAAGGATTTACTCTCCTAGACAAAAACATACATTCATAAACATCGCATTTCCATACATTATAGCATGCATATATGCATCATACTTTACAAATCTCATTTATGTTGAGAACATCATTGCTTGATCCATATCATGCATTGCATATGACTGACCTTTACCTTTCAGGAAAAGATTCAGTTAAGTTCTCAGCTATATTTCAAGACCTAGACCGGTTCAGTTAAATCGACCCTAAGATTTTTCTGTTTCTTATCCAGTCCAAGGCCTTCTCTGGTTCAGTCAGATCGACCCTAAGATCTCCCTGTTTCTTATCCAGTTGAAGACATTTCAAGACCTAGACCGGTTCAGTTAAATCAACCCTAAGATTTTTCTGTTTCTTATCCAGTCAAAGGCCTTCTCTGGTTCAGTCAGATCGACCCTAAGATCTCCCTGTTTCTTATCCAGTTGAAGACATTTCAAGACCTAGACCGGTTCAGTTAAATCGACCCTAAGATTTTTCTGTTTCTTATCCAGTCAAAGGCCTTCTCTGGTTCAGTCAGATCGACCCTAAGATCTCCCTGTTTCTTATCCAGTTGAAGATTTCAAGACCTAGACCGGTTCAGTTAAATCGACCCTAAGATTTTTCTGTTTCTTATCCAGTCAAAGGCCTTCTCTGGTTCAGTCAGATCGACTCTAAGATCTCCCTGTTTCTTATCCGGTTGAAGATTTCAAGACCTAGACCGGTTCAGTTAAATCGACCCTAAGATTTTCCTGTTTCTTATCCAGTCAAAGGCCTTCTCTAGTCCAGCTAAATCGACCCCTAACAGATTTTCCTGATAAAGACTCAGTAGAAGATGTCCAAGATTCTCTCAATGATTACTGTTGAGGTAGAAGTCGCCCAAGATTCTCTCAGTGTTACTGTTGAGGTTGAAGTCGCCCAAGATTCTCTCAATGATTACTGTTGAGGTTGAAGTCGCCTATGGTTCTCTCCCCGTTACTGCGGAGGTAGTAATCATCCCCAGATTCTCTCAGCGTTACTGTTGAGGTTGAAGTCGCCCAAGATTCTCTCAATGATTACTGTTGAGGTTGAAGTCGCCTATGGTTCTCTCCCCGTTACTGCAGAGGTAGTAATCATCCCCAAATTCTCTCAGCGTTACTGTTGAGGTTGAAGTCGCCCAAGATTCTCTCAATGATTACTGTTGAGGTTGAAGTCGCCCAAGATTCTCTCAATGATTACTGTTGAGGTTGAAGTCGCCTATGGTTCTCTCCCCGTTACTGCGGAGGTAGTAATTGTCCCCAGATTCTCTCAGCGTTACTGTTGAGGTTGAAGTCGTCCAAGATTCTCTAAATGATTAATTTTGAGGTTGAAGTCGTCCAAGATTCTCTCAATGATACTGTTGAGGTTGAAGTCGCCCAAGATTCTCTCAATGATTACTGTTGAGGTTGAAGTCGCCCAAGATTCTCTCAATGATTACTGTTGAGGTTGAAGTCGCCTAAGGTTCTCTCACCGTTCCTGTTGAGGTAGTAACTATCTCTGGTTCATTCATCACCTTTTGAAGATCCAGATCCAGCTCTTGTAACCAGTCAGGACATATCTACACAAAGAATTTGAAGACCAGCTCCCGTAACAGGCCAGGTAATCCTTTTCTTTTGCATGTACGCAAGTTCTCGCTAAGGAATCTCTTACGCGATCAACACCCAGATGGCATCTATAAGCCCATCCACCTTCCATCATCTCTTAGCATGGCATCTATAAGCCCATCATCCTATCCATCAATCTCCAAATGGCATCTATAAGCCCATTCCACCATCACACTGCTACTATGTGAGCGCAAATTTCTGGGCACTCTAGTGTTCAATCATCTTCCACCTTCGGATTACGAAAGGCACGTCAGCCAATCTGCATCCTCAAGTCTAAGAAGATTGAACAAGGGCAACTGTTGTACCCCAAAATTTGCCCTCCCAAATTCTTCAAGAATTGCAAAGTCAAAGCTGCAAAACCTCTCCAAGGGTTGCACAGTTCAAGGGGCTCCTAACAGTAAAAAATTAGGGTTTTGGTTCTGACAAAGAAAATGAAGTTTCCAAGGGTCCAATCAAGTCCCACATGCCTATAAACATGGTCAAGCATCCTCATACCAAGTTTCAAGACTTACAGCACAAAATTGCACAGTCAAAAACCCTAATTGCACTACAGTCAACTGTAGGGGCAAAATGGTCATTTGACAGTCAAAAGTTCAAATTTTTGGTCAACATCTCATTTTGAAGCCACAAACATCATTTGATAAATGCTTGATCATGATTTTCAAGGTATGGCTCAAAAAGTCTCAAGATGCAAAAGTTTCCATATTTGGACAGTTGAAAAAGTCAACTGTAACTTGACCAAGGCATAACTTCCACACAGATTATCAGAAAAAGTCCATCCAAATCTCATTTTGAAGAGAAAGACATTTCCTACAACTCCTCTTCACACTTCAAGTCCAAGAAATGTTCTCACAAAAAGTTATCAATTTCAACATTATAGGTCATTTTCAAAAGTCAACAAAAAGGGACTTTAGGTCAAAGGCCATAACTTGAGATTGGTAAATCAAAATGACATGGTACCAAAGGCATTGGTTATAGGACTTCAAGACCTTTCCAAAATGTCCAAGAACATGATCAAAGCTTAAAAATTGAGCAAGATATGCCTTGTGGAAGTTGGGAAATTTTTGGGTATTTTGAAAAGTCAACTTTGCTTCAAATGCCTTAAAAATGCTAATGGGCCACATTTTCTTCCAAGATTCATCATCCCAAGCATGTTCACGATCATTTGGCCCAAAGGGAAGTTATTCATCATTTTTATTTATTTATTTGAATTTTTAATTGCTAATAATTCATTTAATTAATTAAAATATATGAAAAATACCAAAACTAGGTTTTCAAATCTTTTTGTGCAAGACAATCACTCATTACTCATTGAAGATCACGTGCATGCCCAAAGAAGGAAGATTTCATGCAAATTGGCTAGGTTTCATGATAAAAAGATTTGAAAAGATTATGCAAAATCACAAAATCAAAAGCATTGATTCCATGGATATTTGGCTTATTTTGTTGACCTAAAACACTCACACATATATATACATGATAACCCTAATGCCAAGAACCTCCAAGCTGCGCAGAAACACCATAGACAACCTTGCATTTTTTCAAAAAAACTCAAATACTGAAAACACGATTGCAAGGCTTTTCAAGGCAAATAATCATTCCATTGTGTTCCCGAGGCTTCAAGGAACGTGTCTGAATCAAAAACATCATCCCTAACGTCAAGAATTGGTAATTCAAAGTCAGACTGTGTCCTTCTTTTTGCATAATCGTGTTTTATTATTCAGGCCATATCCATGCATTTTGATTCTTGATTTGTACTAATCTAAGCATTCTAAAGCTAACCAGATGATTTAATTGAGTTTTTATGCATTGTATGAAGAATCACCATGAACGATTATTAGGGTTCTTCAAGTTTTAAATTGGGCGTTTATGAATGCTGTAAAATTAGAACACCTCGATACCATGGTCAAAATCAGGACACTCAGACGAATTCAATGAGGGGGTCGCGCCCAATTTATGAAGCAATATGAGCTATTCGCTATTCTTGAAAAAGGTATATTTTGGGGGGGTTTAAAACCCCCGCTAACTCTTTTATGTTTCAGGGAAAAGCAAAACAAGGAAGAAGAAGATTAGGTGGCAAAGCGTGATAGGCTAATTTGAAATCAACGCGCGCTTTTTGTTATTTTTACATCACTGACCACTTTTCTCTTATAATATTTGTTTGCCACTATATAATCAAAACACGTGAAGAGCTCCAGTGGCAAGGCTTGGCATTGGTAACCTCTAGGACCTGGATTCGAATCCCAGGTCCCCTTCCCTTTCCATAATATTTTTTCTAATATCATCCTGTGCAGCATTCTATCCAAAGGCCTATCATACGCCCTAATCCAGGTGTGCCACATGGCCATTGAAGACAATCTGAAGGCCCAGATCTGGTGAATACCATAAGCGTTAGTCAATGGAGTTACACGCTAGCAAAAAAGTCAACAAGGCCAAGGGCTATTGGGCCTGATTACTAGCCAAAAAACCTCCAATTTGGGGACAGAACCCCCCATGGTTTGCCTTTCATCCTTTTTTTCATGTTTTTTTCTATTTTATTTATTAGTTTTAATATAATTCTTTCAATTAATTTATTTTTATCAAATATAAAATAACAAAAAAATCAGAAAAGACAAAATTCAAAATATATTTTATTTAACTAATATTTTTGTAAATAAATCTCATTAATTTAATTTAGCTTTTTAAATTTAGGTTTAATTCAAATATTTTTCTTAATAAATTAAAAAAGTGTAGAATTAGGGTTTCAAGTATTTTTCCATTCTTTTCTTTTTATCTCACCATAATTAATTATTTAATATTATTTTTATAAATCAAATTGCATTAATTAAATTAGGTTTAATTTTAGAGTTAATTTTCATATTTTCTTAATAAATTAAAAAATAACTAGAATTAGGATTAATTAATTTCATTTAGTTCTCATTAAAAAATCCACAAGTACAAAAAACTTCAAAAATATTTTCTTTCTATTTTATTTTAATTAATTTGTTTATAATAATTTAATTTCATTAAAAAGGGTCCAACGCCCTCGCTTTCAATTTTTTTATTCAATTCGCGCATTTTATTTTATTTCTTATAATATTAATGTAACTCTCCCAAAGCCGTGTAAATTTATATTTCTCGCACTTTCCTTTATTTTATGTCAAATCGGATCCGGGATTTTAATTTGGCGATGTGGACCCACGCCTTTGTAATAGTTTAGGAACTTTATATTTCTCGCAATTTTCTAACTGTTAATAATGGCATGCAAGAATGAATGAAAAAATAAAAATAACGCGTAGATCACCCATGACATGACAAGACAAAAATAAATGAATCTGACACACAAATCACACACCACCCCTAGGGTACGCCTCACTGTTGCCTTGCCTCGAAAGGTGATCGTCGAGTAGAGGATGTCTTAGTAAGTCCTCATGATCCGGGAACCTGGCATGAGGGTAGCTTCTAAGGTATCTTCCCATTGCTCCGGTGATCACTATGTCCCGAACCTTCGAATTGACCTGAACACCTCCAACGGTGGTGCTACCTACCTCTCAATGGTGGGATGGCACTACTTTAAAGGACATTTACACAGACGAATTCCTTAGGGTAGGTAGACGACTCTAGATACTTGCTCTAATTTCAAAACAAATTCAAAAATACTTTTCACACCGACACCTTTTCAAAAAGCTTTCGAAAGCAATTTTTCAAACACTCTTGAGGACCGATACAAGAGTCGAACTGGAATTTTCAAAGAAACTTTTTAAAACCCACAGTTGAAAAGCAAATAAACCATTTTTGAAAACACAATGAGCAAGTATCTAAGAGCCCATGGATAACCATGGATAGAAAGGGTGCTAACACCTTCCCTTTCTATAACCTACCTCCCGAACCGAGAGCAATCTCTTTAAGGAATTTTTCTGTGCTTTTGTCCTTTCCATTTGGAGAAAATAAAAGACGGTGGCGACTCTTGCTTCCGCGACATTTCGCGAACCAGCGTTAAATAGTCAGTTCCAGATCCACCGATCACAGAAGGGTTGTAACGTGGCCTGGTTCACGGTTTAAGAAACAAAGGATAAAGGCTCAAAGTATATTTGTACCCACCCGCTCTTCGTGATGTTCTTCATACCTAAACTCAGTTAATTGTGCGTCACACTCTGTTTTGAGTTTGGAACGACTTTTGGGCGATGGCTCACCAGTTGTATTTGGGGAGACAGTCATCATCTCCTTTTTCTTTTGCAACATTTTTCATGTTGATGAGGATTTGTAATGACCTCACTATTTTGATTTTGATTTGTTATCCCTAACTTTTGCCTGACTGTTCCCGTTTTCGAGATTACAGTCAGCAGGATGCCCCAGCTTTCTTGAGCTTCCTTTACAGGTTTTGGATCAGTGGGCTTTTTCTCTTTTGAGAGATTGACTGTCTATGTGATAGGGAGCCACCCTTGTCTTTTGATTCCAAAGGAATGCTTTCTTTTTCGACGTCGTTCGTTGTGTTACGAACTGAGAGTTTGCGACTTCAATGCGCATTTTTCTTTTGAATTAACTGAGATACTACCCTGCCCCAGGCTTATATCAAAGGTTTTGATTGTTTAGAACAGAAAACTCCTACTTCTTTGGCTCGAAGGGGTTGACTAGGGATTATCTTCCTTATAACTCCAGTGTTTGGGATTTGAAAGAAATGCCTGTACATCATCAGCTAGGTCTGTTCAAAAGCATACTGTATAAGATCATGGTATTGTTTCGTCATCCTCCCTCTAAAGGCTTGCCGCTTTTTATCAAGAGTTAGATATCATAAAGAAAAGCATAAGAGTAGTGAAACGCATGGATGAATTCAAGATAAACATATGCAATGCATTAATGAAAACAGAGTTTAACATCACAGATAATTGTTTGACAACAAAAGAAATTACAACTTTGAAAATTCAAAATGAAGCAAAAGTCTTTCAGCTTGAGCTTTGTCACTTCAGGTGGAGAACCCTTTAACGAAAGATTTTCATCTCGCCGTCTGGCATGAATTCCAGCACTCCAATGTCGATCAGATCTTGAATCTTGTTCTTCAAGGCCCAACAGTCGTTGGTGTCGTGTCCCGGGCTGTAGGAGTGGTAAACACAAAATGCGTCGGGACGATAGTTAGGAGAGGAGGTATTGAGCTTCTGAGGAGGATCCCTTAAGGTAAGCAGGTTGACCTCCAACAGGTGCTTCAGTATGAAGAATGATGGTATTTCAGTCTCCGTGAACTGTCTTCCCGACGTTTCTTGCTTACCCCGATTACCCCGTTGACGCTGGCGAGGTTGTTGATGGGCTTGTGACCCTGAAGCAAGCGAAGGGGCCTTCCCCTTGTCTTCTTGAGTGGATGGAGGCTGAGCGGTGACTTTCTCTTCAACCTCAGATGTTTGCCCCAATTGGTTGTTTGGAAGCAGTTGGCGGACAAGAACTCTGAGTTCCTCTTGTCTTTGAGATAGGTCTTTAAATGAGAGCCATCTGGCCCACCAACTGTCCCATCACTTGGGTCCTCAATGTTGTCAGATCAAACTGCAGCTCCGCAAGCTGATCACTCCTGGTATTGTTTGAATTCTCCAAACCCTTTGTGAGGAGAGCTTTCATTTCTTCTTGTCCCAGAGACAAGTTCAGGAACATTTCCTGCAGCTGAGCAGTCTGGTCTTGGATGTCTTTGACAGACCTTTCTAGAGCCATCTCTTACTGAAATAAACAGCAGGAGAGTAAGGAAACCTGAAAAAGGAAAGACTGTCAAAATGCAATGCATGATATGTGGATGCATGCTTTCAAGGATCTCTTGGGGTAAACACAAGAAAATGTTAGAGGTTGAACTTTGCTCTTGAATTGGAGAACTTCGCACCGGTGGATGTCTTTCCACTAGAATCAAGCTCACCATGTCAAGTGGGTCATAGCCACTGATTCAAGTTGTTGCACTTGATCTTTGATTGGAGAACTTTGTATCGGTGGGTGTCTTTCCACGAGAATCAAGCTCACCATGTCGAGTGGGTCATAGCCCTTGATTCAAGTTGTTGTACTTGATCTTTGACTGGCATTTGTTAGAGGAGAAACCTCTTACCCCTTGGTAGACGTCTGGTTCAACGTAACCCTGTATCAAAAGAACCCTCGAGATCCTTGAAATGGTTATTGAAAATGCTATGGTATGATGTCATGATGTTATGTACATGTATGCACAAGCAAGTAAGTGTATATACAGACAAACATATTCACACAAAGCAAACAAGTCCTTAGGTTTAGGCTTGTATGGGGTTTAGGTATGTACCCTCTTGAAGTTAGTTGGCTCAACCTGTCCTAAAATAGAAACCGGGTTCTAAAGAGCTCAATATCATTGGATCGTTTTCTGTGTTCATCGTTTCAGTTTAGCCACTTACTGGAGACCAAAATATCCCAAGAAACCAACCCTCAAATGAGTGTAGTATCGAGTATCTACCAACTTCGAACTGCACCAAAGTCGGTCATCTCACTACCCCTAAAAAAGCTAAGATGGTCAATTAAGGTTCTAAGAGTTTGTTAGTGCTTCACGACATCACTCAGCGGCCCCGTACTCTCCTTGACTGAACTCAAGGGTTACCGGTACCCACAAATATGTCACACTAACATAGCTTACTGCTTCAACCAAGTCGGTATACCCCGCACAGTTCCCTCACAGTTTTTTGCTATTTACCTAAAAAGGTGCCCCAAATCCGGGTGTAGGATTTACAACAAACCCAAACAAGAACCCAAAAGATAAAGCAATCAAGTTAATCAAGGCAAGAAAGTAAAGGTGATCTAAACCCTAAGGTAACCCCACTTTTAAACAAGTCCCCAGCAGAGTCGCCAGTTCTGTGATACGGTGGGAGAACTGACTAGTGTTTTGCGTTTGTATTCGCACTTGTTCAGTTGAGCAAGAGTCGCCACCGACTTTTTATTTTATCCTAAAGGAAAGGTTAAAAAAGCACAGCAAAAACCTTTTGAGATATTTCGTGGGTTCGGGGGGTAGATTATGAAAAGGGAAGGTATTAGCACCCTTTTCATCCATGGTTATCCATGGGCTCTTAGTTACTTGGTTTTTTAGATCACTTGCCTTGATTTTCGATTGCTTTGAAATTGTGGTGTGTATGTGTGTTTTGAAAAATGTTTTTGAAGAGATGCCTTGTTTTAGGCAACCAATGTATTTGACTCGTGTCTGAGTGTTTTATAAAAGTGTGTATCTTTTCGAAAAGATGTTTCAAATGTTTTTGAGAGTTTGTTTTGAAAGTGTTTGTGAAGTGTGGTTTTTTTGAAAAGAAGGCAAGTGTTTTTGCAAGTTGATCTCAAGTAACTAAGAGTTTTGTCTACCCCTATTGTACTCAAAGGTTTTCTCTATGTTTTCAACCCCTTTTAACAATTTTGTTCCACCATTGAATTTGGTGGACAATCTTGCGTTTAGGAAGTTTGTTCGGGACAGGCGCGGGTCGTCGTACGGACCATGAATGCAATGGTGCCAAGTGTCTTTGGCAATTTGCTTGAAGGGACTTGATCATTCCGTTTTAGGCAACTTTCGAAAGCGTCATCGAGGGACTTATGATCATTTGAATTTGTTTTGCCAAAGAAACTCGACGTGCAAGCATGGCCCATTTTGGAAGGCAACATGTGGGATTACCCTAGAGGGTGCAAGTGTGATTGTGTATTGATTTTATGTATTTGTCTTGTATTAGGTTATCTAGCGTTTGGTTTTATGTACATGCAAACCCTAGGTCTAACCATGGTATAATTGGAAAGCGGTAAATTGCAAGAATTTAAAGTCTACGCTATTACAAATAATATCCGGGAGTGGGGGTACAAATTTACAAATGGGGATGAGACTTTAGAAATGTAGTGTCCAATAAATTACAACCAAATCGAATTGCGATAAAAGTGTAAACAATGTAATGTAACATATAAGAATAGCAAATGTATGCGTATCAAGTGTATAATGTGAAATATATTGTGTATTGTGTAAGTGTAAGTGTACGTATATTTGCAAGTTAAGATGTGATTTTAAATGTGTATTATTAAGCAATGTTTAACTTAAATGAAAAGAATTAAATGTTTATTTATTTAGTCTTTTGTAGTCTTGTATTTTCTTTAACATGTACAAAAAAAAAGGGTATTAAAAAATGTTTTAAATTTTAACTATAAGCATTTTTTAGTATTAAGGTACAAGGATAATATCTTGAAAAAGAAAAGTATTTATCTTAAAAGAGAAATTATATAACTATGTATTTATGTACAAATTGATGTATTTTAAGAAAAGAAAGGAAAACATTTTAGATTCTATTCTTTTATGTATTTTTACAAATAAGAACATTTTAATAAAAGAAAGAAAAGAAAAGTTTTTAATTCCATTATATCATGTGTCATTGTATAAATAAAATGTTTTAATAAAACAAAAAAAGAAAAATGTTTTAGTGTTTTAATTATATTATATGTTGTTGTTTTATGTACAAAAAATGTTTTTAAGAAAAGAAAATATATTAACTTGAAAATTGTTTTTATGTATTAATATTTTTCTATACAAAACTAGTGTATCACCTAAAAAAAAGGAGAGTTATGTTAAAAGAAAATAAACAAAAATTTTAATTTGTAAAAAGGAAATGGAAAGAAGAAATAAATGGGCTTGGGCCCAAATGAAATAAAACAAAAAGAATAAGTAAAGAGAAAAAAGGGGGGGTGTGAACTTGGAACGCTTGGGCTTAGGTGTAGAAAGGGCAAGGCCCAGGTTTGACACAAAACGTTTTTTAGGGTTCTCACATTTGTTTTCATTTTTGGAGGTTAGGGTTTGAGATACAACGCCGTTTTGGTTTCGTCTTCGTCTTCGTTCATCTCTCTTTGCCATGGGTTCAGAGCATCGTTCTTCTTTGCCAAGGCCAGCCAGCGCCATCTCCGTCTTCCTCCCTCCATGAATTAGTCAACGATAATTGCAAGGTTTGATTCTCGTCTCTAACGCATTAGGGCTTTCGCTAAACTCTTCTTTTTGCATGCTTAGTTTGAATTCTGATCTCGCCTCTGATTTCTCATGGTTGTTATTATTTGTTATTGAGATTAAGGAAAGGGAACGAAAAGCTACCTTGACTCTTGGGGACGGAGGAGGAGGAACCGGAATTCGGAGGCGCTCAGGATGGCTTTGACGGCGAGGAGAGCGTGATGTGAGCTCGCTTTTTGGTAACCCTGGTACTCTGTACTCTTTGTCTCTCTTTTTGTTGCCTTGATGATGATGAAACGAACCACTTTTATCTTTCTCTTCTTCTTTCTGTTTCCTTGTTGCTTAATATGCTTGTTCCTGGCCCAATGATGAGTATCTCTGAGGGTTCTTCATGTTGCCTCTGAATGTTTCCTTTCCTGACTTTGAGTTGCCTGGATGACTTGGTGCCTTATATGTTTTCCCTTTCTCTTCTGGTTGCCTCTTGGAATGTTTGTTAGGGTTGCCTTCGAATGCTTCTTCTGTGGGCCTGGCTTATATGTTTATGTATGCTTCTGATATGTTGGCTTGTGAATGCTTGATGTTGGGTTTGATAGCCCAATGATGAAGAAATTCTGAGGGCCTTTTGTGGGTTTGAAAATTTGAATGTTTTATGAATGCCCCTATGATGAACTCCTTGAGTTCTGAGGGCTTGATGCTTGAAGCTAGGCTTGTACCATTTCTGGTTTTTCTGAAAGGCTGGACAGGGTAGGCGTTTTGGCTTTTAGACAGTGTAAGTTTTTAGACTTAAACGCTGATGCAGTTTTTTTGATAATTCAGGTTTGTCAATTGTTTACTGGTTTATGCTTCTTCTGGTTCTTGCACAGGTTTGAGTTTTACTGGTTTAAGGCCATGGAATGCAGTTTATGGCCTTGCTGGTTCTTTAGGCTTTAGTTGATAGGGTCTTGATGGTTTAAACTTGACAGGTTTTTGAGGCTTCTGCTTATGTTGAGTTTGACAGGTTCAATGCTTGTTGGTTTTGGACTTTTTGTTGGACCATAGGTTTGGGCAGGTTATGGCCTTTTAAGGCTTGGAAGGTTTTGAATGGTTTCAGGCAGGTTGGGTGAGTTTATGTTTGACAGGTTGTGAGGCTTTTTGCCTTTAGACAGTGTAAGTTTGTGCTTCACAGTTTATGCTGGTTTTTGTGTTTGAGTTGAATGGTAAGGCTTTTGGCTTGTTGATAGGTACAGGTTCTGGGCATATGCTGGTTGTTTTAGTTTGATTGCAGGTTTCAAGCTTTGTTTGACAGGGTTTGGCCTTGCTGGCTTTTTACTGGTTTATGGCTTGGGAGCTTTGCTTCAGGCTATCTTCTGTCTTGGACCTGCTGTTGCAGTTTTGTATATTTATTTATCTTCTCTTTTTTGTGGTTCCTCTCCTTGGTACTGTGTTATTACAGTTGTTTTATATCTTTTCTTTTTCAAGCCTCAAAGCCAGTAAGCCTGCAAAACCTGCTTTTCTCTCTTCTTTCTCTCTCCAGTACACTTCAAAATATTAAAATATGTTATGTGTGTACTTTATTCTGAAAGGGCAGCATTGGGAAATGATGAGAAGCTTGCTTGCATTACATGTTTACTCTGCATATTTGTCTCTTTTCTTCCAGATTTTGGGCTTCTTGATATCTTTCCAAATCTTCTTTTTTGACAGCTTTGAGTAGCCTTGTACTTGTTTGACATCTTTGACAGTTTGTTGGACAGTTTGGAATTTGTGATTCAGTTTGGACTTTGTAGTTTGATTTGGACTTTGCATCATGCTGTTTGAGATTTGAACTATGCAGTTTGACAATTTTGACATGTGCATTCTTTATATTTGTGCATTCAAAGTTTAGCAAGCAAATATTCATCCCTCTTTGTGAACCGGGAGAAATCCCGTGATTTGCAGAGAGGGCTAACTGATCCCAGTCAGTTACCCTTAATGATGAACTTTATTTTTATCTGTCTCTCTTTTAAATATTTATCTGCTTCTAACTTTTCTTCCTTTCTTTGCAGATAAATAATTAAAATGGAGAGGAACAGCAAAAGATGAAGAATTTGAAGATTTAGAAAAAAAATAGGATAGTCTTATTTAGGTTTAAATTACTTGTAAAATCATTGTTGTAAACAAATTGTAAACAATAATTGTACGAATAATTTAAAAATAAATAAAAAGTTTTTATCCAATTAATTATTTTTTATCCTTTTCAATTACTTATTTTATTATTTATAATTCTAAAATTATAATAAATGGACATAAATTCCAATTATCTAACTTAGAATAATAAACAATTAAATAAACATTGCTTCCGCATTGATCAATTAAACTTGGCGCTTCCAACATCCAAAGCAAAACAACAGTCGATTACAGCAATTGCCCAGACGCTTTTTTCCCTTTTTACTGATTTTTACCAAACACTGCAAATTCAAACTGAATGTATCCTTTCACTGATTTAATCACACAGTGCGAACTCAATCCAAATGTTCAATCCACATCTCAGCATAACTTGAAAAGTGTTGTAGAATTTAAATCTTTCTGAAGAAACGCGCATGAACAACCCTAATTCCTGATTAAATGCCAAAGAGCGTTCGCCTGATCAAAGTTGAGCCAAAATCAACCAAAACCCTAAACCAACTGTTTGAAAGATTCTAGAGCCCTGAAAATCAGTAAAACCCTAATTTTGTCTGACTAACGAGAAAAGTCTGTTTGACCGATTCTTGAGCCAATCTGAAAAATCAGGAAAAGCCTGAAGTTGTGATTTCTTGTGGAAAATTGCGAGGGCAAATTTTGGGGTACAACACTTACCCTCTTAGCTCTGATACCTTTTACTCATTATCTGATTATCTCTGATACCGTTTCCTCTTTATCCTTAAACTCTGATACTGTCATCATTTTATTTTAATTGAAAAAAATCTGGTTTTTGTCATCATCAAAAAGGGGGAGATTGTTAGAACATAGTTTGATTCTACAACCCTCAGTTAGAGTTTTGATGATAACAAAATACAAGATTAAATGAATTATGAGATTTATATAAGATATATGTGCTACTCAAAATTATGTTGTGTATTTACAGGAAACTTTGATGGAATCAGCATCAAAACATCAGTATCAACATCAGCATCAGAAGATATGTCAGCATCAGAAGATCAATACATGTGCTACGCTGAAGCCTGATGAACAGAATCTGCGCTTACCATACTCTAACTCTGATCAAGATTCTAATCATGTCATCAACACTCAGAAGCGCCAGAATAAGCTAAAGACAAGAACACTCTGATCCTCATTAAGCAGAGCATTCTGAAGTGTCAACGTTACTGCATTCAAGGCATATTAATTACCAACAGCTTTATTCCAAGACAAAGATCTTCTCAAAAAGGAAAGAACGTTATGAGCATTGAAATGGAATTATGGACATCAACGTATCTATTCCAAGGTTATTTAAACAAATCAGTGAGAAAAGAAATGCCTAATACTCTACAATTCTCCTACACGCACATACACATAAGCCAATCATCTTCGTCCTCACTTATTCAGTTTGCTAAAGCTCTCAACTACTTACTCTATAGTTCTAGCATTCTAGTTTCATATAAGCTTCATTTTGTGTATTATCACAGTTGTGATATATAGTTTTTCTAGAAAACATCAAACACACATATTTGTTCATTTGTCTGTAAAAGAATTTCCTTGAGATAAACCGGTCTGTGGTTAGACTCAAGAAGGCTTTGACAGTTGTTAAAGCAGTTGTTGTATTCAGTTGAATATAGTGGATTAAGACCTCGTTGGAGAGAGGCGAAATCACTTTGACGGGTGGACTGGAGTAGTTTGAGATCAAACGAACCAGGATAAAAATAACGTGTTGTCTGCATTTGATTTCAAGTTTTACAATTCAACCCCCCTTCTTGTGTTTTTCACTTCTTCACTTTCCTGAAGACATTCGTGGTAAGAAGGATATTGAGTTTTTTGAGTTAAAGCAAGGGAGTATGTCGGTTGTTGAGTATACTGCAAGGTTTGCTGAGTTGGCTAAGGCTTATCCGCACTACGGTGAGGCAAATGCTGAGTTTTCGAAGTGCATCAAGTTTGAGAACGGGTTGGGCCCAGAGATCAAGAAGGCAGTTGGATACCAAAAGATCTGTGTCTTTGCTGATCTGATTGATAGTTGCAGAATTTATGAAGAGGATAATAATGCTCATTACAAGATTAACACCTTTGTCATAATTAGGTGTAGGTGCAGTGATCACATTAGGAGTCTCAGGAGGGTCAAATTCAATCTCCTTAGAGTCAATCATATCTTGAATCTTATTTTTCAATGCCCAACAGATGTTAGTGTCATGTCCAGGACTGTTGGAGTGATACGCACACCTTACATTGGGTTTGTAATGGGGAGAGGAAGTATTGGGATTCTGATGAGGATCCTTCAATGTAATCAGCTCTGCCTTCAACATGTGTTGCAATGCTTGAGACAATGGCATGTTGATTTTAGTGAACTATCTTTTGGGTGCCTCTCGTCTATGCTGATTATTCTATTGTTGATGTTGCATTGGTACATGATTAGAGATCAGAAATGCCCCCAATGATTGGTTGCAGTCACTCTTATTACGACTCTTTTGGCCGTACACAACATTGGATTCTCTCTTACCATTGTATGACTTCTTTGCAGGATTCGAAGATGTAGCCACCTGAATTTTACCACTTCTGATTCCATTCTCAACATGTTCCCCTTTCAATATCAGTTCAGTGAAACCAGCTGAAGAACTTCCAAGTAGGTGATTATAGAAAGGACATGTTAGTGTACTCATGAACATGTCAACCAATTCCCTATCAGTTAAAGGAGGTTGAACTCTGCCTGTAAGATCTCTCCATTTCTGTGCGTACTCTTTAAAGCCTTCCTCAGAACCCATGGACATACTCTGTAGTTGCATGCGAGTTGGTGCCAAATCAGAATTAAACTGATACTGTCTATAGAAAGTTGCATCCAAATATTCCCAAATATGTTTATTGGTACCTTCGAGTTGATAATACCATTCCAATTGTATTCCAGACAAACTCTCTTGAAAGAAATGCAACCACCATTTCTTGTCAGTAGTGTGTGGTTGAATTTTCTGAACATATGATCCCAAATGCAGCTTCAGGCAAGAAACTCCGTCATACTTAAAAATGGTGGGAGTTTTGAACTTAGGAGGAATGACGACTCCTGAGACTAAACCTAATTCTTAAAAGTTCAATCCAGGAACCTTCTAGATCTCCATAGCTTTCAAATGCTCTTCTAGAATCTTGTACTTTCGCTAGCAGGGGGATATTGTTCATCCAAATAATATTCTTCCTCTTGAATAGAATATTTGTCAGAACCATGATTTCTTTTTTCAGTTTTGACGCTCTTACCATCTTCCTCCCGTTCGTCATCTTCGTCTAATGGGATATCAAGATATTGATCTCGCTTGACAGGACCTCTGAAACTTCTCCCCATGTTAAGGATGCTGATTGGTTTCTTTGTCTTCTTTTTCTCGCTGATGAGCGCCTTCAGTTCTTCTTTCCCCTTGGCTAAATTTAGGAACATCTCTTAGAACTGAGCATTCTGAGCCTGAAGTTCTTTGACTTTCTATTCGAGAGCCATTTTTGCTAAAATAAATAGCAAGAAGATGAGAAACCTGTCTTGGAAACCTGTTATGCAATGATATGTATGGCATGTAGATTCTTATGCAATGTTTTCAAGGACCTTGTGGGATTTAAATTTTTTAATCAAAAGGGAACATAAACAAAGACTCTTATTAATAAGTTCAAGTTATAACAAAAAGGGTTACAAAGAAACAAATTATGACTCAAGTATCCCATGGATGCCTCCTCTTTGTGTTGACATATGCATTAAGACTCTGCTCTTGGTGAAGTCGTTTTGTCAGCTCCAAAACTTTCTTCTCACTAGCATAGAACTGAGTCTCAAAGGTGTACCTTTCTTCTTTCTGTTGAATCCAAGACTTCTGTAGGTCTTCAAGGTCAGTAGGCATAGAACTGAGTCTCAATGGTATGAGGAATATCTCCTTCAACAACAGGCGCCACAATTACCGGTAGGACAGCAGGATATGGCATTATAAGATTTTGAGCACGAGATCGCATCCATCTGAGGTAAGGCTCTAAGGTATTGGAGTTTTTGTGTCCCAGAGTCTTGCTATCTATTTTATTCACCATTCCCCAAGAACGTATAAATATTTGAAGGTAACCTTGAGGATCATTCTCATAATTGAATACAATACCCTAGATAAGTATATCATGAGGACCATCTCTTCGAGCATAACCAAATTTACGTATATCTAGAGAAGGGTTATAAGTAATACCTCCCCTTATGCAAAGGAGTCGTACATTAGGGAAGTCCATACAGCGGTCAATAATAGTGATGTTCTCGTGAGATCGGGAACACCAATATATATCTGAATGAGAGAGTTAAATCAACCTTCGAGACCGCCTCAAACCTTATTCATTCTTCATCAATGATCAGGGAAGGTATGAAATAAACCACTTGGGTAGTAAAGGTATACAACACATGAGAGTCCCTCACTCCCTCATAGTACGAGTGTGAAGAGAGTGAAAAACATCTCCAAGCAAAGTAGGCACATGATTATGAGTAAGAAATACTTTGATGGTGTTCACATCTATTAGTTGGTCTAGATTTAGAAATAGTACCAAACTGTTGTACCCCAAAATATGCCCTCCCATTTTTACTCAAGACATGCTCATTGAGGTCCTCAATTGCTCAAGAAGTTTCAAATAATTTCCATGGCACCCTATATGCCTCAGCATAATGGCACAGTTGAAAGATGAAAAAGAAGTGTACATAACAAGGTGTAGGTCGAAAGCTGAAAATATGCCTAAGAGCTTTTGGATCGAAGCCGCTTCGACAACATTATGCAGTCTAATTTGTTGCCCAACAAAGCACTAGGTTCAAAGGAAGGATAATTCGAAAGAAAGCGTGAGGAGGCTTTTGTGAAGTCTTCGATTGATGAAGAGCTAGTAAAAAGCGTCATCGAAGGGTTCGTTTTCGAACCATGAAAATGTATAATATTCAAAGCATTACAAGGAAGACATACTCCGACTGACGTGTTGTTTGAATGGGCGCTTCGAATAGAAGAATATTTTGAATTTGAAATCTTTTATCTTATCCAAAGAAGCACGTGGAAGTCTAATAGTTCGAAGGACATGCAATCTTCAAACATGGCGTGATCGAAGGACAGTTAGGGACGAATCAGCCAAATATAAGTCACCTTAAAGCTTTTGGCATGTACCTGAACAGGTGTTTGATGATTGAAGTGAAATCCTGATTGGTGCATACAAGCTGTATTCACCAATCAAAGATGAACTAGTGAGCAAGAAATATATTCTTGTAGACAAAAGCAAAGGGTGGGAATTGGAATCGAAGAACCACCTACACAACTGTGTTCGAAAGAAAGAACAAAACAAAGCTTTGACAAGCCAATATGAAGAGGTGATGCTTTGATTTGTCTGATTGCAACTATTTTTAGATCAACCAACTAAGGCAGATAGTGACTGAATCGAAGAAACCATGATGATGAGGCCTTGAACCATTCGAATTGGAACTCAGAGCCATCAAAGAACAAAGCTTGGAGCATTCGAAAGATTCAAGATGTGAAAAGTTAAAATGAACACCTAATGGGATGAAACCTATAACAACCCAATTCTACCCCAAGAAATTATCGGAAAATCAGAGTATAAAAATTTCTAATAAAATCAGGATGTCACATATTCAACAAAAACACATAAACCTATCATGCTTTTAGAATAGATACATAACACTTAAAGAAGCGAAATGAACACAACTCATGAATATAGTCTTCATAACATAAACCATACTTTGATTAATCACGCAGCGGATTCATAATAATTCTCTAAATAAGAAATAGCATCTTCTGAATCATAAAACCACATCAATACAATAACTCCTCAAATAACAAATAAGTTTCAATAAATAAACAACAAAATAAGACAAGCGTTCATTTCCCCCCCGAGTGCTACTTATCAGAGCAAATGACACTGAACTCGAACTAACAATGCTATCGGCTACTCATCTTGGTTACCTGCACGTTACCAACAAAGGGCAATATTCAAACAGAAGGGGTGAGATATCAAACTATATAATTAGGGTTATGATAAACAATGTGTTAAGTAAATGATAAAAAGAATCACCACTTCATACAACAATAATTTAACACTTCACAAGTCATCAACACGTCAATTCAACATATATGACTCGAATATGAAACTCGAAACTATGCGAATGCATGTGGTACCATTGGAGTAAAACTACCAACATAAACATTTCCCAGTAATTTCAAGGCCCAAGGCATAAGCCTTCTTCATAATTCATTTTTCCAATACAGGCCTTCACAAAATCCGTAAATACAGGCCTTCACAAATGAAAATGTATGAATATACAAGACATACAACAACTTCATTACACACTTCACGAGGCATACACCTATATCACTACTTCACTGGCCATAAGCCTACAACGTCATCAACGCAATCAACAATAATTCATGGCAACAACATATTCATTATATATTAACTAGGATTCACACCATAAGGCTACCCATAGAAATAATTCATAATCACATTTTCAATATCGAATTCCACATATACTCAATGATATCTCACAACACCAACACATTCATCGATCAGCACAAAATAACATAACATTGGTCATAAGACCTATAATCAACAATGTCCATAAACTGGATAGAACGACTTAACCTGCTGTACCGACAATTCGGCATAATCGACATGATTTCAACAAAAGACATATCCATAATTACCTACTAATTAAACTTAGTTACCCGATCAAATTTCATTAAATTCCGGACAACTAATTATACCGCCTAATTTGGCTACTGATCAATGGTTTTTACACAAGAATTTTAGTAGTTACTTAGTCATTGCTTCGTTCAACTAATTTATGTTTTATTCCTTATCAGCATATTTTATACTTTGGTTTGTAGAAGAATCAAACAAGACGAATCGGGTCAGAAAAAGTGCATAAGTCTAATTTTCATAAAATTTGCTACTGCAGTTGACACGGGTGGCCGTGTTTCCTGACACGGCCGTGTCAGAAGAAGGAAAGGGGAATGGCGTGGAGTGCAGGGGCTGACACGGGTGCCCGTGTCAGTTGACATGACTCGTGTCAGGAGGCCTGGGGTTTAAAAAACCAATTTTTGCCTCCCTTTACACGTATGCCTTGATCTTGTTCATACCTTGTTTCAATTCACCCATTAATCCTGGCTTAGCATTAACCCAACATAGTTCAAATACAACAAATAACAACACAACTTAAATCAATTACTAATTTTAATAGAAACAAAACCAATTTCTAGCACAACATAGTAGTAAAACTATTACCCTATACCCAAATTAAAATTCATCATACTCCTATTTATTTAGCAAGAACCCCACCCTTACCTTGGATTGAGTGCAACTTTAAGAAACTTCAATGGAATTTCTGGGGATTTGGCCTTATTAGCAACCTCCTCTTGTTCTTCTTCTCCTCTCAAAACCCTATTCCTCTTTCTCTTCTTTTCCTTCTTTTTACTGATAACACTAACTTTCTTTCTCCTCTAATTCTATTTCTATTATAAATATTATTATTTCTCTTAATAAATCTAAATGGGCCTAAGTGACATACCCCCTTATTGTTTCACAACACCACAAATTAAGCCCAATCTCATATTTAAGCTTAATAATAAAATAATACGTCAAATTAATTCCACCGAATTAAATCAGATTATCTATCATGCCACTAAATAAAATAATTCCAACTTCGGCGATAAAAATTCGAATTAATATAAAATATTTAAAAATATTTAATTAAATAAATAATTAAATATCGGGGCGTTACAACTCTCCCCCACTTAGAATATTTTCGTCCTCGAAAATAAAAGTTTACCTTGTTCAAATAACTCGGGATAGGAGTCTCGCATCTTGCTCTCCAACTCCCAGGTCATACTTTCTCCAACAGCTCCTAACCAGACAACTTTCACCAAAGCAATCTCATTCCTCTTAGAATCTTCATCTCGCGATCCGCGACTCGGACAAGCATTGTCTCCACATTAAGATTATCTCGTACTTGCACATCGTCCATCTGAATCACATGAGACAGATCAGGAATATACTTCCGAAGTTGCGATACATGAAACACATGGTGCAAATTGGCAAGATTTGGCAGTAACACCACTCGCTAAGCAAATTTCTCAACTCTATCCAATATCTGATACAGACCAATAAAACAAGGAGTGCGCTTCTTAAACTTCAGAGCTCGCCCAACACCAGTCACAGGTGTGACTCTCAGAAACACATGAGCACCAACTTGGAATTCCAAATCCTTCCTTCTCTTGTCATGGTAACTTTTCAGTCTACTTTTACAAACCTTCATCTTCTCTCGGATAAGCTTCACTTTCTCGGTAGTCTCTCGAAAAAATCTCAAGTACAAGTACCACACTTTCACCAGATTCATGCCAACATAACAGAGTCCTACACCTCCAGCCATACAACGCCTCAAAAGGTGCCATCCCAATAATCGAATGGTAACTTTTATTGTAAGTGAACTCAATCAATGAAAGATAAGTATCCCACAAACCTTCTTGCTCAAGAACACATGCTCTCAAAAAATCCTCCAATGACTGAATCGTCCTCTCGGTATGACCATCCGTCTGAGGATGATACACCACACTCAACCTCAACTTAGATCCCAATGCCTCTTGCAAACTCTTCTAGAAATCAGAAGTAAACCTCGGATCTCTATCCGACATAATACACAAAAGACCAGCATGCAACTTCACAATTACCTAGCTGTAAATCTCAGCAAACTTCAAAATCGGATATGTGATGTTAATAGGTATAAAATGTTCCGACTTTGTAAGCCTATCAACAATCACCCATATCGAATCATGTCCTCTTAAGGTACTAGGTAATCCCGTTACAAACTCCATCAAAATGCTATCCCATTTCCATTCTGAAATCTCTAACGGTTGCATCAACCCTGCAGGCTTCTGATGCTCAATATTTGACCTCTGACAAGTCAGACAGGCATACACAAACTGTGCCACATCACGCTTCATACCAGGCCACCAAAACAAACCTTTCAAATCTTGATACATTTTAGTAGCTCCTGGATGAATACTCAAACTGCTTCTATGACTTTCCTCAAGAATCACTTTCTTAATCTCTTCATCATCAGGAATGCAAATACGATCTCGGAATCTCAACACACCTTGCGCATCTATCTTGAAATCATCATTCTCAGATCGATCGATTCCCATCATCATATCCACCAACTTCACATCTAGCTTTTAAGCCTTACTGATACTGTTGAGAAAGTCATTATTAATCTTTAACATTACCAACATAACACTTTGCGGTGTCACTTCACAAACCAAACTCAAATCTCGGAATTGCTCAATCAACTCCAACTCTTTAACCATCATCGTCGACATGTGCAAAGTCTTTCGACTTAAAGCATCGGCCACAACATTAGCTTTTCCTGGATGATAATTCAAACTGAAATCATAATCCTTCAACAATTCTAACCACCTTCGTTGCCTCATATTCAACTCCTTCTGATCAAAAAGATACTTCAAACACTTATGGTTACTAAACACTTCAAATCTAGAACCATAAAGATAATGCCTCCAGATTTTCAACACAAAGACAACTACAACCAATTCTAAATATGCGTAGGATAATTATTTTCATGAGTCCTCAATTGCCTCGACGCATAAGCAACCACCTTACTATTCTACATGAGTACACCATATAACCCAATCAGACAAGCATCACAATACACAACAAAAGGTTCTCCCAGATTAGGAAAAGTCAAAACCGGAGCCGACGTCAACCTCTTCTTCAACTAGGTAAAACTTTCTTCATATCGTTTATCCCATACAAAGGCTTTACCCTTACAAGTCAACTTGGTCAACGAAAGTGCCAATTTAGAAAAACCTTCGATAAACCGTCTATAGTAACCGGCTAATCCCAAGAAGCTTCTAATATCGGTAACTGAGTTCGGAGCTTCCCATTGCAATACAACATCAACTTTAGAAGGATCAATGACAATGCCACTACCAGAAATGACATGACCAAGGAAACTAACCTACTACAAATAGAATTCAAACTTGGTCAACTTCGCATACAACTTCTTCTCTTTCAAAACTTGCAATACAACTCTTAGGTGCTCTTCATGTTCTTCTTCCGATTTGGAGTAAATCAGAATGTCATCAATGAATACCACCACAAACTGATCCAAACAAGTATGAAAGATACGATTCATGTACTCCATGAATACTCCCGGCGCATTAGTAACACCGAAAGGCATTGCCAAATACTCACAGTGTCCATACCGAGTTCTGAATTCGGTCTTCCGAATATCATCTTCTTTCACTCTAATTTGGTGATATCCTAACCTTAAATCAATCTTAGAAAACACACTTGCACCAACCAATTGATCCATCAAGTCATCAGTTCTCGGAAGCGGATACATGTTCTTAATCTTCACTTTATTAAACTGTCTATAATCGACACAGAGTATCATACTTCCATCTTTCTTCTTTACTAATAACACAGGCGCTCCCCACGGCGATACACTTGGTCTTAAAACCTTTTTCTCAAGCAACTTTTCTAATTGCTTCTTCAATTCAGACAATTCATATGCAGACATCCTGTACGGTGCCATAGAAACGGGTATGGTACCAGGTACAAGATCAATCGCAAACTCAACATCTCTTTCTGGTGGTACGTCAGGAATTTCATCAGGAAACACTTCAGGAAATTCTCGCACCACCTGCAACTCATCAATCCTAACTTGGTCCTCAATATATAGCGACGCCACCAACGAGAACATATGCGCTTCATCTTGCATCAATTTCCACAACTGTCTACCAGTCAACAAACCAACTTCTTCCTCTTCAAGAGTAGAAAAAATCAAAGATTTGTTATAGCAATTGATATGAACATAGTTATACTCTAACCAATTCATACCCAAGATCACATCCAACCCGTTTAACGACAAATAATTCAAATCAACAACAAAGTCTTTGTCGAAGATCGAAAAAGGACAATTCAAACACACACGAGAAGTAGTCACCGATCCCTTAGCCGGAATCTCGACGACCATTTCTCCATTCATAGAAGACGATCCAGTGTTTTTAGACACCACGCGTGCACCATACATCATCTAGCCATCACCATCAGATCCCAGCTAATCTGGATCCAAGTGCCCCAAACACACAGTCTCACCATGGACCCTCAAGGAGTCTCCCTCACTAGAGTCAGCGCAAATTTGTGCCTCCCTAGATTTGGGCCTCACGTTTTTCCCAACTTGCACCCCCTGTTTTTTTTGACATCAGGCCCATTCTTTTCTTTTTTGTTTCATTTATTTATTGTTTTTAATTTCTTTTTTATTTAATCAGAAAAAAATATAAAAATCACAAAAAATAGATCCAGGATTTTCTTAATTAAATTTTTTTAATTAATTAATTAATTATCTTGACTCACTTTTTAAAATCAAGTAAACTTAGGATTTAATTTATTTCAATTTCATTTTCACAATAAAAAATATAAAAATATAGTATTAGTTTCCTTGTTTTCAATTCTCATTAATAATTTTTGTTCTTCTTTAAGATTAGATCTAGTTTAATTAATCCAATTACTTTCTTAAAATAAACAAAAATTACAAAAATATTTTCCTCTTTTACTTAGAATTTTTAAGGTTTTAGACGTCCCCTTTGATTCACGCACATTTAATTACTTTTGCATTATCATTACCTTTTTCTTATTATTGTATGTGCTTCCCGGTTTATAATAGTTAAAAACTAGGACATTTACTTTTGTTTCCCCATTTTGGATTTGTAAATCTCCCCTCCCCGAAGCCATGTAATAGTTAGGTTTTAAATTCTGCACTTTAAATTTCTGTACATATATTAATTGTTATATGTATGCTTAATAGGATTGCATGATAAGTGTAATACAGTGGGAGAACTGACTTAGGAGTTTTGCATTTGATTGTAAATGTTGCGGTTAGAAAGATTGAAAAGAACAGGAAAGACCTTTGAGATTATTTCTTGAGTTTGGGGGATAGATTATGAAAAGGGAAGGTGTTAGCACACTTTTCATTCATAGTTATCTATGGGCTCTTATTTGCTTGCTAGATCACTTGCTTTGGTTTGAAAATATGCTTTGTGGTGGTTTTGAAAGTATTTTGAAAAGGCGCATTCGTTTAGGAAAACTTTGTAATAGTTCTCGTTCGTAAGAACGTATACAAAGTGTTGGACTTTTGAAAATATTTCATGTTTAGAAAGTGTTTTGAAAGTGTTTGGTGTTTGTTTTGAAAATAAGCAAGGATGTTTGATTTGAAAATGAGCAAGCAACTAGGAACAATCTACGTACTCAAAAGTATTTGTTCATTTCTTCCTTTCCTTTGATATTGCTATCTTACCATTAATTTAGTAAGAAGCCTTATCTTTGGATGTAAAGGGACAGACGTGGGTCATCGTATAGTCATGATTGCAATGTTGTAAGATGTCTTAGCATTTATCTTTGAGGGACTAAGGTCATTTTGAAAGGCAACATTTGTAGCGTCATCGAGGAACTATGATCTTGTATTTTGATTTTTTTTTTGCTAAGACATCCCACATGTATACCATGACCATTCTTATAAGGCAACAAAGTGGAATTACCCTAAGGGTGCAAGTGTGAAAGTGTGTTTGATTTACATGCATTGTTTATCTTGAATTAGGGTTTACTAATTGTTGATTTTAGTCTTGCCATACAAACCAACATTTATATGAAAGCGATAAATTGTGAAAAGTAACATTACTACGCTATTACATCATTAGGGGAGGGGGAGTACAAAATTTACAAATGGGGATTGCAAGAAAATTAAACCTAATTATCTATTACAACCATATTGAATAATGTACAATAATTGAAAATATAATGTACAAGAAGATAAATGGAAAAGAAATGATTTTTGTTTGGTTTTTGTTAAGGGTTTAGTTTTTGACCTAATTAAGAAAAATGATTAATTAAAATTAAATAAAATTAAACCTAAACTAATTAAGAAAATAAAATAAATTAGAAATAGCATTTTTAGGGTTTTTTATGAAAGGGTTTTAAGTTAATGAAAATAATATGGAAATTAATTAATTAAAAGAAACCTAAGCTCTAAGTTAATTTTAATTAAGAAAAAGAAAATAACTAAACCTAAATCTAATTATTTTATTAAGAAAAAAAAGAAATTAATTTCTTAAGAAAAATGTTTTTGTCTTCTATCTTTATAAAGAAAAATTAAATAAATAAGTATGAAAATAATAAATAAAAATATTTTTTGATTTTTTATTAATAAAAAAAAATTAATAAAAATATAATAAATAAAAATGAAACAAAATAAATAAAAAAGAAAATAAATGATAAAAAATAATTGGATCAGGTGTGAAAAACTAATAGAGGGGTCAGAAGTTAGAAAAAAGACAAGGCCCACTGCTTGGAGGCCCATGCGCACCTGTTTGTGACAAAAAAGAGAGAAACATATGAAAAGTGGCAGCGCTGGGGCCTGAACCCACACCCTGAGCATGAAACACGCGTTGCCTTACCACTAGGGTGGCTATACATCCGTTAACATAAGTGAAACAATAAATACATAACACATCTCAAGTCCTGAAAATGACTTCATCTTCAACCTCCAGCCATGGTTCCTGTAACTTGCTCATTTCTCAACAAAAATGAAAGATGGAAACATGAAAGTTTCTCCATTTTTCCATATGAATCCAACCATATAAATATCATAAGCTATAAATTAAAAATGAATGAGAATTTCTAAAAGTACCAAATTCTGACCTAACTTTTTTCAGAGATTCAAACCTAAAATTCTCTAAGCTCAATCAATATAAATGAAATCTATGGACATGTACAGTTTCAGGGCAATGATATCTACATTTTTTCTTCATAAATCAGAATCAAATGATGCTTGTATGAAGAGATAGAAGTTTGAAAATTTACCTCTTGCAGCTGGAGTCGTGTATAGAGTTTGAGCAACCTTTGAAGTGGCCTGATGATTTTTGTAGCTTTCCTGGACCTCCTTGAATGTATTCAAACTCCTACTTTGCTTTGAGGATGGCTGAAATTCCCAACTCAAGTCAAGCTACAAGCTTCAGGTTTGAAAATGGTGGATAGTGATGGAGGGGTTACAGTCTTGAAACAGGTACTTGGATCACTTGTGTATGATGTATGTAAGGTGTTTGGATGATTATGAATCAAAACGCACGAGTGGAAATAGTGATGGGGAGTTTTGGCTCAAAACTGTCAAGTTTGGGAAGTTCTGTGCAGCAAGGGTGTTTGGGAGATTTTGAGGATGCTTGAAATCTTGTTTTTTCTTGAAATAGACTTGTATAGTTATATGAAAAAGGTTAGAGGACTTTGGCACAACATATTTCTAAGTTATAGGGTTATGGCTAGATTGCTTGATTTAGAAGAAAAGTGAGAAAATCAAGTTTAAAAGTTTGTACCAACAATGTAGGGTGGTTGAATCACTTTTATCACATTGCTTATGACTTTATAGATGAAGTGTGATCAGAGGGAACAAGTGAGAGGCTCAAGAATTGACTTTGTGCAAAAAAGCCACTTTTCCAAAATGACAATGTTGCATTCTTCCTAAAATGGTATTAAGCATGGGCAATGCATTGAATGCTTGGATTAAAGCTTCTAACAGCTGTGTAGACATTTAATTATGGAGTGAAATGCAAGTTAGAAGCCTGCAAATTAGGATTTGTACAACATGCTTGAAGATTAGATCAAGTGTTCATCACAAAATTGACTTGTAATACAAGAATGAAACCCTAACTTCATGGCTTCGATTCTCTTAGCTTAAATATGATCTCAATGAGTTCTTGGACATTTTGGAAACTTGTAACATCCTCTACAATATCTATGTTGGAAATATTTTAAGATTCATCTTGGAACTAGGTGAAAATTGCCATGAAGTTAGGTCAAAATCCTGCCTAAACTAGGGCAAAATTTCACTAAGTTTTTCAAGTTTCATGAACATGTCTTCACAAAATCATAAATTGAAATATAAGAATTTCTAGGAAAAGTTATGCTCTACAATATTTTAGATCTCATTGAGATCTACAACTTTCGTGTTGGAAATTTCCTTTGAATCAACTTGCATCATGGTGAAAATTTGGCTCAAAGTTATGAAAAAAACATGAATTTTCAACACTTAGAAAAAAATTCTAAGTTTAGAAATTTTGACTTTTCATAATGAAATCTTGACTTTTTGATTTCTTGGTGAACCATTTTCATATTTTTACATTTCTTGATGAATTGTAATCTTTGAAGTTTGATTTTGATCAAAAAGTTAAAGTTTGACTTTTCAGTGTACAGTTGACTTTTCATCAGTTGATTGAAATTCATCTGTCAATCAATTGAGCTTGAGAAATGTTTTGAGCCATGTCATTAGGTAAAAATGATGCATTTGAATCCTTTATATAATGTCTCAAACCAATAAGTCATTTTCTAGGTCAAAAATAAAAAATTGCACCTTCTTAGTCAAAACCCTAATTTTGACCATTTTGCCCTTTTGATGATCTGATCAAATTTCTTGAGTAATTATGATCAAAACTTGATCAATTGACATATATGAGTTCATGATGTTGATATGGACCGAAAATTATGAAGTTTGACTATAAATTGACCACAATTGACTTTTTCCCCAATGCAACTAATTTTATGTCAACTGATCAATTGATTGAGCAAAAATGTGATCCAAGACTTGAAACTTGACATGAGAAAACTTGAGGATTAAAAATGATCCATGAAAGTCATATGGGGCATTAAAAGTCCATTTGTCCTTGTGCAAACTCAAATCCTAATTTGAGTCATCTGTGCTTAAGGAGGTGTCTTGAGCTGATCAAATATTGTGCAGTCTTGAATCAATGGAAGTCTTATGAGAGATTACTTGAGAAATGAGAGGGAAAATTTTGGGGTACAACAGCTGCCCCTATTCAATCTTCTTAAACCTGAAGAGTTAGATTGGCGGATCCGCCATTCGTGACTTGAAGATGGAAGATGATTGAACACTAGAGTGCCCATAAATTTGCACGTGAAGATGTATTGGGAATGGGCTTATAGATGCCATTTGGAGGAATGATGGTAAAAATTGGAAGAAGTATCAGCACAAATCTTTGGTCGATTTATACTAAAACTTGATGTTTCACCTGTGGGAAAAAGGTTAGTAAAATACAGATGTATGCATGTTATTCACAAGATGAATGAGATCATGCTAAATGCGTTTTGTATGTATATGTTGTGACGTATGAACGTGGGATGAATATTTGTTCGGGAAAATAAGTCCCTGACTACTACTGAGGATTTTTGAATCCCGGATTGCTGTTGGGGATTATCTCTTGAATGTTAGTTGTTATCTGGTCGGGTCCAGTCTTCACAACTTTCTGAGGATGAGGAAGTCAACTACTATCTGGTCAGATCCAGGCTTCACGGTAACTTACCGGGGAAGAATAAGTTAACTGTTATCTGGTCGAATTCCAGGATTCATAAAAAATTTCTTGAAATTGAACTTTTATTTGGTCGGATCCAGGATTCACAATAAACTTGAAGTGGTAACTACTATCTGGTCGGGTCCAGGCATCATGGTTTTTGAAAAGTCAAACTATTATCTGGTCGAGTCCAGGCTGCATAGTGTCTTTCTGGGGATTGTAGTTAGTTGTTATCTGGTTGGACTCCAGGCTTCATAATAACTTGCTTGAATAGACGAAATTAAACTGATATCTGGTCGGATCCAGGCATTACAGATTTCTGAGGTAGATGAAGTTAATGGCTATCTGGTCGGGTCCAGGCTTCACAATAAACTAGTTTGATGAGATATGGTTGAACTGATATCTTGTTGGGTCCAGGCTTTACAGTAACTTGTTTAAAACTTAGTTTTTATCTGGTTGGACTCCAGATTTCACAATAAACTTCTGAGTAGAATTGCTATCTGGTCGGATCTAGGCTTCACAATATCGTGCTTGAAAAGATGAAGTTGAGAACTGATATTTGGTCGGATCCATGCTTCACAGTAACTTGATGGGGTAGAGGAAAACTCTATTGGGGAAAAGAAGTTAAACCCTGGTCTGGTTGAGTCCAAGTTCTTCAATATCTCGAAGAGTTAAACTATTATCAGGTCGGGTCCAGGTTTCATAGTATTTGAAAGGTTACACTATTATCTGGTCGGGTCCAGGCTCTATAGTGACTTGAGAAGTTGACTAATATCTGGTCGGGTCCAGGCTTTATAGTAGCTTGAAAAACCATACTATCATCTGGTAGGGTCCATGCTTCATAGCATCTTTTGGAGATAGTAAAGGTTTTGTTGACGACTTTACTGGGGATTAGGGGTTATGGCCCTCTGATTTGTAATAGTCTGATAGGCAAACTCATGCTGGAAAGGATAGACTCAGCCCAAGAAGACAGACTCAGCTGGGGAGGGTAGACTATGCCACGGGAATTTGGTTGTTCGTTGATTGTTGTATGTTGTTTGTTGGGGAAATAAACCCTGTTGGGGAAATAAACCCTGTTGATGAATACTTGATGAACTGCTGACGAAGTGAGTTCTTTGAGGAAGAGATCCATAAGGTTTCTTCTTGTAGGATCAACTTAGCTGGGGAGAGAGATGTCAAGAGATTGAGACTCTGGTTGGAGATCAACCTATGTAAAGAGACTTTGTAGGTAACTTTGTTGAGGATTGGTTTATTGTAGCCGTCTTGTGGGGATAATGTTAATGAAATAACTCTGTGGGGATATTCCATATACATTATAGAGATGCTTGCTGCTGCTTAGAAGGACACATGTGCCAAATAGTTTTAATTATGTTCACATGCATATGTTCGTTCAATTTTAGTCATTGGACAATTTTGCATTCAAAACAAAAACAGAAAGTTTGCACTTCAAAGTATATTTGTATTGATATTTTGCCCATAAATAGGCGTTTTTGTACAAAGAGACGGAGATCCTAGAAGAGGAAATCATCGAAAGGAAAACAAAAAATTAAAAACAAAAACAAATAGCCATATGGAAATGATCTCATTTCATTCCAACTCTACTAATGCCCCAATGTCTTTGAATGCCCCTTGCTGTTGACAGAAGTTGATTGGATTGATCTTGGACCGTTTGAACTCGGACCTTGGTGACAAAGTTGACGGTGGTGATTCCATGGGACATAGTCATACACTTTCAATCCTTAATTTTTTCTTGGACCTCCCTTCCGGGTTTTCAGCCCAGCAGGATACCCATTTTTGCCCAAGTCGCCCTTTCGGGTTTTCAACTTGCCGAGTGTACAATCTTTTACATATATCCCTAATTTTTGCCCAATCCTTTTGGTTTACCGGGATGCCCTTATTTTGCCTAGGTTTGTCAACCTAGAGGGTCTCTTATGCATAGTATTTTTTAACTATGTCCCCGTTCATAGGATGCGGGAAGTCTTCACCATCCATGGTAGTCAGCATCATGGAACCGCCAGAGAAAAGTCTCTTGACAACAAATGGCCCTTCGTAGGTGAGAGTCCATTTTCCTCTAGGGTCTCCTTGTGGAAGAATGATGCGCTTTATCACCAGGTCACCAGCTTGATATACTCGAGGCTTGATCTTTTTGTTGAAAGCCTTGATCATTCATTTTTTATACATCTGACTGTGACAAATAGCAACCAATCGTTTCTAATCGATCAAGTTCAACTGATCCAATCTTGTCTGAATCCACTCGTCTTTGCCTAGGCCTGCCTCATTCATAATCCTTAGTGAGGGAATCTGAACTTCCAGTGGCAGAACAACTTCCATGCCATAGACTAGAGAAAAGGGAGTTGCCCTAGTTGATGTCCAAGCTGAAGTACGGTATCCATGAAGAGAAAACGGTAACATCTCATGCCAGTCCTTATAGGTTACTACCATCTTCTGCATAATCTTCTTAACGTTTTTGTTGGCCTCTTCGACTGCGCCATTCATTTTAGGTCTATATGAAGAAGAATTGTGATGCTTGATTTTGAATTGAGTGCAAAGCTCAGTAATCATAACATTGTTGAGGTTAGTCCCATTGCAGTGATGATCCTTTCAGGGATACCATAACGGCAGATGAGGTTATGTTTTATGAATCTGGCTACCACATTCTTGGTGACTGAGGAAAATGAGGTGGCTTCGATCCATTTGGTGATATAATAAATAACGACCAGAATGAAGTGATGTCCATTGGAAGTAGTGGTCTTGATCTCTCCAATCATGTCAATGCCCCACATTGCAAATGGCCACGGAGCGGTCATGACCTTCAGAGGGATAAGAGGCACATGGACCTTGTTAGCATAGATTTGGCATTTGTGACAAGTTCTTGAATGTTGATGGAAATCAGTCTCCATTGTTGACCAATAGTAGCCAGCTCTCAGGATTTTCTTATCCATCGTATGTCCACTTGAGTGAGTGCCAAAGAGACCATCGTGCATGTCTTCCATAATTTCCTCTGCCTCCTTCTTATCCACAAATCAGAGTAGAGTAGCATCATGGTTGCGCTTGTACAATATTCCGTTACTTAGAAATAATTTGGCTGAAAATCTTCGTAAGAACTTTATATCATTGATGGATTCTACCTCAGGATACTCTTGTGCTTCAAGGTATCTCTTCACCTCACGGTACCATGGCTTTTACGTGTCAGTGTCAATCTCACACCAGTGCGCAGGTTCGTCGAATCTATCAATGGTAATCATAGGAGCTTCGTTGTCCCATATGACTTTGAACATAGAAGACATGGTGGCCAAAGCATCGGCTAACTGATTTTCTTCCCTAGGGAAGTGTTCAAAGGTGATCTCTTTGAATTAAGGAATCAGAGATAGCACAAGTTCCTTGTAAGGGATGAGATTAGGGTGCTTAGTGTCCCAATCTCCTTTTACTTGGCTAATCACTAGAGCAGAATACCAAACACATTCAAATGCTTGATCCTCAAATCAATAGCAGCTTTCAGACCCAATATGCACGCTTCGTATTCAGCCATATTATTCGTGCAATCGAAGCATAATCTGGAAGTGAAAGGGGCGTGGAAACCTTCAGGGGAGATGATCACAACACCAATTCCATTTCCCAAGGCGTTGAAAGCCCCGTCGAAGACCAAAGTCCATTGGGATCCTTGTTCAGGTCCGTCATACGGTCCAGGTTTCGCACAGTCGGTCACTAGCATGATGTTCTCATCTGGGAAGTCAAAGTTCATAGACTAATAATCATCAACAACTTGATGGGCCAAATGATCTGCTAGTACGCATCCTTTGATGGCCTTTTGCATTGTGTATTAGATGTCGTACTCGGTCAAGATCATTTTCCACCTAGCTATCCGTCCCGAAAGAGAAGGTTTCTTGAAGATGTACTTGATTGGGTCTATCTTAGAAATCAACAGAGTGGTATGATTCAACATATACTGTCTTAGCCGGCGAGTAGCCCATGCCAGAGTGCAGCAAGTTTTCTCGAGTAGTGAATATCTAGTTTCACAGTCGGTAAACTTTTTGCTCAGGTAATAAATAACACTCTCTTTTTTCCCAGACTCATCATGTTGGACCAAAACACACCCCATAGAGTTCTCTAGTACTGTCAAGTACATGATAAAGGGCCTTCCTTCAATTGGAGGCATGAGAATAGGAGGTTCTTGCAGATATTCTTTGATTTTGTCAAAGGCAACTTGGCATTCATCATTCCATCTGACTACTTGATCTTTCATCAAGAGTTTGAAGATTGGCTCACAAGTAGCAGTCAAGTGAGATATAAAGTGGGCGATGTAATTGAGACAACCCAAGAATCCTCTAACTTCCTTTTCAGAGTGGGGGACTGGAATTTCTTGGATGTCCTTCACCTTGGCAGGATCAACTTTGATGCCTTTACTACTGACAACAAAACCTAGAATCTTTCCATATCGTACTCCAAATGTGCACTTGTTAGGGTTCAACGTTAACTTGTACTTTTTCAACCTTTCGAATAACTTGTACATGTGATTGAGATGTTCTTCCTCAGTTTGTGATATGGCAATCATATCATCCACATATACCTCTATTTCATGATGGATCATATCATGAAACAAAGATACCATAACCCTTTAATATGTTTCCCCTGCATTCTTCAATCCGAACGGCATGACCTTGTAACAAAAGGTGCCCCATTACGTAAGCAAGTGGTCTTCTCCATGTCTTTAGGAGCCATCCTAATTTGATTATATCCGAAAAAGCCATCCATGAAAGAGACGACTTTATGCTGAGCAGTGTTATCGACCAAGACATCAATGTGTGGTAGAGGGAAGTCATCCTTGGGGCTTGCCCTATTGAGATCCCTATAATCTACACACATATGAACTTTTCTGTCTTTCTTTGGCACTAGAACCACATTGGCCAACCATTGGGGATAAGATGTCACATCTAGGAACCCTGCATCAAATTATTTCATCACTTCAGCTTTTATCTTTTCAGACACGCCAGGCCTCATGCGGAGAACTTTTTGTTTGACAGGAGGACAATCTTCCTTTGTTGGCAGAAGATGAACTACGATGTCGGTATCCAACCCTGGCATATCTTCATATGAACAAGCAAACACTTCCACATAATCATGCAACATATGAACCAACCTGCTCTTGACACTGCCTTCTAAGTTAGCATCGATCTTAACTTCTTTCTTGTCTGTCTCGGTACCCAGATTGATGACTTCAACTGAATCTTCGTGCGGCTGAATAGCTTTTTCCTCTTGTAATAGAAGTCTGGAAAGTTCTCCTAGTATTTCACAATATTCCTCGCCTTCGTCTTCGGCTTGGTTAATTGGACATTTGAAATCATAGTCGGCAATAGTAGAGTCATTGGCAATGAGATCCAGAATGGATGAGGACCTGCAAGAGTGTGTGTGTGCATGTAAGATACATGGCTATTTTGAAAAATGTATTTGAATAAAAAGAAAGACAATGAGCACAAAGATTTGAATTCAAAAGAGTCCAATGATTTGTATTGAATGATCATATGATAACATGAACATAAATAAAACCCTTGACAAATGGACCAAAGTGCCCCGGGCCAGGCACATAGCTTAAAAGTCATAGTTAAATATTACAGACTAAATGTTCTTGAATTATTAAGAAAGAAATAAACAAGTGATTACTCCTCAATGAAGGAGATGGGTATGAAGTCCTTTGCATGCCAATTCTTTAGCTCCGTGTTAGTAGGATACACCCAGTCTTCAAATGCATACTCATCATCAGAATCACCTACAATGTTGACTTCATTGACACCCTTGCCATGATTTGGCATAGGCGCAATGATTACATTCGGAGTTGGAGGAGGATCAAAATCCATAGTCTTGTTATCTATCAAGTCCTGAATTTTATTCTTCAGGGCCCAACATTGGTCAGTCTCATGCCTGAAACTACTTGAGTGGTATACACATTTAGCGTTCAGATTTTACTTTGGTGAAGAGGTATCTGGATTGGTCGGAGGATCAAGAAATATCACCAAATTAGCCTTTAGCAAGTGTTGTAAGGCTTGGGATAGTGACATGCCTATCCTCATGAATTGTCTTCTCGGAGTTTCAAAAGGTTGATGATTAGCAGATGGTCTTTGAGTAGGAGTTGGATTGGAGATTCGAACAACATTAACATACGGACGATCATCCTTCATGGTACGAGCCCTTGCCCCATACGCAAAATTGATCTCTTTCTTTGCGGTAAAAAGGTTTCTTTACAGGATTGGAAGTGGAGGAAGATGCCATGGAAATCTTCCCGTTTATGATGCCGCTTTAAACTCCTTCACCGGTTAAGATAAGCTCGGTGAAACCGGAAGAAGAACAGCCAACCAATAATTTAAAGAATGGACCAGATAAGGTTCCCATAAACATGTCAATGTGCTCCCTATCAGTCAAAGGTGGTTGAAACCTACTGGCAAGGTCTCTCCACTTTTGTGCGTATTCTTTAAACCCTTCATTCTTCCCCGTTGTCATATCTTGCAACTGAACTCTTATCGGAACCAAGTCGGCATTATATTGGTATTGGTGGTAGAAATCGGTGGCTAAGTCTTCCCATGTGTGATACGGTGGGAGAACTGATTTGAGGTTTTGCGTTTGTATTTGCAAATGTCGAGGTTAGCAAGAGTCGCCACCGACTTTTCTTTTATCCAAAAAGGAAAGGTGAAAAAGCACAGGAAATACCTTTAGAGATGTTTTTGAGTTCGGGGGGTAGATTATGAAAAGGGAAGGTATTAGCACCTTTTTCATCCATGGTTTTCCATGGGCTCTTAGTTACTTGCTACATCACTTTCTTTTGTTTGAATGTGTGCTTGTGGTGGTGATTTTTGAAAGTATTTTGAAAATGGAACTTCGTAATGGTTCTCGTTTCTATGAGAACGCCTACAAAGTGTTTGTTTCGAAAATAGTTCAAAAGTGTGTTTGTGAGATATGTTTTTGAAAGTATTTTGAAAATGGAACTTCGTAATGGTTCTCGTTTCTATAAGAACGCCTACAAAGTGTTTGTTTCAAAAATAGTTCAAAAGCTGAGAGTGTGGGTAAAAATGTTTTTGTTTTGAGCAAGCGAGTAACTAAGAGCGAATCTACCTACTCGAAAGATCTTAAATGTGTTTTTCCTCCTCCTTTAGATGTGGCTATCTTACCATTGATTTAGTAAGAAGCCCCATCGTTGGATGTGAAGGGACGGGCGTTGGGACGTTTGGATAGTCATAGAAGGCAACATATGGGACGTTTTAGCAATGTCATTTTAGGGACTAGATTGTTTACCGAAGGCAACATCGAGGGTCATCGAGGGACTATGATATTTTATCGAGGGTCTTTGCTAAAATGCCCATGCTCGAGGGACATGACTATTTTCCGATAGGCAACAAGTGGAATTACCCTAAGGGTGCATGTGTGCAAAGTGTGTTAGTTTGCATGCATTTTGTCTTTTATTTGAAAGGTTATCTATTTGATGATTTTATCTTGCCATACATCCTAATTACTAGCAATATATAAAAGCAAGTAAACATGCGGAAAATAAATCCTAAGCTATTACATCACTTTAGGGGGATGGGGATACAAATTTACAATGGGCATGAAGTGGAGACTGAAATATTATAACCATATCGAATGATAATGAAAACAATGTAAAAACGGTGTAAAATAAAAAGAAAACTGCATTTTGAACTGCTATGTGTCGACCCATGATGCTATGCATCGACACATAGCTTTTCCTGCTCCTGTGAAATGAAATCTGTTCAGTATGGGTCGACACATAATGGGATGTGTCGACTCATGCACCTTCTTGTATCGACGCGAAATGCGTATGTATCGACTCATAGGTTTTTCCCTGCTCCTTTAAAACAAAATATGCTCAGTATGAGTCGACACATAATGGGATGTGTCGACTCATGCACCTCCTTACATCGACGCGAAACGCGTATGTGTCGACTCATAGTCTTTTCCCACTTCTGTTTTGTAACCTGAAATCAATATGAGTCGATGCATGGGGATTATGTGTCGACTCATACCCTATTTTTTTCACTAGGATGAGTCGACACATGAGGATATGTGTCGATACATGCTGCATTTTCCTGCCTTAAACATTATTTTACTGAATGTACAGGTTAGTTTATGGCATATGATGGATAAACATGAATAATAAATGATTGAATAAACCTAAACCTTAAGCAAATGACTAGTTCAACAGGATAATAAAGTACTACATCTTGTCTTTAAAGAACAACAGCTTGTTAATGATGTAATGACAAGATATCGAGTCAAGAGGACTTACCTTTGGGCTGCACTGGTTGTTTTAGATCTGAATGCTTTTCCAAATGATGTGATAACCTTGTGAGTCTTCAGGAAGCTGCTCTGGACTGCTAGAACTGAGTTGGACTGTACTGTAATGTTTTTGGTGTTTTGAAGATGGAGATGAATAGCAACACAGGAGCTTTTTTTGTGATGTTTTGGACCACCTTTGTATGTGATGAGTTGTTTGGTTTAAAGGAAAGTTTGTATGGTGGAGCAATGGGTTGGATTTCTGTTTTGAACAAGAGCAGTTTTTTTTTGTTTTTGAAAATGAGTCAAGGTTGCACAGAATATTGTTTTCTGCTCAACAAAACTCTCTATTTTTTCTCTCTTTCAAAATCCAACCCCTTTATCTTATGAGACAGTCCTCTTTTGTAGACCCCTTGACTGTGGTTTAGGGGGGAAAACAAATAAGTCATTTTAAATTGTTTTGGCTTACTGCTTTGATACTTTCTGCACACAAATTTCCTTTGCCATTTTAGTGCAATTTTGGGGCTGTTGTGTTGCAGGCATGGGCAGACTGCATAGAGCAGTTTTTGGACTGCATTGGGCAGCATGCATCCTTGGAGTGTAGCATAGCACAAGGTTTCTTTTCAAGGCAGTATGGGGTGTTGTGGTATATCACATTTTATGCAACTTTGGACAACATAGTTTGTAGCATGTCACAAATTTGGTCTTGTACACATTATGTCAAAGGCAAAAATATTGTGACAAGGTTTTAATCAAGACATAGTTTTAGAATTTGTAATTTTGAAAAATGTCACTTTGTAATAACTTTAATTACTTGCATCATCTTGAATTAATTGGAGTTGTAGTAAAATTCCATGAAGCAAATGAAATTAACCAAGTATAGAAAATACTTAGAAAAATATCAAAGTCTTGCAAAGTTGGATTTTTGATTTTTTTGACTTCTTAATGATCAAGCTTGATATTTTTGAATTTCTTGATGAAATTTGATCTTTGGTCTTAAATATTATTTAACTGGAAAATAATCAGAATAGATATTTGGAGCGATTTATCTGAACCAAAGAAAGTGCTTACCAGAAAAGAATCAGGATAAACCATTGATCAATTTAAACCGAACCAGCATAGGTCTTGGATAATATTTAACTAGAAAAGAATCAGAATAAATCTTTGGAGCGATTTATCTGACCCAGAGAAAATGTCAATCGGAACTGAATCGGGATAAACCACTGATCGATTTAAACTGAACCACCTGAGGTCTTGGATAATATTTAACTATACAAGAATAAATCAATGGAGAGATTTATCTAAACCAGAGAAAGTGTCTACCAGAACGGAATAAGGATAAACCATTGATCGATTTAAACTGAACCAGCAGAGGTCTTGAATATTCTTGAACTGGAAAAGAATCAGAATAAATCTTTGGAGTGATTTATTTGAACCAGAGAAATTGTTTACTAGAACAGAATCAGGATAAACCATTGATCGATTTAAACTGAACCAGCATAGGTCTTGAATATTCTATAACTAGAAAAGAATCCGAATAAATATTTGGAGCGATTTATCTGAACCAGAGAAAATGCCTACCAGAAAAGAATCAGGATAAACCATTGATCAATTTAAACTGAACCAGCAGAGGTCTTGGATAATCTTTAACTGGAAAAGAATTATAATAAATATTTGGAGTGATTTATCAAAACCATAGAAAGTGTCTACCAGAAAGGAATCACGATAAACGATTGATCAATTTAAACTGAACCAGCAGAGGTCTTGAATAATCATTAATTTTAAAGAATCAGAAAAAAAATTTGGAGCAATTTATCTGAACCAGAGAAAGTGCCTACTAGAAAAGAATAAGGATAAACTATTGATCAATTTAAACTGAACCAGCAAAGGTCTTGGATAATCTTTCACTAGAAAATAATCAAAATAAATCCTTGGATAGATTTATCTGAACCATAGAAAGTGTCTACCGAAACGGTATCAGGATAAACCACTGATCAATTTAAACTGAACCAACAGAGGTCTTGGATAATCTTTAACTGGAAAAGAATAAATCTTTGGAGCGATTTATCTGAGCCAGAGAAATTGTCTACCAGAACAGAATCAGGATAAACCATTGATCGATTTAAACTGAACTAGCATAGGTCTAAAATATTCTTTAACTAGAAAAGAATCAAAATAAATATTTGGAGCGATTTATCTGAACCAAAGAAAGTGCCTACCAGAAAAGAATCAGGATAAACCATTGATCGATTTAAACCGAACCAACATAGATCTAGGATAATCTTTAACTAGAAAAGAATCAGATTAAATCTTTGGAGCGATTTATCTGACCTGGAGAAAGTGTCTATCGAAACTGAATCAGGACAAACCACTGATCAATTTAAACTGAACCAGTTGAGGTCTTAGATAATATTTAACTGTACAAGAATAAATCAATGGAAAGATTTATCCGAACCCGAGAAAGTGTCTACCGAATGAAATCAGGATAAACCATTGATCGATTTAAACTGAACCAGCAGAGGCCTTAAATATTCTTTAATTGGAAAAGAATCAGAAAAAATCTTAGGAGCGATTTATCTGAACCAGAGAAAGTGCCTACCAGAAAATAATCAGGATAAACCATTGATATATTTAAACCGAACCAGCAGATGTCTTGGATAATTTTTAACTAGAAAATAATCAAAATAAATCTTTGGAGCGATTTATCTGACCTAGAGAAAATGTCTATCAAAACTGAATCAGGATAAACCACTGATCGATTTAAACTGAACCAAGTGAGGTCTTGGATAATATTTAAATGTAAAAGAATAAATCAATGGAGAGATTTATCTGAACCAGATATAGTGTCTACCGAAACGGAATCAGGATAAACCACTGATAGATTTAAATTGTACCAACAGAGGTCTTAGATAATCTTTAACTGGAAAAGAATAAATCTTTGGAGTGATTTATCAGAACCAGAGAAATTTTCTACCAGAACAGAATCAGGATAAACCATTGATCAATTTAAACTGAACCAGCATAGGTCTTAAATATTCTTTAACTGGAAAAGAATCAAAATAAATATTTGGAGCGATTTATCTGAACCAAAGAAAGTGCCTACCAGAAAAGAATAAGGATAAACCATTGATCGATTTAAACCGAACCAACATAGGTCTTGGATAATCTTTAACTAGAAAAGAATCAGAATAAATCTTTGGAGCGATTTATCTGACCCAGAGAAAGTGTCTATCAGAACTGAATCAGGATACACCACTGATCGATTTAAACTGAACCAGCTGAGGTCTTGGATAATATTTAACTGTACAAGAATAAATCAATGGAGAGATTTATCTGAACTAGAGAAATTGTCTACCAAAACGATATAAGGATAAACCATTGATCAATTTAAACTAAACCATCAGAGTTCTTGAATATTCTTTAACTGGAAAAGAATCAGAATAAATCTTTGGAACGATTTATCTGAACCAGAGAAATTGTCTACCAGAACAGAATCAGGATAAACTATTGATCAATTTAAACCGAACCAACAGAGGTCTTGGATAATCTTTAACTAGAAAAGAATCAGAATAAATCCTTGGAGCGATTTATCTGACCCAGAGAAATTGTCTATCGAAACTGAATCAGGATAAACCACTGATCAATTTAAACTGAACCAGCTGAGGTCTTGGATAATATTTAACTGTACAAGAATAAATCAATGGAGAGATTTACTTGAACTAGAGAAATTGTCTACCAGAACGGTATAAGGATAAACCATTGATCAATTTAAACTGAACCAGCAGAGGTCTTGAATATCCTTTAACTAGAAAAGAATCAGAATAAATCTTTGGAACGATTTATCTGAACCAGAGAAATTGTCTACCAGAACAGAATCAGGATAAACTATTGATCAATTTAAACTGAACCAGCAGAGGTCTTGGATAATCTTTAACTAGAAAATAATCAGAATAAATCCTTGGAGCGATTTATCTAACCCAGAGAAAGTGTCTATCGAAACTGAATCAGGATAAACCACTGATCGATTTAAACTGAACCAACTGAGGTCTTGGATAATATTTAACTGTAAAAGAATAAATCAATGGAGAGATTTATCTGAACCAGAGATAGTTTCTACTGAAACGGAATCAGGATAAACCATTGATAGATTTAAATTGTACCAGCAGAGGTCTTAGATAATCTTTAACTTGAAAAGAATAAATATTTGGAGTGATTTATCTGAACAAGAGAAATTGTCTACCAGAAAAGAATCAGGATAAACCATTGATCGATTTAAACTGAACCAGCATAGGTCTTAAATATTCTTTAACTGGAAAAGAATCAAAATAAATATTTGGAGCGATTTATCTGAACTAAAGAAAGTGCCTACCAGAAAAGAATAAGGATAAACCATTGATCGATTTAAACTGAACCAGCATAGGTCTTGGATAATCTTTAACTAGAAAAGAATCAGAATAAATCTTTGGAGCGATTTATCTGACCCATAGAAAGTGTCTATCAGAACTGAATCAGGATAAACCACAGATCGATTTAAACTGAACCAAGTGAGGTCTTGGATAATATTTCACTGTACAAGAATAAATCAATGGAGAGATTTATCTGAACTAGAGAAATTGTCTACCAGAACGGTATAACGATAAACCATTGATCAATTTAAACTGAACCAGCAGAGGTCTTGAATATTCTTTAACTGGAAAAGAATCAGAATAAATCTTTGGAACGATTTATCTAAACCAGAGAAATTGTCTACCAGAACAGAATCAGGATAAACTACTGATCAATTTAAACTGAACCAGCAGAGGTCTTGGATATTTAACTAGAAAAGAATCAGAATAAATCCTTGGAGCGATTTATCTGAACCAGAGAAAGTGTCTACCAGAACGGAATCAGGATAAACCACTAATCAATTTAAACTTAGCCAGCAGAGGTCCTGGATAATCTTAAACTGGAAAAGAATAAATATTTGGTGTGATTTATCTGAACCATAGAAATTGTCTACCAGAACAGAATCAGGATAAACTATTGATCGATTTAAACTGAACCAGCATAGGTCTTGAATATTCTTTAACTGGAAAAGAATCAGAATAAATATTTGGAATGATTTATCTGAACCAGAGAAAGTGCCTACCAGAAAATAATCAGGATAAACCATTGATCAATTTAAACCGAACTAGCAGAGGTCTTGGATAATCTTTAATTAGAAAATAATCAGAATAAATCTTTGGAGTGATTTATCTGACCAGAGAAAGTGTCTATCGGAACTGAATCAGGATAAACCACTAATCAATTTAAACGAAACTAGCTGAGGTTGGATAATATTTAACTATAAAAGAATAAATCAATGGAGATATTTATTTGAACCAGAGAAAGTATCTACCAGAATGGAATCAGGATAAACCATTGATCGGTTTAAACTGAACCAGCGTAGGCCTTAAATATTCTTTAATTGGAAAAGAATCAGAAAAAATCTTTGGAGCGATTTATCTGAACCAGAGAAAGTGCCTACCAGAAAAGAATCAGTATAAACCATTGATCGATTTAAATCGAACCAGCATAGGTCTTGGATAATATTTAACTAAAAAATAACCAAAATAAATCTTTGGAGCGATTTATCTAACCCAGAGAAAGTGTCTATCGGAACTGAATCAGGATAAACCACTGATCGATTTAAACTGAACCAACTGAGGTCTTGGATAATATTTAACTGTAAAAGAATAAATCAATGGAGAGATTTATCTGAACCAGAGATAGTGTCTACCAAAATGGAATCAGGATAAACCACTGATAGATTTAAACTGTAGCAGCAGAGGTCTTAGATAATCTTTAACTGGAAAAGAATAAATCTTTGGAGTGATTTATCTGAACCAGAGAAATTGTCTACCAGGACAAAATCAGGATAAACCATTGATCGATTTAAACTGAACCAGCATAGGTCTTGAATATTCTTTAACTAGAAAAGAATCAGAATAAATATTTGGAGCGATTTATCTGACCCGGAGAAAGTGTCTATCGAAACTGAATCAGGATAAACCACTGATCGATTGAAACTGAACCAGACGAGGTCTTGGATAATCTTTAACGGTAAAAGAATAAATCAATGGAGATTTTTATCTGAACCAGAGAAATTGTCTACCAGACTGGAATCAGGATAAACCATTGATCGATTTAAACCGAACCAGCAGAGGTCTTGGATAATCTTTAACTAGAAAAGAATCAGAATAAATCTTTGGAATGATTTATCTGACCCAGAGAAAGTGTCTATCAAAACTGAATCAGGATAAACCACTGATCGATTTAAACTGAACCAGCTGAGGTCTTGGATAATCTTTAACTGTAAAAGAATAAATCAATGGAGATTTTTATCTGAACCAGAGAAATTTTCTACCAGACTGGAATCAGGATAAACCATTGATCGATTTAAACCGAACCAGCAGAGATCTTGGATAATCTTTAACTAGAAAAGAATCAGAATAAATCTTTGGAGTGATTTATCTGACCCAGAGAAAGTTTCTATCGAAACAGAATCAGGATAAACCACTGATCAATTTAAACTGAACCAGCAGAGGTCTTGGATAATCTTTAACTGGAAAAGAATAAATCTTTGGAGCGATTTATCTGAACCAGAGAAATTGTCTACCAGAACAGAATCAGGATAAACCATTGATCGATTTAAACTGAACTAGCATAGGTCTTAAATATTCTTTAACTGGAAAAGAATCAAAATAAATATTTGGAGCGATTTATCTGAACCAAAGAAAGTACCTACCAGAAAAGAATAAGGATAAACCATTGATCGATTTAAACCGAACCAGCATAGGTCTTGGATAATGTTTAACTAGAAAAGAATCAGAATAAATCTTTGGAGCGATTTATCTGACCCAGAGAAAGTGTCTATCGGAACTGAATCAGGATAAACCACTGATCGATTTAAACTGAACCAGCTGAGGTCTTGGATATTATTTAACTGTACAAGAATAAATTAATGGAGAGATTTATCTGAACTAGAGAAATTGTCTACCAAAATGGTATAAGGATAAACCATTGATCAATTTAAACTGAACCAGCAGAGGTCTTGAATATTCTTTAACTGGAAAAGAATCAGAATAAATCTTTGGAACGATTTATCTGAACCTGAGAAATTGTCTACCAGAACAGAATCAGGATAAACTATTGATCAATTTAAACTGAACCAACAAAGGTCTTGGATAATCTTTAACTAGAAAAGAATCAGAATAAATCCTTGGAGCGATTCATCTGAACCAGAGAAAGTGTCTACCGTAACGGAATCAGGATAAACCACTGATCGATTTAAACTGAGCCAGCAGAGGTCTTGGATAATCTTAAACTGGAAAAGAATAAATATTTGGTGCGATTTATCTGAATCATAGAAATTGTCTGCCAGAACAGAATCAGGATAAACCATTGATCGATTTAAACTGAACCAGCATAGGTCTTGAATAATCTTTAACTAGAAAAGAATCAGAATAAATATTTGGAGCGATTTATCTGAACCAGAGAAAGTTCCTACCAGAAAATAATCAGGATAAACTATTGATCAATTTAAACCGAACTAGCAGAGGTCTTGAATAATCTTTAATTAGAAAATAATCAGAATAAATCTTTGGAGTGATTTATCTTACCAGAGAAAGTGTCTATCGAAACTGAATCAGGATAAACCACTGAATGATTTAAACTGAACCAGCTGAGGTTGGATAATATTTCACTATAAAAGAATAAATCAATGGAGATATTTATCTGAACCAGAGAAAGTGTCTACCAGAACGGAATCAGGATAAACCATTGATCGATTTAAACTGAACCAGCAGAGGCCTTAAATATTCTTTAATTGGAAAAGAATCAGAAAAAATCTTAGGAGCGATTTATCTGAACCAGAGAAAGTGCCTACCAGAAAATAATCAGGATAAACCATTGATAGATTTAAACCGAACCAGCAGATGTCTTGGATAATTTTTAACTAGAAAATAATCAAAATAAATCTTTGGAGCGATTTATCTGACCTAGAGAAAATGTCTATCAAAACTGAATCAGGATAAACCACTGATCAATTTAAACTGAACCAAGTGAGGTCTTGGATAATATTTAACTGTAAAAGAATAAATCAATTGAGAGATTTATCTGAACCAGAGATAGTGTCTACCGAAACGGAATCAGGATAAACCACTGATAGATTTAAATTGTACCAACAGAGGTCTTAGATAATCTTTAACTGGAAAAGAATAAATCTTTGGAGTGATTTATCAGAACCAGAGAAATTGTCTACCAGAACAGAATCAGGATAAACCATTGATCAATTTAAACTGAACCAGCATAGGTCTTAAATATTCTTTAACTGGAAAAGAATCAAAATAAATATTTGGAGCGATTTATCTGAACCAAAGAAAGTGCCTACCAGAAAAGAATAAGGATAAACCATTGATCGATTTAAACCGAACCAACATAGGTCTTGGATAATCTTTAACTAGAAAAGAATCAGAATAAATCTTTGGAGCGATTTATCTGACCCAGAGAAAGTGTCTATCGGAACTGAATCAGGATACACCACTGATCGATTTAAACTGAACCAGCTGAGGTCTTGGATAATATTTAACTATACAAGAATAAATCAATGGAGAGATTTATCTGAACTAGAGAAATTGTCTACCAGAACGATATAAGGATAAACCATTGATCAATTTAAACTAAACCAGCAGAGTTCTTGAATATTCTTTAACTGGAAAAGAATCAGAATAAATCTTTGGAACGATTTATCTGAACCAGAGAAATTGTCTACCAGAACAAAATCAGGATAAACTATTGATCAATTTAAACCGAACCAACAGAGGTCTTGGATAATCTTTAACTAGAAAAGAATCAGAATAAATCCTTGGAGCGATTTATTTGACCCAGAGAAAGTGTCTATCGAAACTGAATCAGGATAAACCACTGATCAATTTAAACTGAACCAGCTGAGGTCTTGGATAATATTTAACTGTACAAGAATAAATCAATGGAGAGATTTACATGAGCTAGAGAAATTGTCTACCAGAACGGTATAAGGATAAACCATTGATCAATTTAAACTGAACCAGCAGAGGTCTTGAATATTCTTTAACTAGAAAAGAATCAGAATAAATCTTTGGAACGATTTATCTGAACCAGAGAAATTGTCTACCAGAACAGAATCAGGATAAACTATTGATCAATTTAAACTGAACCAGTAGAGGTCTTGGATAATCTTTAACTAGAAAATAATCAGAATAAATCCTTGGAGCGATTTATCTAACCCAGAGAAAGTGTCTATCGAAACTGAATCAGGATAAACCACTGATCGATTTAAACTGAACCAACTGAGGTCTTGGATAATATTTAACTGTAAAAGAATAAATCAATGGAGAGATTTATCTGAACCAGAGATAGTGTCTACTGAAACGGAATCAGGATAAACCATTGATAGATTTAAATTGTACCAGCAGAGGTCTTAGATAATCTTTAACTTGAAAAGAATAAATATTTGGAGTGATTTATCTGAACCAGAGAAATTGTCTACCAGAAAAGAATCAGGATAAACCATTGATCGATTTAAACTGAACCAGCATAGGTCTTAAGTATTCTTTAACTGGAAAAGAATCAAAATAAATATTTGGAGCGATTTATCTGAACTAAAGAAAGTGCCTACCAGAAAAGAATAAGGATAAACCATTGATCGATTTAAACTGAACCAGCATAGGTCTTTGATAATCTTTAACTAGAAAAGAATCAGAATAAATCTTTGGAGCGATTTATCTGACCCATAGAAAGTGTCTATCAGATCTGAATCAGGATAAACCACTGATCGATTTAAACTGAACCAAGTGAGGTCTTGGATAATATTTCACTGTACAAGAATAAATCAATGGAGAGATTTATCTGAACTAGAGAAATTGTCTACCAGAACGGTATAACGATAAACCATTGATCAATTTAAACTGAACCAGCAGAGGTCTTGAATATTCTTTAACTGGAAAAGAATCAGAATAAATCTTTGGAACGATTTATCTGAACCAGAGAAATTGTCTACCAGAATAGAATCAGGATAAACTACTGATCAATTTAAACTGAACCAGCAGAGGTCTTGGATATTTAACTAGAAAAGAATCAGAATAAATCCTTGGAGCGATTTATCTGAACCAGAGAAAGTGTCTACCAGAACGGAATCAGGATAAACCACTGATCAATTTAAACTTAGCCAGCAGAGGTCCTGGATAATCTTAAACTGGAAAAGAATAAATATTTGGTGTGATTTATCTGAACCATAGAAATTGTCTACCAGAACAGAATCAGGATAAACTATTGATCGATTTAAACTGAACCAGCATAGGTCTTGAATATTCTTTAACTGGAAAAGAATCAGAATAAATATTTGGAATGATTTATCTAAACCAGAGAAAGTGCCTACCAGAAAATAATCAGGATAAACCATTGATCAATTTAAACCGAACTAGCAGAGGTCTTGGATAATCTTTAATTAGAAAATAATCAGAATAAATCTTTGGAGTGATTTATCTGACCAGAGAAAGTGTCTATCGGAACTGAATCAGGATAAACCACTGATCAATTTAAACTGAACTAGCTGAGGTTGGATAATATTTAACTATAAAAGAATAAATCAATGGAGATATTTATTTGAACCAGAGAAAGTATCTACCAGAACGGAATCAGGATAAACCATTGATCGGTTTAAACTGAACCAGCGTAGGCCTTAAATATTCTTTAATTGGAAAACAATCAGAAAAAATCTTTAGAGCGATTTATCTGAACCAGAGAAAGTGCCTACCAGAAAAGAATCAGTATAAACCATTGATCGATTTAAACCGAACCAGCATAGGTCTTGGATAATATTTAACTAAAAAATAACCAAAATAAATCTTTGGAGCGATTTATCTAACCCAGAGAAAGTGTCTATCGGAACTGAATCAGGATAAACCACTGATCGATTTAAACTGAACCAACTGAGGTCTTGGATAATATTTAACTGTAAAAGAATAAATCAATGGAGAGATTTATCTGAACCAGAGATAGTGTCTACCAAAATGGAATCAGGATAAACCACTGATAGATTTAAACTGTAGCAGCAGAGGTCTTAGATAATCTTTAACTGGAAAAGAATAAATCTTTGGAGTGATTTATCTGAACCAGAGAAATTGTCTACCAGGACAAAATCAGGATAAACCATTGATCGATTTAAACTGAACCAGCATAGGTCTTGAATATTCTTTAACTAGAAAAGAATCAGAATAAATATTTGGAGCGATTTATCTGACCCGGAGAAAGTGTCTATCAAAACTGAATCAGGATAAACCACTGATCGATTGAAACTGAACCAGACGAGGTCTTGGATAATCTTTAACTGTAAAAGAATAAATCAATGGAGATTTTTATCTGAACCAGAGAAATTGTCTACCAGACTGGAATCAGGATAAACCATTGATCGATTTAAACCGAACCAGCAGAGGTCTTGGATAATCTTTAACTAGAAAAGAATCAGAATAAATCTTTGGAATGATTTATCTGACCCAGAGAAAGTGTCTATCGAAACTGAATCAGGATAAACCACTGATCGATTTAAACTGAACCAGCTGAGGTCTTGGATAATCTTTAACTGTAAAAGAATAAATCAATGGAGATTTTTATCTGAACCAGAGAAATTTTCTACCAGACTGGAATCAGGATAAACCATTGATCGATTTAAACCGAACCAGCAGAGATCTTGGATAATCTTTAACTAGAAAAGAATCAGAATAAATCTTTGGAGTGATTTATCTGACCCAGAGAAAGTTTCTATCGAAACAGAATCAGGATAAACCACTGATCAATTTAAACTGAACCAGCAGAGGTCTTGGATAATCTTTAACTGGAAAAGAATAAATCTTTGGAGCGATTTATCTGAACCATAGAAATTGTCTACCAGAACAGAATCAGGATAAACCATTGATCGATTTAAACTGAACCAGCTTAGGTCTTAAATATTCTTTAACTGGAAAAGAATCAAAATAAATATTTGGAGCGATTTATCTGAACCAAAGAAAGTACCTACCAGAAAAGAATAAGGATAAACCATTGATCGATTTAAATCGAACCAGCATAGGTCTTGGATAATGTTTAACTAGAAAAGAATCAGAATAAATCTTTGGAGCGATTTATCTGACCCAGAGAAAGTGTCTATCGGAACTGAATCAGGATAAACCACTGATCAATTTAAACTGAACCAGCTGAGGTCTTGGATATTATTTAACTGTACAAGAATAAATCAATGGAGAGATTTATCTGAACTAGAGAAATTGTCTACCAAAACGGTATAAGGATAAACCATTGATCAATTTAAACTGAACCAGCAGAGGTCTTGAATATTCTTTAACTGGAAAAGAATCAGAATAAATCTTTGGAACGATTTATCTGAACCTGAGAAATTGTCTACCAGAACAGAATCAGGATAAACTATTGATCAATTTAAACTGAACAGACAAAGGTCTTGGATAATCTTTAACTAGAAAAGAATCAGAATAAATCCTTGGAGCGATTCATCTGAACCAGAGAAAGTGTCTACCGGAACGGAATCAGGATAAACCACTGATCGATTTAAACTGAGCCAGCAGAGGTCTTGGATAATCTTAAACGGGAAAAGAATAAATATTTGGTGCGATTTATCTGAATCATAGAAATTGTCTGCCATAACAGAATCAGGATAAACCATTGATCGATTTAAACTGAACCAGACTAGGTCTTGAATAATCTTTAACTAGAAAAGAATCAGAATAAATATTTGGAGCGATTTATCTGAACCAGAGAAAGTTCCTACCAGAAAATAATTAGGATAAACTATTGATCAATTTAAACCGAACTAGCAGAGGTCTTGAATAATCTTTAATTAGAAAATAATCAGAATAAATCTTTGGAGTGATTTATCTTACCAGAGAAAGTGTCTATCGAAACTGAATCAGGATAAACCACTGAATGATTTAAACTGAACCAGCTGAGGTTGGATAATATTTCACTATAAAAGAATAAATCAATGGAGATATTTATCTGAACCAGAGAAAGTGTCTACCAGAACGGAATCAGGATAAACCATTGATCGGTTTAAACTGAACCAGCAGAGGCCTTAAATATTCTTTAATTGGAAAAGAATCAGAAAAAATCTTTGGAGAGATTTATCTGAACCACAAAAAGTGCCTACCAGAAAAGAATCAGGATAAACCATTGATCGATTTAAACCGAACCAGCAGAGGTCTTGGATATTATTTAACTAGAAAAGAACCAAAATAAATCTTTGGAGCGATTTATCTGACCCAGAGAAAGTGTCTATCAGAACTGAATCAGGATAAACCACTGATCGATTTAAACTGAACCAACCGAGGTCTTGGATAATATTTAACTGTAAAAGAATAAATCAATGGAGAGATTTATCTGAACCAGAGATAGTGTCTACCAAAATGGAATCAGGATAAACTACTGATAGATTTAAATTGTACCAGCAGAGGTCTTAGATAATCTTTAACTAGAAAATAATAAATCTTTGAAGTGATTTATCTGAACCAAAGAAATTGTCTACCAGGACAGAATCAGGATAAACCATTGATCGATTTAAACTGAACCAGCATAGGTCTTGAATATTCTTTAACTAGAAAAGAATCAGAATAAATATTTGGAGCGATTTATCTGAACCAGAGAAAGTGTCTACCAGACTGGAATCAGGATAAACCATTGATCAATTTAAACCGAACCATCAGAGGTCTTGGATAATCTTTAACTAGAAAAGAATCAGAATAAATCTTTGGAGTGATTTATCTGACCCAGAGAAAGTTTCTATCGAAACAGAATCAGGATAAACCACTGATCAATTTAAACTGAACCAGACAAGGTCTTGGATAATCTTTAACTGTAAAAGAATAAATCAATGGAGATATTTATCTGATCCAGAGAAAGTGTCTACCATAACGGAATCAGGATAAACCATTGATCAATTTAAACTGAACCAGCAGAGGTCTTGAATATTCTTTAACTGGAAAAGAATCAGAATAAATCTTTGCAGCGATGTATATGAACCAGAGAAAGTGTCTACCGAGACGAAATCAGGATAAACAGTTGATCTATTTAAACTGAACCAGCATAGGTCTTGAATATTCTTTAAGTGGAAAATAATCAAAATAAATCTTTGGAGCGATTTATTTGAACCAGAGACACTGTCTACCAGAACGGAATCAGGATAAACCATGGACCGATTTAAACAGAACCAACAGAGGTCTTGGATAATCTTTAACTGGAAAAGAATTATAATAAATCTTTGGAGTGATTTATCAGACCCAGAGAAAGTGCCTATCGGAACTGAATCAGGATAAACCACTGATCGATTTAAACTTAACTAGCTGAGGTCTTGGATAATATTTAACTGTACAAGAATCAATCAACAGAGAGATTTATCAGAACCAGAGAAAGTGTCTACCAGAAAGGAATAAGGATAAACCATTGATCGATTTAAACCGAACCAGCAGAGGTCTTGAATATTCTTTAATTGGAAAAGAATCAGAATAAATATTTGGAGCAATTTATCTGAATCAGAGAAATTGTCTACCAGAACAGAATCGGGATAAACCATTGATCGATTTAAACTGAACCAACATAGGTCTTGAATATTCTTTAACTGGAAAAGAATCTGAATAAATATTTGGAGCGATTTATATGAACCATAGAAAATGCCTTCCAGAAAAGAATCAGGGTAAACCATTGGTCGATTTAAATAGAACCAGCAGAGGTCTTGGATAATCTTTAACTGGAAAAGAATTATAATAAATCTTTGGAGTGATTTATCAGACCCAGAGAAAGTGTCTATCGGAACTGAATCAGGATAAACCACTTATCGATTTAAACTGAACTAGCTGAGGTCTTGGATAATATTTAACTGTATAAGAATAAATCAACATAGAGATTTATCAGAACCAGAAAAAGTGTCTACCAGAACGGAATAAAGATAAACCACTGATCGATTTAAACCGAACCAGTAGAGGTCTTGAATATTCTTTAACTGGAAAAGAATCAGAATAAATGTTTGGAGCGATTTATCTAAATCAGAGAAATTGTCTACCAGAACAGAATCAGGATAAACCATTTATCGATTTAAACTGAACCAACATAGGTCTTGAATATTCTTTAACTGGAAAAGAATCCGAATAAATAGTTGGAGCAATTTATCTGAACCATAGAAAATGCCTACCAGAAAAGAATCAGGGTAAACCATTTATCGATTTAAACCGAACCAGCAAAGGTCTTGGATAATCTTTAACTCGAAAAGAATCAAAATAAATCTTTGGAGTGATTTATCTGACCCAGAGAAAGTGTCTACCAGAACTGAATCAGGATAAACCACTGATCGATTTAAACTGAACCAACTGAGGTCTTGGATAATATTTAACTGTAAAAGAATAAATCAATGGAGAGATTTATCTGAAGTAGAGAAAGTGTCTACCGGAACGGAATCACGATAAACCACTAATCGATTTAAACTATACCAGCAGAGGTCATAGATAATCTTTAACTGGAAAAGAATAAATCTTTGGAGTGATTCATCTTATCCAGAGAAATTGTCTACCAGAACAGAATCAGGATAAACCATTGACCGATTTAAACTGAACCAGCATATTACTTGAATATTCTTTAACTAGAAAAAAAATCAGAATAAATCTTTGGAGCGATTTATCTAAACAAGAGAAAGTGTCTACCGGACTGGAATCAGGATAAACCATTGATCGATTTAAACCGAACCAACAGAGGTCTTGGATAATCTTAAACTAGAAAAGAATCAAAATAAATCTTTGGAGCGATTTATTTGACCCAGAGAAAGTGTCTATCAGAACTGAATCAGGATAAACCACTGATCGATTTAAACTGAACCAACTGAGGTCTTGGATAATATTTAACTGTATAAGAATAAATCAATGGAGCGATTTATCTGAACCAGAAAAAGTGTCTACCAAAACGAAATCAGGATAAACCATTGATCAACTTAAACAGAACCAGCAGAGGTCTTGAATTTTCTTTAACTGGAAAATAATAAAAATAAATATTTCGAGCGATTTATCTGAACCAAAGAAAGTGTCTACAAGAACAGAATCAGGATAAACCATTGATCGATTTAAACTAAACCAGCATAGGTCTGAATAATATTTAACTGGAAAAGAATTAGAATAAATCTTTAGAGTGATTTATCTGAACCAGAGAAAGTGTCTACCAGAAAGGAATCAGGATAAACCATTGATCGATTTAAATTGAACCAGCAGAGGTCTTGAATAATCTTTAGTTGGAAATTAATTGGAATAAATTTTTGGAGCGATTTATCTGAACCAGAGAAAGTGCCTACCCGAAAAGAATAAGGATAAACCATTGATCGATTTAAACTGAACCAACAGAGTTCTTGGATAATTATTAAATAGAAAAGAATCAAAATAAATCTTTGGAGCAATTTATCTGAACCAGAGGAAGTGTCTGTCGAAACAAAATCAGGATAAACCACTTATCAATTTAAACTGAACCAACAGAGGTCTTGGATAATCTTTAACTTGAAAAGAATATTTCTTTGGAGCGATTTATCTGAACTAGAACGGAATCAGGATAAACCATTGATCAAATTAGACTGAACCAACAAAGGTTTTGAATATTCTTTAACTTGAAAAGAATCAGAATAAACCTTTGGAGCGATTTATCTGAACCAGAGAAAGTGTCTACCTAAACGGAATCAGGATAAACCATTGATCGATTTAAACAGAACCAGTAGAGGTCTTGAATCTTCTTTAACTAGAAAAAAATCAAAATAAATCTTTAGAGTGATTTATCTGAACCAGAGAAAGTGTCTATCGGAACAGAATCAGGATAAACCATTGATCGATTTAAACCGAACCAGCAGAGGTCTTGAATATTCTTTAATTGGAAAAGAATCAGAATAAATATTGTGAGCGATTTATCTGAATCAGAGAAATTGTCTACCAGAACAGAATCGGGATAAACCATTGATCGATTTAAACTGAACCAACATAGGTCTTGAATATTCTTTAACTGGAAAAGAATCTGAATAAATATTTGTAGCGATTTATATGAACCATAGAAAATGCCTACCAGAAAAGAATCAGGGTAAACTATTGGTCGATTTAAATAAAACCAGCAGAGGTCTTGGATAATCTTTAACTGGAAAAGATTTATAATAAATCTTTGGAGTGATTTATCAGACCCAGAGAAAGTGTCTATCGGAACTGAATCAGGATAAACCACTGATCGATTTAAACTGAACTAGCTGAGGTCTTGGATAATATTTAACTGTACAAGAATAAATCAACAGAGAGATTTATCAGAACCAGAAAAAGTGTTTACCAGAACGGAATAAGGATAAATCACTGATCGATTTAAACCGAACCAGTAGAGGTCTTGAATATTCTTTAACTGGAAAAGAATCAGAATAAATGTTTGGAGCGATTTATCTAAATCAGAGCAATTGTCTACCAGAACAGAATCGGGATAAACCATTTATCGATTTAAACTGAACCAACATAGGTCTTGAATATTCTTTAAGTGGAAAAGAATCTGAATAAATAGTTGGAGCAATTTATCTGAACCATAGAAAATGCCTACCAGAAAAGAATCAGGGTAAACCATTAATCGATTTAAACCAAACCAGCAAAGGTCTTGGATAATCTTTAACTCGAAAAGAATCAAAATAAATCTTTGGAGTGATTTATCTGACCCAGAGAAAGTGTCTACCAGAACTGAATCAGGATAAACCACTGATCGATTTAAACTGAACCAACTGAGGTCTTGGATAATATTTAACTGTAAAAGAATAAATCAATGGAGAGATTTATCTGAAGTAGAGAAAGTGTCTACCGGAACGGAATCACGATAAACCACTAATCGATTTAAACTATACCAGCAGAGGTCATAGATAATCTTTAACTGGAAAAGAATAAATCTTTGGAGTGATTTATCTTATCTAGAGAAATTGTCTACCAGAACAGAATCAGGATAAACCATTGACCGATTTAAACTGAACCAGCATATTACTTGAATATTCTTTAACTAGAAAAAAATCAGAATAAATCTTTGGAGCGATTTATCTAAAGAAGAGAAAGTGTCTACCGGACTGGAATCAGGATAAACCATTGATCGATTTAAACCGAACCAACAGAGGTCTTGGATAATCTTAAACTAGAAAAGAATCAAAAAAAATCTTTGGAGCGATTTATTTGACCCAGAGAAAGTGTCTATCAGAACTGAATCAGGATAAACCACTGATCGATTTAAACTGAACCAACTGAGGTCTTGAATAATATTTAACTGTATAAGAATAAATCAATGGAGCGATTTATCTGAACCAGAGAAAGTGTCTACCAAAACGAAATCAGGATAAACCATTGATCAATTTAAACAGAACCAGCAGAGGTCTTGAATTTTCTTTAACTGGAAAATAATAAAAATAAATATTTCGAGCGATTTATCTGAACCAGAGAAAGTGTCTACAAGAACAGAATCAGGATAAACCATTGATCGATTTAAACTAAACCAGCATAGGTCTGAATAATATTTAACTGGAAAAGAATTAGAATAAATCTTTAGCGTGATTTATCTGAACCAGAGAAAGTGTCTACCAGAAAGGAATCAGGATAAACCATTGATCAATTTAAATTGAACCAGCAGTGGTCTTGAATAATCTTTAGTTAGAAATTAATTGGAATAAATTTTTGGAGCGATTTATCTGAACCAGAGAAAGTGCCTACCCGAAAAGAATAAGGATAAACCATTGATCGATTTAAACTGAACCAACAGAGTTCTTGGATAATTATTAAATAGAAAAGAATAAAAATAAATCTTTGGAGCAATTTATCTGAACCAGAGGAAGTGTCTGTCGAAACAAAATCAGGATAAACCACTTATCAATTTAAACTGAACCAACAGAGGTCTTGGATAATCTTTAACTTGAAAAGAATATTTCTTTGGAGCGATTTATCTGAACTAGAACGGAATCAGGATAAACCATTGATCAAATTAGACTGAACCAACAAAGGTTTTGAATATTCTTTAACTTGAAAAGAATCAGAATAAACCTTTGGAGCGATTTATCTGAACCAGAGAAAGTGTCTACCTAAACGGAATCAGGATAAACCATTGATCGATTTAAACAGAACCAGTAGAGGTCTTGAATCTTCTTTAACTAGAAAAAAATCAAAATAAATCTTTAGAGTGATTTATCTGAACCAGAGAAAGTGTCTATCGGAACAGAATCAGGATAAACCATTGATCGATTTAAACCGAACCAGCAGAGGTCTTGAATATTCTTTAATTGGAAAAGAATCAGAATAAATATTTGGAGCGATTTATCTGAATCAGAGAAATTGTCTACCAGAACAGAATCGGGATAAACCATTGATCGATTTAAACTGAACCAACATAGGTCTTGAATATTCTTTAACTGGAAAAGAATCTGAATAAATATTTGTAGCGATTTATATGAACCATAGAAAATGCCTACCAGAAAAGAATCAGGGTAAACCATTGGTCGATTTAAATAAAACCAGCAGAGGTCTTGGATAATCTTTAACTGGAAAAGATTTATAATAAATCTTTGGAGTGATTTATCAGACCCAGAGAAAGTGTCTATCGGAACTGAATCAGGATAAACCACTGATCGATTTAAACTGAACTAGCTGAGGTCTTGGATAATATTTAACTGTACAAGAATAAATCAACAGAGAGATTTATCAGAACCAGAAAAAGTGTTTACCAGAACGGAATAAGGATAAACCACTGATCGATTTAAACCGAACCAGTAGAGGTCTTGAATATTCTTTAACTGGAAAAGAATCAGAATAAATGTTTGGAGCGATTTATCTAAATCAGAGAAATTGTCTACCAGAACAGAATCGGGATAAACCATTTATCAATTTAAACTGAACCAACATAGGTCTTGAATATTCTTTAAGTGGAAAAGAATCTGAATAAATAGTTGGAGCAATTTATCTGAACCATAGAAAATGCCTACCAGAAAAGAATCAGGGTAAACCATTAATCGATTTAAACCAAACCAGCAAAGGTCTTGGATAATCTTTAACTCGAAAAGAATCAAAATAAATCTTTGGAGTGATTTATCTGAACCAGAGAAAGTGTCTACCAGAACTGAATCAGGATAAACCACTGATCGATTTAAACTGAACCAACTGAGGTCTTGGATAATATTTAACTGTAAAAGAATAAATCAATGGAGAGATTTATCTGAAGTAGAGAAAGTGTCTACCGGAACGGAATCACGATAAACCACTAATCGATTTAAACTATACCAGCAGAGGTCATAGATAATCTTTAACTGGAAAAGAATAAATCTTTGGAGTGATTTATCTTATCTAGAGAAATTGTCTACCAGAACAGAATCAGGATAAACCATTGACCGATTTAAACTGAACCAGCATATTACTTGAATATTCTTTAACTAGAAAAAAATCAGAATAAATCTTTGGAGCGATTTATCTAAAGAAGAGAAAGTGTCTACCAGACTGGAATCAGGATAAACCATTGATCGATTTAAACCGAACCAACAGAGGTCTTGGATAATCTTAAACTAGAAAAGAATCAAAATAAATCTTTGGAGCGATTTATTTGACTCAGAGAAAGTGTCTATCAGAACTGAATCAGGATAAACCACTGATCGATTTAAACTGAACCAACTGAGGTCTTGGATAATATTTAAATGTATAAGAATAAATCAATGGAGCGATTTATCTGAACCAGAGAAAGTGTCTACCAAAACGAAATCAGGATAAACCATTGATCAATTTAAACAGAACCAGCAGAGGTCTTGAATTTTCTTTAACTGGAAAATAATAAAAATAAATATTTCGAGCGATTTATCTGAACCAGAGAAAGTGTCTACAAGAACAGAATCAGGATAAACCATTGATCGATTTAAACTAAACCAGCATAGGTCTGAATAATATTTAACTGGAAAAGAATTAGAATAAATCTTTAGCGTGATTTATCTGAACCAGAGAAAGTGTCTACCAGAAAGGAATCAGGATAAACCATTGATCAATTTAAATTGAACCAGCAGTGGTCTTGAATAATCTTTAGTTGGAAATTAATTGGAATAAATTTTTGGAGCGATTTATCTGAACTAGAGAAAGTGCCTACCCGAAAAGAATAAGGATAAACCATTGATCGATTTAAACTGAACCAACAGTGGTCTTGGATAATCCTTAAATAGAAAAGAATCAAAATAAATCTTTGGAGCAATTTATCTGAACCAGAGGAAGTGTCTGTCGAAACAAAATCAGGATAAACCACTTATCAATTTAAACTGAACCAACATAGGTCTTGGATAATCTTTAACTTGAAAAGAATATTTCTTTGGAGCGATTTATCTGAACTAGAACGGAATCAGGATAAACCATTGATCAATTTAGACTGAACCAACAAAGGTTTTGAATATTCTTTAACTTGAAAAGAATCAGAATAAACCTTTGGAGCAATTTATATGAACCAGAGAAAGTGTCTACCTAAACGGAATCAGGATAAACCATTGATCGATTTAAACAGAACCAGTAGAGGTCTTGAATCTTCTTTAACTAGAAAAAAATCAAAATAAATCTTTAGAGTGATTTATCTGAACCAGAGAAAGTGTCTATCGGAACAGAATCGGGATAAACCATTGATCAATTTAAACTGAACCAGCAGAGGTCTTGAATAATCTTTAATTGGAAAAGAATCAGAATAAATATTTGGGGCGATTTATCTGAACCAGGGAAAGTTCCAACTAGAAAAGAATCAGGATAAACCATTGATCGATTTAAACTGAACCAATAGAGGTCTTGGATAATCTTTAAATAGAAAAGAATGAAAATAAATCTTTGGAGCGATTTATCTGAACGAGAGAAAGTCTCGACCAGAAAGGAATCAGGATAAACCATTGATCGATTTAAACTGAACCAGCAGAGGTCTGAATAATATTTAACTGGAAAAGTATTAGAATAAATATTTAGATTGATTTATCTGAACCAGAGAAAGTGTCTACCAGAAACGAATCAGGATAAACCATTGATCAATTTAAACTGAACCAGCAGAGGTCTTAAATAATCTTTAGTTGGAAATGAATTAGAATAAATTTTTGGAGCAATTTATCTGAACCAGAGAAAGTGCCTACCAGAAAAGAATCAGGATAAACCATTGATCGATTTAAACTGAACCGGCAGAGGTCTTGGATAATCTTTAAATAGAAAAGAATCAAAATAAATCTTTGGAGCGATTTATCTGAACCAGAGAAAGTGTCTACCGGAATAGAATCAGGATAAACCACTGATCGATTTAAACTGAACCAACAGAGGTCTTGGATAATCTTTAACTTGAAAAGAATAAATCTTTGGAGCGATTTATCTGAACCATAAAAAGTGTCTACCATAACGGAATCAGGATAAACCATTGATCAATTTAAACTGAACCAACAGAGGTCTTGAATATTCTTTAACTTGAAAAGAATCAGAATAAACCTTTGGAGAGATTTATCTGAATCAGAGAAAGTGTTTACCAAAACGGAATCAGGATAAACCATTGATCGATTTAAACAGAACTAGTAGAGGTCTTGAATATTCTTTAACTGGAAAAAAATCAAAATAAATCTTTAGAGTGATTTTCTGAACCAGAGAAAGTGTCTACAAGAAAAGAATCAGGATAAACCATTGATCAATTTAAACTGAACCAGCAGCGGTCTGAATAATCTTTAACTGGAAAAGAATTAGAATAAATCTTTGGAGTGATTTATCTGAACCAGAGAAAGTGTCTACCGGAAAGGAATCAGGATAAACCATTGCTCGATTTAAACTGAACCAGCAGAGGTCTTGAATAATCTTTAATTGGAAAAGAATCAGAATAAATATTTGGGGTGATTTATCTGAACTAGGGAAAGTGCCTACCAGAAAAGAATCAGGATAAACCATTGATCGATTTAAACTGAACCAACAGAGGTCTTGGATAATCTTTAAATAGAAAAGAATCAAAATAAATCTTTAGAGCGATTTATCTGAACCAGAGAAAGTGTCTACAAGAACAGAATCAGGATAAACCATTGATCAATTTAAACTGAACCAACATAGGTCTGAATAATCTTTAACTGGAAAAGAATTAGAAAAATCTTTGGAGTGATTTATCTTAACCAGAGAAAGTGTCTACCGGAAAGGAATCAAGATAAACCTTTGATCGATTTAAACTGAACCAACAGAGGTCTTGAATAATCTTTAATTGGAAAAGAATCAGAATAAATATTTGGGGCGATTTATCTGAACCAGGGAAAGTGCCTACCAGAAAAGAATCAGGATAAACCATTGATCGATTTAAACTGAACCAACAAAGGTCTTGGATAATCTTTAAATAGAAAAGAATCAAGTTAAATCTTTGGAGAGATTTATCTGAACCAGAGAAAGTCTCGACCAGAACGGAATAAGGATAAACCATTGATCAATTTAAACTGAACCAGCAGAGGTCTTGAATATTCTTTAACTGGAAAAGAATCAGAATAAACCTTTGGAGTGATTTATCTGAACCAGAAAAAGTGTCTTCCAAAACGGAATAAGGATAAACCATTGATCGATTTAAACAGAACCAGCAGAGGTCTTGAATATTCTTTAACTGGAAAATAAACAAAATAAATCTTTGGAGTGATTTATCTGAACCAAAGTAAGTGTCTACAAGAATGGAATCAGGATAAACCATTGATCGATTTAAACTGAACCAGCAGAGGTCTGAATAATCTTTAACTAGAAAAGAATTAGAATAAATCTTTGGTGTGATTTATCTGAACTAGAGAAAGTGTCTACCAGAAAGGAATCAGGATAAACCATTGATCGATTTAAACTGAACCAGCATAGGTCTTGAATAATCTTTACTTGGAAAAGAATCAGAATAAATATTTGGGGCGTTTTATCTGAACTAGAGAAAGTGCCTACCAGAAAAGAATCAGGATAAACCATTGATTGATTTAAACTGAACCAGCAGAGGTCTTGGATAATCTTTAAATAGAAAAGAAACAAAATAAATCTTCGGAGCGATTTATCTGAACCAGAGAAAGTCTCGACCAAAACGGAATCAGGATAAACCATTGATCGATCTAAACTTTACCAGCAGAGGTCTTGAATATTATTTAACTGGAAAAGAATCAAAATAAACCTTTGGAATGATTTATCTGAACCAGAAAAAGTTTCTACCGAAACGGAATTAGGATAAACCATTGATCCATTTAAACAAAACCAGCAGAGGTCTTGAATATTCTTTAACTGGAAAATAATCAAAATAAATCTTTGGAGCGACTTATCTGAACCAGAGATAAAGTCTATAAGAACGGAATCGGGATAAACCATTGATCGATTTAAACTGAACCAACAGAGGTCTGAATAATCTTTAACTGGAAAAGAATTAGAATAAATCTTTGGAGTGATTTATCTGAACCAGAGAAAGTGTCTACCGGAAAAGAATAAGGATAAAACATTGATCGATTTAAACTGAACCAGCAAAGGTCTTGAATATTCTTTAACTGGAAAAGAATAAGAATAAACCTTTGGAGTGATTTATCTGAACCAGAAAAAGTGTCTACTGAAACGGAATAAGGATAAACCATTGATCGATTTAAATAGAAGCAGCAGAGGTCTTGAATATTCTTTAATTGGAAAATAATCAAAATAAATCTTTGGAGCGATTTATCTGAACCAGAGTAAGTGTCAACAAGAATGGAATCAGTATAAACCATTGATCAATTTAAACTGAACCAGCAGAGGTCTGAATAATCTTTAACTAGAAAAGAATTAGAATAAATCTTTGCAGTGATTTATCTGAACCAGAGAAAGTGTCTACCGTAAAGAAATCAGGATAAACCATTGATCGATTCAAACTGAACCAGCATGGGTCTTGAATAATCTTTAATTGGAAAAGAATCAGAATAAATATTTGGAGCGATTTATCTGAACAAGAGAAAGTACCTACCAGAAAAGAATCAGGATAAACCATTTATCGATTTAAACTGAACCAGCAGAGGTCTTGAATATTCTTTAACTGGAAAAGAATCAGAATAAACCTTTGGAGTGATTTATCTGAACCAGAAAAAGTGTCTACTGAAACGGAATAAGGATAAACCATTGATCGATTTAAATAGAACCAGAAGAGGTTTTGAATATTCTTTAACTGGAAAATAATCAAAATAAATCTTTGGAGTGATTTATCTGAACCAGAGTAAGTGTCAAAAAGAATGGAATCAGGATAAACCATTGATCGATTTAAACTGAACCAGCAGAGGTCTGAATAATCTTTAACTGGGAAATAATTAGAATAAATCTTTGCAGTGATTTATCTGAACCAGAGAAAGTGTCTACCGGAAAGGAATCAGGATAAACCATTGATCAATTTAAACTGAACCAGCATGGGTCTTGAATAATCTTTAATTGGAAAAGAATCAGAATAAATATTTGGGGCGATTTATCTGAACCAGAGAAAGTGCCTACCAGAAAAGAATCAGGATAAACCATTGATCGATTTAAACTGAACCAGCAGAGGTCTTGGATAATATTTAAATAGAAAAGAATCAAAATAAATCTTTGGAGCGATTTATCTGAACCAGAGAAAGTGTCTACCGGAAAGGAATCAGGATAAACCATTGATCGATTTAAACTGAACCAGCATGGGTCTTGAATAATCTTTAATTGGAAAAGAATCAGAATAAATATTTGGGGCGATTTATCTGAACCAGAGAAAGTGCCTACCAGAAAAGAATCAGGATGAACCATTGATCGATTTAAACTGAACCAGCAGAGGTCTTGAATATTCTTTAACTGGAAAAGAATCAGAATAAACCTTTTTAGTGATTTATCTAAACCAGAAAAAGTGCCTACCGAAACGGAATAAGGATAAACCATTGATTGATTTAAACAGAACCAGCAGAGGTCTTGAATATTCTTTAACTGGAAAATAATCAAAATAAATCTTTTGAGCGATTTATCTGAACCAGAGTAAGTCTCTACAAGAATGGAATCAAAATAAACCATTGATCGATTTAAACTGAACCAACAGAGGTCTGAATAATCTTTAACTGGAAAAGAATTAGAATAAATTTTGGAGTGATTTATCTGAACCAGAGAAAGTGTCTACCGGAAAGGAATCAGGATAAACCATTGATCAATTTAAACTGAACCAGCAGAGGTCTTGAATAATCTTTAATTGGAAAAGAATCAGAATAAATATTTGGGGCGATTTATCTGAACCAGGGAAAGTGCCAACTAGAAAAGAATCAGGATAAACCATTGATCGATTTAAACTGAACCAATAGAGGTCTTGGATAATCTTTAAATAGAAAAGAATGAAAATAAATCTTTGGAGCGATTTATCTGAACGAGAGAAAGTCTCGACCAGAAAGGAATCAGGATAAACCATTGATCGATTTAAACTGAACCAGCAGAGGTCTGAATAATATTTAACTGGAAAAGTATTAGAATAAATATTTAGAATGATTTATCTGAACCAGAGAAAGTGTCTACCAGAAACGAATCAGGATAAACCATTGATCAATTTAAACTGAACCAGCAGAGGTCTTAAATAATCTTTAGTTGGAAATGAATTAGAATAAATTTTTGGAGCAATTTATCTGAACCAGAGAAAGTGCCTACCAGAAAAGAATCAGGATAAACCATTGATCGATTTAAACTGAACCGGCAGAGGTCTTGGATAATCTTTAAATAGAAAAGAATCAAAATAAATCTTTGGAGCGATTTATCTGAACCAGAGAAAGTGTCTACCGGAATAGAATCAGGATAAACCACTGATCGATTTAAACTGAACCAACAGAGGTCTTGGATAATCTTTAACTTGAAAAGAATAAATCTTTGGAGCGATTTATCTGAACCACAAAAAGTGTCTACCATAACAGAATCAGGATAAACCATTGATCAATTTAAACTGAACCAACAGAGGTCTTGAATATTCTTTAACTTGAAAAGAATCAGAATAAACCTTTGGAGAGATTTATCTGAATCAGAGAAAGTGTTTACCAAAACGGAATCAGGATAAACCATTGATCGATTTAAACAGAACTAGTAGAGGTCTTGAATATTCTTTAACTGGAAAAAAATCAAAATAAATCTTTAGAGTGATTTATCTGAACCAGAGAAAGTGTCTACAAGAAAAGAATCAGGATAAACCATTGATCAATTTAAACTGAACCAGCAGCGGTCTGAATAATCTTTAACTGGAAAAGAATTAGAATAAATCTTTGGAGTGATTTATCTGAACCAGAGAAAGTGTCTACCGGAAAGGAATCAGGATAAACCATTGCTCGATTTAAACTGAACCAGCAGAGGTCTTGAATAATCTTTAATTGGAAAAGAATCAGAATAAATATTTGGGGTGATTTATCTGAACTAGGGAAAGTGCCTACCAGAAAAGAATCAGGATAAACCATTGATCGATTTAAACTGAACCAACAGAGGTCTTGGATAATCTTTAAATAGAAAAGAATCAAAATAAATCTTTAGAGCGATTTATCTGAACCAGAGAAAGTGTCTACAAGAACAGAATCAGGATAAACCATTGATCAATTTAAACTGAACCAACATAGGTCTGAATAATCTTTAACTGGAAAAGAATTAGAAAAATCTTTGGAGTGATTTATCTTAACCAGAGAAAGTGTCTACCGGAAAGGAATCATGATAAACCTTTGATCGATTTAAACTGAACCAACAGAGGTCTTGAATAATCTTTAATTGGAAAAGAATCAGAATAAATATTTGGGGCGATTTATCTGAACCAGGGAAAGTGGCTACCAGAAAAGAATCAGGATAAACCATTGATCGATTTAAACTGAACCAACAAAGGTCTTGGATAATCTTTAAATAGAAAAGAATCAAGTTAAATCTTTGGAGAGATTTATCTGAACCAGAGAAAGTCTCGACCAGAACGGAATAAGGATAAACCATTGATCAATTTAAACTGAACCAGCAGAGGTCTTGAATATTCTTTAACTGGAAAAGAATCAGAATAAACCTTTGGAGTGATTTATCTGAACCAGAAAAAGTGTCTACCAAAACGGAATAAGGATAAACCATTGATCGATTTAAACAGAACCAGCAGAGGTCTTGAATATTCTTTAACTGGAAAATAAACAAAATAAATCTTTGGAGTGATTTATCTGAACCAAAGTAAGTGTCTACAAGAATGGAATCAGGATAAACCATTGATCGATTTAAACTGAACCAGCAGAGGTCTGAATAATCTTTAACTAGAAAAGAATTAGAATAAATCTTTGGTGTGATTTATCTGAACTAGAGAAAGTGTCTACCAGAAAGGAATCAGGATAAACCATTGATCGATTTAAACTGAACCAGCATAGGTCATGAATAATCTTTACTTGGAAAAGAATCAGAATAAATATTTGGGGTGTTTTATCTGAACTAGAGAAAGTCCCTACCAGAAAAGAATCAGGATAAACCATTGATTGATTTAAACTGAACCAGCAGAGGTCTTGGATAATCTTTAAATAGAAAAGAAACAAAATAAATCTTCGGAGCGATTTATCTGAACCAGAGAAAGTCTCGACCAAAACAGAATCAGGATAAACCATTGATCGATCTAAACTTTACCAGCAGAGGTCTTGAATATTATTTAACTGGAAAAGAATCAAAATAAACCTTTGGAATGATTTATCTGAACCAGAAAAAGTGTCTACCGAAACGGAATTAGGATAAACCATTGATCCATTTAAACAAAACCAGCAGAGGTCTTGAATATTCTTTAACTGGAAAATAATCAAAATAAATCTTTGGAGCGACTTATCTGAACCAGAGATAAAGTCTATAAGAACGGAATCGGGATAAACCATTGATCGATTTAAACTGAACCAACAGAGGTCTGAATAATCTTTAACTGGAAAAGAATTAGAATAAATCTTTGGAGTGATTTATCTGAACCAGAGAAAGTGTCTACCGGAAAAGAATAAGGATAAAACATTGATCGATTTAAACTGAACCAGCAAAGGTCTTGAATATTCTTTAACTGGAAAAGAATAAGAATAAACCTTTGGAGTGATTTATCTGAACCAGAAAAAGTGTCTACTGAAACGGAATAAGGATAAACCATTGATCGATTTAAATAGAAGCAGCAGAGGTCTTGAATATTCTTTAATTGGAAAATAATCAAAATAAATCTTTGGAGCGATTTATCTGAACCAGAGTAAGTGTCAACAAGAATGGAATCAGTATAAACCATTGATCAATTTAAACTGAACCAGCAGAGGTCTGAATAATCTTTAACTAGAAAAGAATTAGAATAAATCTTTGCAGTGATTTATCTGAACCAGAGAAAGTGTCTACCGTAAAGAAATCAGGATAAACCATTGATCGATTCAAACTGAACCAGCATGGGTCTTGAATAATCTTTAATTGGAAAAGAATCAGAATAAATATTTGGAGCGATTTATCTGAACAAGAGAAAGTACCTACCAGAAAAGAATCAGGATAAACCATTTATCGATTTAAACTGAACCAGCAGAGGTCTTGAATATTCTTTAACTGGAAAAGAATCAGAATAAACCTTTGGAGTGATTTATCTGAACCAGAAAAAGTGTCTACTGAAACGGAATAAGGATAAACCATTGATCGATTTAAATAGAACCAGAAGAGGTTTTGAATATTCTTTAACTGGAAAATAATCAAAATAAATCTTTGGAGTGATTTATCTGAACCAGAGTAAGTGTCAAAAAGAATGGAATCAGGATAAACCATTGATCGATTTAAACTGAACCAGCAGAGGTCTGAATAATCTTTAACTGGGAAAGAATTAGAATAAATCTTTGCAGTGATTTATCTGAACCAGAGAAAGTGTCTACCGGAAAGGAATCAGGATAAACCATTGATCGATTTAAACTGAACCAGCATGGGTCTTGAATAATCTTTAATTGGAAAAGAATCAGAATAAATATTTGGGGCGATTTATCTGAACCAGAGAAAGTGCCTACCAGAAAAGAATCAGGATAAACCATTGATCGATTTAAACTGAACCAGCAGAGGTCTTGGATAATATTTAAATAGAAAAGAATCAAAATAAATCTTTGGAGCGATTTATCTGAACCAGAGAAAGTGTCTACCGGAAAGGAATCAGGATAAACCATTGATCGATTTAAACTGAACCAGCATGGGTCTTGAATAATCTTTAATTGGAAAAGAATCAGAATAAATATTTGGGGCGATTTATCTGAACCAGAGAAAGTGCCTACCAGAAAAGAATCAGGATGAACCATTGATCGATTTAAACTGAACCAGCAGAGGTCTTGAATATTCTTTAACTGGAAAAGAATCAGAATAAACCTTTTTAGTGATTTATCTAAACCAGAAAAAGTGCCTACCGAAACGGAATAAGGATAAACCATTGATTGATTTAAACAGAACCAGCAGAGGTCTTGAATATTCTTTAACTGGAAAATAATCAAAATAAATCTTTTGAGCGATTTATCTGAACCAGAGTAAGTCTCTACAAGAATGGAATCAAAATAAACCATTGATCGATTTAAACTGAACCAACAGAGGTCTGAATAATCTTTAACTGGAAAAGAATTAGAATAAATTTTGGAGTGATTTATCTGAACCAGAGAAAGTGTCTACCGGAAAGGAATCAGGATAAACCATTGATCAATTTATACTGAACCAGCAGAGGTCTTGAATAATCTTTAATTGGAAAAGAATTAGAATAAATATTAGGAGAGATTTATCTGAACCAGAGAAAGTACCTACCAGAAAAGAATCAGGATAAACCACTGATCGATTTAAACTGAACCAGCAAAGGTCTTGAATATTCTTTAACTGGAAAAGAATCAGAATAAACCTTTGGAGTGATTTATCTGAACCAGAAAAAGTGTCTACTAAAATGGAATAAGGATAAACCATTGATCGATTTAAATAGAACCAGCAGAGGTCTTGAATATTCTTTAACTGGAAAATAATCAAAATAAATCTTTAGAGCCATTTATCTGAACCGGAGTAAGTATCAACAAGAATGGAATCAGGATAAACCATTGATCGATTTAAACTGAACCAGCAGAGGTCTGAATAATCTTCAACTGGAAAAGAATTAGAATAAATCTTTGCAGTGATTTATCTGAACTAGAAAAAGTGTCTAGCGGAAAGGAATCAGGATAAACCATTGATCGATTTAAACTGAACCAGCATGGGTCTTGAATTATCTTTAATTGGAAAAGAATCAGAATAAATATTTGGGGCGATTTATCTGAACCAGAGAAAGTGCCTACCAGAAAAGAATCAGGATAAACCATTGATCGATTTAAACTGAACCAGCAGAGGTCTTTGATAATCTTTAAATAGAAAAGAATCAAAATAAATCTTTGGAGCAATTTATCTGAACCACAGAAAGTCTCGACCAGAACGGAATCAGGATAAACCATTGATCGATTTAAACTGAACCAGCAGAGGTCTGAATAATCTTTAATTGGAAAAGAATTAGAATAAATCTTTGCAGTGATTTATCTGAACCAGAGAAAGTGTCTACCGGAAAGGAATCAGGATAAACCATTGATCGATTTAAACTGAACCAGCACGGGTCTTGAATAATCTTTAATTGGAAAAGAATCAGAATAAATATTTGGAGCGATTTATCTGAACCAGAGAAAGTACCTACCAGAAAAGAATCAGGATAAACCATTGATCTATTTAAACTGAACCAGCAGAGGTCTTGAATAATCTTTAAATAAAAAAGAATCAAAATAAATCTTTGGAGTGATTTAACTGAAGCACAGAAAGTCTCGACCAGAACGGAATCAGGATAAACCATTGATCGATTTAAACTGAACCAGTAGAGGTCTTGAATATTCTTTAACTGGAAGAGAATCAGAATAAACCTTTTTAGTGATTTATCTGAACTAGAAAAAGTGCCTACCGAAACGGAATAAGGATAAACCATTGATTGATTTAAACAGAACCAGCAGAGGTCTTGAATATTCTTTAACTGGAAAATAATCAAAATAAATCTTTGGAGCGATTTATCTGAACCAGAGTAAGTGTCTACAAGAATGGAATCAGAATAAACCATTGATCGATTTAAACTAAACCAACAGAGGTCTGAATAATCTTTAACTGGAAAAGAATTAGAATAAATCTTTGGAGTGATTTATCTGAACCAGAGAAAGTGTCTACCAGAAAGGAATCAGGATAAACCATTGATCAATTTAAACTGAACCAGCAGTGGTCTTGAATAATCTTTAATTGGAAAAGAATCAGAATAAATATTTGGGGCGATTTATCTGAACCAGAGAAAGTGCTTACCAGAAAAGAATCAGGATAAACCATTGATCGATTTAAACTGAACCAACAGAGGTCTTGGATAATCTTTAAATATAAAAGAAACAAAATAAATCTTTAGAGCGATTTATCTGAACCAGAGAAAGTCTCGACCAGAACGGAATCAGGATAAACCATTGATCGATTTAAACTTTACCAGCAGAGGTCTAGAATATCCCTTAACTGGAAAAGAATCATAATAAACCTTTGGAGTGATTTATCTGAACCAGAAAAAGTGTCTACCGAAATGGAATTAGGATAAACCATTGATCCATTTAAACAAAACCAGCAGAGGTCTTGAATATTCTTTAACTGGAAAATAATCAAAATAAATATTTGGAGCGATTTATTTGAACTAGAGATAGTGTCTACAAGAACGGAATTGGGATAAACCATTGATCAATTTAAACTGAACCAGCAGAGGTCTGAATAATCTTTAACTGGAAAAGAATTAGAATAAATCTTTGGAGTGATTTATCTGAACCAGAGAAAGTGTCTACCGGAAAGGAATCAGGATAAACCATTGATCGATTTAAACTAAAAAAGCAGAGGTCTTGAATAATCTTTAATTGGAAAAGAATCAGAATAAATATTGGGAGCGATTTATCTGAACCAGAGAAAGTACTTACCAGAAAAGAATCAGGATAAACCATTGATCAATTTAAACTGAACCAGCAAAGATATTGAATATTCTTTAACTGGAAAAGAATCAAATAAAGTTCTTTGGAGCGATTTATCTGAACCAGAGAAAGTGTCTACCGGAACGGAATCAGGATAAACCACTGATCGATTTAAACTGAACCAACAGAGGTCTTGAATATTCATTAATTGGAAAAGAATCAGAATAATTCTTTGGAGCGATTCTCTGAACCAGAGAAAGTGTCTACCCGAACAAAATCAATATAAGCCATTGATCGATTTATACTGAACCAGCAGAGGCCTTAAATATTCTTTAACTGGAAAAGAATCAGAGTAAATCTTTGGAGCGATTTATCTGAACCAGTAAAAGTATCTACCGGAACGGAATCAGGATAAACAGTTGATCAATTTAAATTGAACCAACAGAGGTCTTGAATATTCTTTAACTAGAAAATTATCATAATAAACCTTTGGAGCGATTTATCTGAACCATAGAAAGTGTCTATCAGAACGGAATCAGGATAAACCGTTGAGCGATTTAAACTGAAGCAGCAGAGGTCTTGAATATTCTCTTACTAGAAAAGAATAAGAATAAACCTTTGGAGCGATTTATCTGAACTAGAGAAAGTGTCCACCAAAACGGAGTATGATAACCTGTTGATCGATTTAAACTGAACCAACATAGGTCTTGAATATTATTTAACTAAAAAAGAATCAGAATAAACCTTTGGATCGATTTATCTGAACCATAGAAAGTGTCTATCTAAACGAAATTAGGATAAACCATTGATCGATTTAAACAGAACCAGCAGAGGTCTTGAATATTCTTTTACTGGAAAATAATCAAAATAAATATTTGGAGCAATTTATCTGAACCAGAGAAAGTGTTTACAAGAATAGAATCAGGATAAACCATTGATCAATTTAAACTGAACCAGCAGACGTCTGAATAATATTTAACTGGAAAAGAATTAGAATAAATCTTTAGAGGGATTTATTGGAACTAGAGAAAGTGTCTACCAGAAAGGAATCAGGATAAACCATTGATCAATTTAAACTGAACCATCAGAGGTCTTGAATAATCTTAAGTTGGAAAAGAATCAAAATAAATATTTGGAGCGATTTATTTGAACCAGAGAAAGTGCCTACAAGAAAAGAATCAGGATAAATCATTGATCGAGTTAAACTGAACCAGCAGAGGTCTTGGATAATCTTTAAATAGAAAAGAATCAAAATAAATCTTTGGAGAGATTTATCTGAACCAAAGAAAAAGTCTACCGGAACGGAATCAGGATAAACCACTGATCAATTTAAACTGAACCAAAAGAGGTCTTGGATAATCTTTAACTTGAAAAGAATAAATCTTTGAAGCGATTTATCTGAACCAGAGTAAGTGTCTACCTGAACGGAATCAGGATAAACCATTAATCGATTTAAACTGAACCAGCAGAGGTCTTGAATATTCTTTAACTTGAAAAGAATCAGAATAAACCTTTGGAGCAATTTATCTGATCCAGAAAAAGTGTCTACCAAAACGGAATCAGGATAAACCATTGATCGATTTAAACAGAACCAGTAGAGGTCTTGAATATTATTTAATTGGAAAAAATCAAAATAAATCTTTGGAGCGATTTATCTGAACCAGAGAAAGTGTCTACAAGAACGGAATCAGGATAAACCATTGATCGATTTAAACTGAACCAATAGAGGTCTGAATAATCTTTAACTTGAAAATAATTAGAATAAATCTTTGGAGTGATTTATATTAACCAGAGAAAGTGTCTACCGAAAAGGAGTCTGGATAAACCATTGATCGATTTAAACTGGACCAGCTGAGGTCTTGAATAATCTTTAATTGGAAAAGAATCAGAATAAATATTTGGAGCGATTTATCTGAACCAGAGAAAGTTTCTACAAGAACGGAATCAGGATAAACCATTGATCAATTTAAACTGAACTAGCTGAGGTCTTTGATAATCTTTAAATATAAAAGAATCAAAATAAATATTTGGAGCCATTTATCTAAACCAGAGAAAGTGTCTACCGGAACGGAATAAGGATAAACCGTTGATCGATTTAAACTCAACCAACAGAGGTCTTGGATAATCTTTAACTTGAAAAGAATAAATATTTGGAGCGATTTAACTGAACCAGAGAATGTGTCTACCAGAACGGATTCAGGATAAACCATTGATCAATTTAAACTGAAGCAGCAGAGGTCTTGAATATTCTTTAACTGGAAAAGAGTCAGAATAAATCTTTGGAGCGACTTAACTGAACCAAAGAAAGTGTCTACCGGAACGGAATCAGGACAAACCATTGATTGATTTAAACTGAACTAGAGGAGGCCTTAAATATTCTTTAACTGGAAAAGAATCAGAATAAATATTTGGAGCGATTTAACTGAACCATAGAAAGTGTCTACCGGATTGGAATCAGGATAAATAGTTGATCAATTTAAACTGAACCAGCAGAGGTCTTGAATATTCTTTAACTGGAAAAGAATCAGAATAAACCTTTGGAGTGATTTATCTGAACCAGAGAAAGTGTCTATCGGAAAGGAATCAGGATAAACCTTTGGTCGATTTATACTGAACCAACAGAGGTCTTGAATATTCTTTTACTGGAAAAGAATCAGAATAAACCTTTGGAGCGATTTATCTAAACTAGAGAAAGTGTCTACCAGAATGGAATGAGCATAAACTATTGATCGATTTAAACTTAACCAGCAGAGGTCTTAAATATTCTTTAACTTGAAAAGAATTAGAATAAATATTTGGAGCGATTTATCTGAACCAGAGAAAGTGTCTACCGGAACGGAATCAGGATAAACCATTGATCGATTTAAACTGAACTAGCAGAGGTCTTGAATATTCTTTAATTGGAAAAGAATCAAAATAAATCTTTGGAGCGCTTAATCTAAACCAGAGAAAGTGTCTAAAAGAACGGAATCGGGATAAACCATTGATCGATTTAAACTGAACCAGCAGAGGTCTAAATAATCTTTAATTGGAAAAGAATCAGAATAAATATTTGGAGCAATTTATCTGAACCAGAGAAAGTGCCTACTAGAAAAGAATCAGTTTAAACCATTTATCAATTTAAAATGAACTAGCAGAGGTATTGGATAATCTTTAAATAGAAAAGAATCAAAATAAATCTTTGGAGCGATTTATCTGAACTAGAGAAAGTGTCTACCGAAACGGAATCAGGATAAACCACTGATCGATTTAAACTGAACCAACAGAGGTCTTCGATAATCTTTAACTTGAAAAGAATAAATCTTTGGAGCGATTTATCTGAACTAGAGAAAGTGTCTACCATAATGGAATTAGGATAAACCATTGATCAATTTAAACTGAACCAGTAGAGGTCTTGAATATTCCTAAATTGGAAAAGAATCAGAATAAATCTTTGGAGCGACTTATCTGAACTAGAGAAAGTGTCTAACGGAATAGAATTAGGATAAACCATTGATCGATTTAAACTGAACTAGAAGAGGCCTTAAATATTATTTAACTGGAAAAGAATCAGAATAATTATTTGTATCTATTTAACTGAACCATATAAAGTGTCTACCGGATAGGAATCAGAATAAACAGTTGATCGATTTAAATTGAACCAGTAGAGGTCTTGAATATTCTTTAATTTGAAAAGAATCAGAATAAACCTTTGGAGAGATTTATCTTAACCAAAGAAAGTGTCTATCGGAACAGAATTAGGATAAACTTTTGGTCGATATAAACTGAACCAGCAGAGGTCTTGAATATTCTTTTACTGGAAAAATACCATAATAAACCTTTGGAGCGATTTATCTAAACCAGAGAAAGTGTCTACCAGAACAGAATTAGGATAAACCATTGATCGATTTAAACTGAACCAGCAGAGGTCTTAAATATTAGTTAACTGGAAAAGAATTAGAATAAATCTTTGGAGCGATTTTTCTGAACCAGAGAAAGTGTCTACCGAAACAGAATCAGGATAAACCATTGATAGATTTAAACTGAACCAGCAGAGGTCTTGAATATTCTTTAATTGGAAAAGAAACAAAATAAATATTTGGATCGCTTAATCTGAACCATAGAAAGTGTCTACAAAAGCGGAATCGGGATGAACCATTGATCGATTTAAACTGAACCAGCAGAGATCTGAATAATCTTTAACTGGAAAAGAATTAGAATAAATATTTGGAGTGATTTATCTGAACCGGAGAAAGTGTTTGCCGGAACGGAATCAGGATAAACCACTGATCGATTTATCTTGAACCAACAAAGGTCTTGGATAATATTTAACTTGAAAAGAATAAATATTTGGAGGGATTTATCTGAACCAGAGAATGTGTCTACCAGAACGGAATCATGATAAACCATTTATCAATTTAAACTGAAGCAGCAAAGGTCTTGAATATTCTTTAACTAGAAAAGAATCAGAATAAATCTTTGGAGCGACTTATCTGAACGAGAGAAAGTGTCTACCGGAACATAATCAGGATAAACAATTGATTGATTTAAACTGAACTAGAGGAGGCCTTAAATATTCTTTAACTAGAAAAGAATCAGAATAAATATTTGGAGCGATTTAACTTAACCATAGAAAGTGTCTACCGGATTGGGATCAGGATAAACAGTTAATCGATTTAAACTGAACCAGCAGAGGTGTTGAATATTCTTTACCTGAAAAAGATTTAGAATAAACCTTTGGCGTGATTTATCTGAACCACAGAAAGTGTCTATCGGAAAGGAATCAGGATAAACCTTTGGTCGATTTAAACTGAACCAACAAAGGTCTTGATTATTCTTTTACTGGAAAAGAATCAGAATAAACCTTTGGAGCAATTTATCTAAACTAGAGATGTGTCTACCAGAACGGAATGAGGATAAACTATTGATCGATTTAAACTTAACCAGCATGAGGTCTTAAATATTCTTTAACTTGAAAAGAATTAGAATAAATATTTGGAGCGATTTATCTGAACCAGAGAAAGTGTCTACCGGAACGGAATCAGGATAAACCATTGATAGATTTAAACTGAACCAGCAGAGGCCTTGAATATTCTTTAATTGGAAAAGAATCAAAATAAATCTTTGGAGCGCTTAATCTGAACCAGAGAAAGTGTCTAATAGAATGGAATCAGGATAAACCATTGATCAATTTAAACTGAACTAACAGAGGTCTGAATAATCTTTAACTGGAAATGAATTAGAATAAATCTTTGGAGAGATTTATCTGAACCAGAGAAAGTGTCTACCGGAAAGGAATTAGAATAAACCACTGATTGATTTAAACTGAACCAACAGAGGTCTTGAATAATCTTTAAATAGAAAAGAATCAGAATAAATATTTGGAGCGATTTATGTGAACTAGAGAAAGTGTCTACCGGAACGGAATCAGGATAAACCACTGATCGATTTAAACTGAACCAACAGAGGTCTTGGATAATCTTTAACTTGAAAAGAATAAATATTTGGAGCGATTTATCTGAACTAGAGAAAGTGTCTACCATAATGGAATTAGGATAAACCATTGATCAATTTAAACTGAACCAGTAGAGGTCTTGAATATTCATTAATTGGAAAAGAATCAGAATAAATCTTTGGAGCGACTTATCTGAACCAGAGAAAGTGTCTAACGGAATAGAATTAGGATAAACCATTGATCGATTTAAACTGAACTAGAAGAGGCCTTAAATATTATTTAACTGGAAAAGAATCAGAATAATTATTTGTATCTATTTAACTGAACCATATAAAGTGTCTACCGGATAGGAATCAGAATAAACAGTTGATCGATTTAAATTGAACCAGTAGAGGTCTTGAATATTCTTTAATTTGAAAAGAATCAGAATAAACCTTTGGAGAGATTTATCTTAACCAAAGAAAGTGTCTATCGGAACAGAATCAGGATAAACTTTTGGTCGATATAAACTGAACCAGCAGAGGTCTTGAATATTCTTTTACTTGAAAAATACTATAATAAACCTTTGGAGCGATTTATCTAAACCAGAGAAAGTGTCTACCAGAACATAATTAGGATAAACCATTGATCGATTTAAACTGAACCAGCAGAGGTCTTAAATATTCTTTAACTGGAAAAGAATTAGAATAAATCTTTGGAGCGGTTTTTCTGAACCAGAGAAAGTGTCTACCGAAACAGAATCAGGATAAACCATTGATCGATTTAAACTGAACCAGCAGAGGTCTTGAATATTCTTTAATTGGAAAAGAATCAAAATAAATATTTGGATCGCTTAATCTGAACCAGAGAAAGTGTCTACAAGAGCGGAATCGAGATGAACCATTGATCGATTTAAACTGAACCAGCAGGGATCTGAATAATCTTTAACTGGAAAAGAACTAGAATAAATCTTTGGAGTGATTTATCTGAACCGGAGAAAGTGTCTGCCGGAACGGAATCAGGATAAACCACTGATCGATTTAAACTGAACCAACAGAGGTCTTGGATAATATTTAACTTGAAAAGAATAAATATTTGGAGCGATTTATCTGAACCAGAGAATGTGTCTACCAGAACGAAATCATGATAAACCATTTATCAATTTAAACTGAAGCAACAAAGGTCTTGAATATTCTTTAACTAGAAAAGAATCAGAATAAATCTTTGGAGCGACTTATCTGAACCAGAGAAAGTGTCTACTGGAAGAGAATCGGGATAAACAGTTAATCGATTTAAACTGAACCAGCAGAGGTCTTGAATATTCTTTAACTGGAAAAGAATTAGAATAAACCTTTGGCGTGATTTATCTGAACCATAGAAAGTGTCTATCAGAAAGGAATCGGGATAAACCTTTGGTCGATTTAAACTGAACCAACAGAGGTCTTGAATATTCTTTTACTGGAAAAGAATCAGAATAAACCTTTGGAGAAATTTATCTAAACTAGAGATGTGTCTACCAGAACGGAATGAGGATAAACTATTGATCGATTTAAACTTAACCAGCAGAGGTCTTAAATATTCTTTAACTTGAAAAGAATTAGAATGAATATTTGGAGCGATTTATCTGAACCAGAGAAAGTGTCTACCGGAACGGAATCAGGATAAACCATTGATCGATTTAAACTGAACCAGCAGAGGCCTTGAATATTCTTTAATTGGAAAAGAATCAAAATAAATCTTTGGAGCGCTTAATCTGAACCAGAGAAAGTGTATAAAAGAATGGAATCAGGATAAACCATTGATCGATTTAAACTAAACCAACAGAGGTCTGAATAATCTTTAACTGGAAATGAATTAGAATAAATCTTTGGAGAGATTTATCTGAACCAGAGAAAGTGTCTACCGGAAAGGAATCAGGATAAACCATTGATTGATTTAAACTGAACCAACAGAGGTCTTGAATAATATTTAATTGGAAAAGAATCAGAATAAATATTAGGAGCGATTTATCTAAACCAGAGAAAGTGCTTACCAGAAAAGAATCAGGATAAACCATTGATCGATTTAAACTGAAAATGCAGAGGTCTTGGATAATCTTTAAATAAAAAAGAATCAAAATAAATCTTTGGAGCGATTTATCTGAACTAGAGAAATTGTCTACCGAAACGGAATCAGGATAAACCACTGATCGATTTAAACTGAACCAACAGAGGGCTTGGATAATCTTTAACTTTGAAAAGAATAAATCTTTGGAGCGATTTATCTGAACCAGAGAAAGTGTCTACCAGAACGGAATTAGGATAAACCATTGATCAATTTAAAATGAACCAGCAGAGGTCTTGAATATTCTTTAACTGGAAAAGAATCAGAATAAATCTTTGGAGCGACATATCTAAACCAGAGAAAGTGTCTACCGAAATTGAATTAGGGTAAACCATTGATTGATTTAAACTAAACTAGAAGAGGCCTTAAATATTATTTAACTGGAAAATAATCAGAATAATTATTTGGATCTATTTAACTGAACCATAGAAAGTGTCTACCGGATAGGAATCAGGATAAACAGTTGATCGATTTAAATTGAACCAATAGAGGTCTTGAATATTCTTTAATTGGAAAAGAATCAGAATAAACCTTTGGAGAGATTTATCTGAACCAGAGAAAGTGTCTATCGGAACAAAATCAGGATAAACCTTTAGTCGATTTAAATTGAACCAGCAGAGGTCTTGAATATTCTTTTACTGGAAAAATATCAGAATAAACCTTTGGAGCGATTTATCTAAACCAGAGAAAGTGTCTACCATAACAGAATTAGGATAAACCATTGATCGATTTAAACTGAACCAGTAGAGGTCTTAAATATTCTTTAACTGGAAAAGAATTAGAATAAATCTTTGGAGCGATTTTTCTGAACCAGAGAAAGTGTCTACTGTTGTAACCCAAAATTTTCCCTCCCATATTCTTCAAAATTTGCCAAGTCAAAGCTTCAAAATCTCCTCAAGGGTTGCATAGTTCAAGGGCCTCCTAACAGTCAAAAATTAGGGTTTTGGTTCTGACAAAGAAAATGAAGTTTCCAAGGGTCCAATCAAGTCCCACATGCCTATAAACATGGTCAAGCATCATCATACCAAGTTTCAAGACTTACAGCACAAAATTGCACAGTCAAAAACCCTAATTGCACTACAGTCAACTGTAGGGGCAAAATGGTCATTTGACAGTCAAAAGTTCAAATTTTTGGTCAACATCTCATTTTGAAGCAACAAACATCATTTGATCAATTCTTGATCATGATTCTCAAAGCTTGGCTCAAAAAGTCTCAAGATGCAAAAGTTTCCATATTTGGACAGTTGAAAAAGTCAACTGTAACTTGACCAGGGCATAACTTCCACATGGATTATCAACTGTAACTTGACTAGGGCAAAGCTTAAAAATTGAGCAAGATATGCCTTGTGGAAGTTGGGAAATTTTTGGATATTTTGAAAAGTCAACTTTGCTTCAAATGCCTTAAAATTGCTAATGGGCCACATTTTCTTCCAAGATTCATCATCCAAAGCATATGCACGACCATTTGGCCCAAAAGGGATTTTTTTCATCATTTTTATTATTTATTTGAATTTTTAATTACAATTAATTCATTTAATTAATTAAAATGTGGAAAAAATACTAAACCAATGTAATCAAATCTTTTTGTGCAGAATAAACTCTCATTGGACACTCAAGATTCGTGCATAATCAAAAGTGGAAGGTTTTGCCATGATTGGAATCAAATATGCATGGAAAAGATTTGAAAATATATGCCATGAAAATCAAATATCTTTCCATCAATGCAAAGGGTTTTTGGATCAAAATCTTTACCCTAATCATTCCATACATAAGCCTAATGAAAACCCTAGTGGAGAGAACCTAAAAGCTGCGCCAGAATTCAAGAACAAAGTTTGAGTTTTTGTCAAAAAATTCCAAAACTGAAAACTACATTCCAGGGCGATTCAAAGGAAAATAATCATTCCATTACATTCCTGAGACTTCAAGGAAGGTTTTCAGATCAAAACCATCAACTCTAACGCCCTGAATTGGTATATAGCAGTCCAACTGTTTCACTTTTTTGCATAAATCGTATTTCATCATTCATGCCATGATTTTGAATTCTAATGCTTGTTTTGTGTTAATCTTATCATTCTGAAGCTAACTGTATTGTTCAATTGAGTTTTGCTTGCCCATACGCGATTTCACCATGGAAGATTGTTAGGGTTTCAGAAACCTTGAATTGGGGTTTCTCAGTTATGGAAAAATCAGGACACGAGACTTAGACCATTAAACTCAGGAAGCTTGGACGAATCTAACTACCCTATCGCGCCTAATTTATAATGCAGGGATTTCTATTCGCTATTTTTGCATATATCATATAGGGGGGGTTTAAAACCCCCGCAATATTGCTTCTTTTTTTCAGGTAAAACGCAGAATGGAGGAGGAAGACGCTTAGGTGGCAAAGCGTGATTGAGCCATTTGAATTCAGCGCGCGTTTTTGTATTTTCTAGGCCACTAACCAATTTTCTTTTATGTTATTTATTTGCCATTATATATTCAAAGCGCGTTCACAGCTCCATTGGCAAAGTGTAGCATTGGTAACCTCTGGGACCTGGGTTCGATTCCCAGGTCCCCTCCTCTCTCCATATTATTTTTCTAACCTTACTTGCGTGCAACTTCAATCCAAGTGTTCACCATACGTCCATCATCCAGGCTTGCCACGTGCTTATTGAGATCAATCAAAGGGCTATGATTTGGAGACCATCATGGGCATGAGTCAGACGAGCCACACGCCAGCATAAAAGTCAAACAAGGCCATAGACATTGGGCCCAAATTGCTGAACAAAACCTCAACTTGGAGTCAACACCCCCTAGGGTTTGTGTTTATTTTTCTTTTTCTATCTTCTTTATTATTTGTCTAATTTAATTATTTCCTATTAAAACTTTAAATTAACATTTTCATAAAACATAAAAAATAATAAAAATCAGAAAAGACAAAAATTAAAATATATTTCATTAATTAATTAGGTTTTTTAGAGTTAACTTTTAACATTTTCCTAATAAATTTAAAATTTGTAGAATTAGGTTTTAATTACTTTTATCTTTTTCTTTTCTTTTATCATTATTAATTATTAATTATTTTCTTGTAAATAAAATTGCATTAATTAATTAGGTTAATTTTAGATTAAATTTTAATGTTTTTCTTAATAAATTAAAAATATCTAGAATTAGGGTTAATTTTATTAATTTCATAATCTTCTCATTAAAATTACATAAATACAAAAACTCAAAAATCTTTTCTTTTTTCTTTAATTTAATTAATTTGTTAATCATATTTTAATTTCATTAAAAAGGGTCCAACGCCCTCGCGTTCTCGATTTAATTCTCTTCGCATTTTTTATTTCCGTTCTTATAATTTTTAATGTAATTCTCCCAAAGCCATGTAATTGGACATTTTATTTCTTTACTTTATTTTATGTCAAATCGGGTCCTGGATTTAATTTGGCGATGTGGACCCGCGCCTTTGTAATAGCGTAGGAACTTTATATTTCTCGCAACTTTTAACTGCTAATAAATTGCATGCCAGAATGAATGACTAAAATAAAAACAAAAGCGTAGATCACCCATGACATGAACAAGACAAAATATCTGAAAACGACACACAAATCACACACCACCCCTAGGGTACGCCTCACTGTTGCCTTGCCTCTCGAAAGGTGATCGTCGAGTAGAGGATGTCTTAGTAAGTCCTCATGATCCGGGAACCTGGCATGAGGGTAGCTTCTAAGGTATCTTCCCATTGCTCTGGTGATCACCATGTCCCGAACTTCGAATTGACCCAAACACCTCCAACGGTGGTGCTACCTACCTCAATGGTGGGATGGCACTACTTTAAAGGACATTTACACAAACGAATTCCTTAGGGTAGGTAGACGACTCTAGATACTTGCTCTAATTTCAAAAACAAATCAAAATTACTTTTCACACCAACACCTTTTCAAAAAGCTTTCGAAAGCAATTTTTTCAAACACTCTTGAGGACAGATACAAGAGTCGAACTGAAATTTTCAAAGAAACTTTTTTAAAAACCCACAGTTGAAAAGAAAACAAACCATTTTTTGAAAACACAAATTAACAAGTATCTAAGAGGCCATGGATAGAAAGGGTGCTAACACCTTCCCTTTCTATAATCTACCTCCCGAACCGAGAGCAATCTCTATAAGGAATTTTTCTGTGCTTTTGTCCTTTCCATTTGGAGAAAATAAAAGACGGTGGCGACTCTTGCTTCCGCGACATTTCGCGAACCAGCGTTAAACAGTCAGTCCCAGATCCACCGATCACAGAACTGGCGACTCTGCTGGGGACACTTAAAGTGAGGTGTACCTTAGGATAGCTCATACTTATGTTTTCAATTGTCTGAGTTGTGTGCTTTAAATTGTGGGACTGTCTTGGGAGTTCTATAGATCCTAACCCGGATCTGGGGATACCTTCTTAGAAAGTAGCAACAAGACTGTGAGGGAACTGTGCGGGGTATACCGACATGGTTGAAGCAGTCTGCTACGTTGATGTGGCACTTTGGTGTGTACCGGTAACCCTTGAGTTCAGTCAAGGAGAGTACGGGGCCTCCGCGTGGTGTGTGAAGCATCAATTGACCTTAGGAACCTTAATTGAACTATGTTGGCCTCTTTAGGGTAGTGAGATAACTGACTTTGGTGCAGTCCGAGGTTGGTTGATACTCGACACTACACTCAATTGAGGGTTGCTTTCCTGGAATATTTCGGTCGCCAGTTCAGTGGCTAAATCGAAACGATGAACAACGAAAGCAATCCCGTGATATTGGGACCCTTAGAACCCGGTTACTTCTAATAGGACAGGTTGAGCCCACCAACTTCAAGAGGGTAATACCCAGACCCCATGTTGGCCTAAACTCTAGGGGCTTTGTCTTGTGTGACTTGTGTGCCTTACATGTTTGTCTTTGTAAATATCTGTGGTGTGTTTAATCATAGCATCATGACATCATCCAGCATCATATGCATTGACTAACCACTTCAGGGGTTCGAATTTTCATCTTTGTTCTTGTTTTGTAGGACATGGAAACTATTCGCAGAAAGACAATTCAAATCAGCCTTGTAAGGATCCCTCCTCAGCTTAAGGAGCTTATATCCAGGATTCCCGAGAGCTCTTCATTCAGTGAGAGACATGAAGGACTCATCAGCTTGGTCAACACCAACATTGAGGAAGATATGATAAAGGTTCTGTTCCAGTTCTTTGACCCTCTACATCATTGTTTCACCTTCTTGGATTATCAGCTGGTACCTACCTTGGAGGAGTTCTCCCGGCTCCTGAAGATCTCTATCCTTGATCAACTACCCTACAACGGTACGGAAAAGGAACCCAAGCTTGAAGAGATTGCTAAAGCCTTACACCTACAATCATCTGACCTCAAGGGACATTGGGATGTTAGAAGTGGTATCAAAGGGTTCTTAGCCAGGTTTCTGTTTGAAAAGGCCCATGAATGTTGGAACTCCCTTGACTTACAAGCTTTTGAAGAAGTGGTGGCCCTCCTTGTCTATGGTTTGGTGTTGTTCCCTAACCCAGATCAGCTTATAGATATCAGTGCTGTCCAGATCTTCATGTCCAGAAATCCTATACCTACGTTGCTGGGGGACATCCTTCACTCATGTTACACTCGAACCATGAGAAAAAGAGGTGTCCTTATGTGTTGCACTCCTCTCCTGGGAAGGTGGTTTATTTCGCACCTTCCACAATCAGTCCTGAAGAACGAGCGGGGTTTGAGATGGTCACAACGGTTGATGACTCTTACACATGCAGATATACATTGGTGCCCTCGGTCCAGAGAGGATGATACTATCACTGATCGTTGCGGGGAGTACCCTAATGTTCCTTTACTTGGAATCAGAGGAGGTATTACTTACAACCCATGCCTGGCTTGGAGACAGTTTGGTTATGCTCGAAGGGATGGCCCTCATGACATGTTAATTCCTGACATAGTTTTTGACTTCGACAACGATGCGCAAGGACATCGTCAGAGATTTATCAGGGCTTGGAGGATTCCAAGTAGGATAGACAGCAAGACACTGGGGCACAGGAACTCCATCCCATTGGAACCCTATCTCAAGTGGGTACGAGCCCGCTCCCAGAAGTTAGTAATGCCTTATCCTCATATGCTCCCAGTAATCAAAGAGCCAGTCTTGGAAGGAGAAGTGTCCTACACCATTCAGCATCCTGATATGCCCATATCCTGGGAAGAGATGCAGAAGAGCTGGATCCAACTTAAGGAAGAACGAAATTCTCTTGAGACCAGTCTACATGCTAGTGAAAAGAAGGTCTTGGAGCTCACCCGCCTGTTGCACGAGGAAAGGAATCTCAACACCTACATAGCTCCAAAGAGGATGCGCAGTGTCTTTTGGGATTGATTTACTTTGTAATTTGTGCCCATGAGGCTTTGATGTACTGAACAATTATTTCCTTAATGATAACGTGTGTTCTTTCTTATCTACAACAAATTTGAACTTTCGAACCCTTGAATGCATTGCATAAACACATATCATTCATCATGTGCATAATAGGTTTTCTTCTTTTTCAGGTTGCTTACCGTTCTTCGCTGTTTATTTCAGCATCATGAATCCTGACTCATCATCAACTGAGATGTCCATCAAGGCTCTTCAGGCGCAGAACGTGCAATTTCAGGAGCTAATCATGGGTTTGGCTCAGGGCCAAGAAGAGCTGAAGGCTCTGCTCCTGAAGAAGGAGAAGAAGAAGAAGAAGAGAACTATTCTTTTTAACTCGGGCCGAAGGTTTGGCAACACTCTGCAGAATGAAGAGGCTGGTTCTTCTATAGGCAAGGGTAGTCCCCAAGAGGGAAAAGGTCCTAGTCCGGTGGTCTCTGACAACGAGACTGATTTTGATGAGGAACAGTATCCTCCTGCAGAAGACCGGTATAAGCAGTTGGAGGACAGACTGAATGCAATGGAGATCCAACAAGTGCCTGGGCTGGATTTCGGAGACTTGGGTTTGTCTACTGGTGTGATCATTCCTCATAAGTTCAAAGCACCATCTTTTACCAAGTATGACGGGGCGTCTTGTCCCAAGCTACACCTCAGGTCTTATGTGCGGAAGATTCAGCCGTACTCAGTGGACAAGAATTTGTGGATCCACTTCTTCCAGAAGAGTCTTTCAAGGACTCATCTCGAATGGTTCTATCAGCTGGATGGGACCAAGGTTCGTAACTGGGAGGAGTTGGCTACTGCTTTCTATAAGCAGTATCAATATAATGCCGACCTTGCCCCTACACGTACCCAACTCCAGGGTATGTCGCTAGGATCAAGCGAAGGTTTTAAAGAGTACTCACAGAAGTGGAGGGATCTGGCTGGCAGGGTGCAGCCTCCGTTGACTGACCGGGAGTTGGTAGACATGTTCTTGGGGACCCTATCTGGGCCATTTTCAACCATCTTATCGGAAACTCATCTACAGGGTTTACTGATCTCATTCTGACTGGAGAGAGAATAGAGGCTGGGATGAAGTCTGGTAAAATTCAGAAGGGTGCATCGTCAAGTTCTGAGAAGAAACCCTTCAAAAAAGAGGCCAGTGCTGTATATGGGTCTAGAAGACAAGAAAAACCTGAGCGCCGCCAGTCTGTCAACGCGGTGATGATTGCTAAGCCTGCCGCCGCTCCTCGGCAAACCAATCCTCAAAGGGCTGAAAGACCCAGAAGGGAGTTTACCCGTTTGAGTATGACTTTATCGCAGATCTTGCCGCAGTTGCTATCCACCAACCTAGTGACTGTCAGGGAGGCCCCGAAAGTGGTGAATACGGCCTCTCCCAAGTACAATCCAAATGCTCGCTGTGCTTATCATTCCGATAGCCCGGGGAATTCCACTGATGACTGTTGGGCTTTAAGGAACAAGCTGCAGGACCTTATTGACGCCAAGGACGTACAATTTGAGGCATCTGAGAAGCCTAATGTAGTGACAGCTCCCCTGCCTGCTCATGGAGTGAATGTTATTGGGGACGAAGATGAAGTGGATGAAGCTGAGTTTGATAGCTGGATTTACCAGGCAACCGACAGTGGACCTAGCAATTGGAGTGCGAAGGACAATCTACCTATTTCTCTTGTTACTAAGTAATGAATTCTATGTTTTGTTATTTGTAATAAACAATTAAAACTCTATGGCCCGGTGTCTTACCCGAGGCACCGTTGGCTTCATTTGTGAGGGCATATAAATTGTCATTTCATATATCATGAATAAAAATCTTGGACGTTTTCTCGCATTTCAAATCTTATGCTCCTTTTCTTTCTTTCCTTTCTTTATATCGCAAAACAGCTGTATTTACACACACTCACTCATACAGGTTTCAATCCACTCTGGATCTCACTGGTAACGACTCTGCTACTGCTAGTTATGACTTCGAAAATCCGATCAACTTAGCCGAAGACGAAGGTGAAGATGATTGCGAAGTGCCTGGCGTGCTTGCAAGACTGTTACTCCAGGAAGAGAGGGCAATTCAACCACACGAAGAGCCAGTGGAAACAATAAACCTGGGTACTGAGACAGACAGAAAGGAGGTAAAGATTGGTGCCAACCTAGAGCTAAGCGTGAAGCAACGGTTGACTCAGATGCTACATGATTATATGGAGATCTTTGCCTGGTCCTACTAAGACATGCCCGGGTTGGATACCGATATTGTGGTCCATCACTTGCCTACTAAGGAAGACTGCCCTCCGGTTAAGCAAAAGGTCCGCCGTATGCATCCAGAGATGTCTGAGAAGATCAAAGCCGAGGTTATGAAACAGTTTGATGCTGGGTTTCTTGCAGTGACTTCTTACCCTCAGTGGGTTGCTAATGTGGTGTCAGTACCAAAGAAGGACGGAAAGGTCAGAATGTGTGTCGATTACAGGGACCTGAACAGGGCCAGCCCCAAGGATGACTTCCCCCTACCTCACATTGATGTCCTTGTTGACAATACAACTCAGCATAAGGTGTTCTCTTTCATGGATGGTTTTTCAGGTTACAATCAGATCAAGATGGCTCCTGAAGACATGGAAAAGACTACCTTTGTTACTCAGTGGGGCACTTTCTGTTACAAGGTCATGCCTTTTGGACTGAAAAACGCTGGGGCAACCTACCAACGTGCCATGGTTGCTTTATTTCATGACATGATCCATCATGAGATAGAAGTGTATGTTGACGACATGATTGCAAGGTCCCAGACTGAGGAAGAGCACCTAGATCATCTGCAGAAATTGTTTGACCGTCTGAAATTGTACAAGCTGAGGTTGAACCCGAACAAGTGCACCTTCGGGGTAAGATCTGGGAAGTTGCTAGGCTTCGTTGTAAGTGACAAGGGTATTCAAGTGGACCCTGCCAAGGTTAAAGCCATTCAAGAGATGCCAGTTCCTAAGACAGAGAAAGAGGTCAGAGGCTTTTTAGGACGCCTGAATTACATTTCCTGGTTCATCTCGCACCTGACTGCTACCTGTGAGCCAATCTTCAAGCTGCTGAAGAAAGATCAGGTAGTACGTTGGAATGATGAATGTCAGGCTGCTTTTGACAGAATTAAGGAGTATCTCCAAGAACCACCCATCCTTATGCCACCGGTTGAAGGGAGACCTCTGATATTATACCTGACAGTGCTTGACAACTCAATGGGGTGTGTGCTGGGGCAGCATGACGAGTCGGGCCGAAAAGAGCATGCCATTTATTACCTTAGCAAAAAGTTTACCGACTGTGAGACCCGATACTCACTGCTTGAGAAAACTTGCTGCGCTTTGGTATGGGCTGCTCGCCGGCTGAGACAGTATATGCTGACTCACACTACCTTATTGATCTCAAGGATGGATCCCATAAAGTACATATTTGAAAAGCCTGCTCTGTCTGGGAGAATAGCAAGATGGCAGATGATCTTGATGGAATACGACATTCAGTACACAACCCAGAAAGCCATCAAGGGAAGTGTATTGGTAGACCACTTGGCACATCAGGCCATAGACGACTATCAGTCAATGAACTTCGAGTTTCCGGACGAGAGCATCATGATAGTGACTGATTACGAAGTACCCGGACCGGATGAAGGACCTGAGGAAGGATCCCAATGGTCTATGCATTTTGACGGAGCTTCCAATGCTTTGGGTAACGGTATCAGTGCTGTAATCATATCCCCTCAAGGCACTCATACTCCACTCACTGCCCGGCTATGTTTCAACTGTACCAACAACATGGCGGAGTATGAGGCGTGCATCATGGGTCTTCAAGCTGCGATCGACCTAAGAATCAAGTTTCTGAGTGTCTTCGGAGATTCCGCTCTAGTGATCAATCAGATCAAAGGAGAGTGGGATACGAAACATCCGAATCTTATTCCTTACAGAGAATGTGTGTTGACATTGATCCCCCACTTCACAAAGATAACCTTTGAACATTTCCCAAGAGAGGAGAATCAGCTGGCGGACGCGTTAGCTACAATGTCTTCTATGTTCAAGGTCAAATGGGATAATGAGGCTCCCCGGATCATCATCTGGAAACTGGACGAACCGGCATACTGTTGTGATCTCGAGACTGAGTTGGTAACTGAGAAGCCTTGGTACCATGAGGTGAAGAGATATTTGGAAGCTCAGGAATACCCTGAAGGTGCATCTGTCAACGATAAAAAGTTTCTGAGAAGGTTCGCAGCGAAGTTATTCCTTAGCAACGACATCCTGTATAAGCGAAACCATGATTCGACCTTACTGCGTTGTGTGGATAAGACTGAAGCAGAAAGGATCATGGAAGAGCTACATGAGGGGACTTTCGGAACTCATTCCAGTGGACACACTATGGCTAAGAATATCCTTCGGGCAGGGTATTTCTGGTCCACCATGGAAGCTGACTGCTACCAACATTCCCGGACATGCCATAAGTGCCAGATATATGTAGACAAGGTGCATGTTCCTCCAGTTCCTCTAAATGTTCTGACTGCGCCTTGGCCGTTTGCAATGTGGGGCATAGACATGATCAGTGAAATTAAACCTACGGCATCTAACGGGCATCGCTTCATCCTGGTAGCGATTGATTACTTCACGAAGTGGGTTGAAGCAGCTTCCTACGCTACGGTAACCAAGACTGTTGTGGCACGGTTCATTCGGCATAATCTGATCTGTCGATACGGCGTCCCAGAAAGGATCATTACAGACAACGGTACCAATCTCAATAACAAGATGATCGCTGAGCTCTGCGAGCAGTTCAAGATACAACACCATAACTCTTCTCCTTACAGACCGAAGATGAATGGGGCTGTAGAAGCAGCAAATAAGAACATCAAGAAAATCGTGCAGAAGATGACAGTGACTTATAAAGATTGGCACGAGATGTTACCGTTCGCTCTACATGGGTACCGTACCTCAGCCAGGACGTCAACCGGGGCAACTCCTTTCTCCTTGGTCTACGACATGGAGGCAGTCTTACCGATCGAAGTGCAAATACCCTCTCTCCGGATAATGAAGGATGCAGATCTGAACGAAGATGATTGGATCCAGACACGACTTGATCAATTAAACCTTATTGATGAAAAGAGACTCGCTGCTATCTGTCATGGTCAGACGTATCAGAAACGGATGATCAGGGCATTTAACAAAAAGGTCAGACCACAAGAGTATCAAGTTGGGGATCTGGTAATCAAGCGAATCATCCTTCCTCAGAGTGATCCAAGGGGCAAATGGACCCCTACGTACGAAGGGCCATTTGTGGTTAAACATGTGTTCTCAGGAGGAGCCATGATTCTAACTAACATGGATGGTGACGACCTTCCTCACCCCGCCAATGCAGACATAGTAAAAAGATACTACGCATGAAAAAGACCCGCTAGGTTGACATACCTAGGCAAAAATTAGGGCTCCCGGCAAACCAAAAGGGTTCGGGCAAAAATAAGGGATGAAAAGAAAAAATCTGTGCACCCGACAAGTCGAAAACCTGAAAAGGCGGCTTGGGCAAAAATGGGTATCCCGGTGGACTGAAAACCCGAAAGGGCGGTCCAGGCTAAAGTTAGGGATAAAGCGTAATACTATGTCTCATTGGATCACTTTGCATCCAGAATCCGGTATCTACATCAAGTTCAGACGGTATCGATCAGTCAGCTTCACTTTCAACTAACGTCATCAAGTGATGAGACGCTCGGAGATATAAAGGAAATAGCAGAGTTGAAACCCAGTGGATCATTCATTTCACACAGTTGTTTTATTTTCTCTTGTACAAAATTTGTATAAACTTTTGTTCGGCGGCGTTCTCTTACTAGGACTTCAGCCTCTTGTACATAAACGCCTATTTACAGGCAAATTCAAAATTAATACAAAAATCACTTTTCAGACAAATTGCCTTTTGTTTTTTCCTTTTCTGTTTTGTTTTGCGAAGAACGTCCAAGGTTCAATTTATGATATATGCATTGACAATAATTTGCTAACTCATGAATATTTGCATACGAAACAAAGGGTTAATTACAGGTAACATTAGAAACAGGGGCAATAAAGAGTTGTCTAAGCAATCTAATTGTTCTGTCCTCCAAGGTACCAAGGTAGGTTCAGCTAAAGAACATAACCAGTACATCCCAATTCCCCAGAGAGTGAGCCAACAAGTCAGTGCACTCTCCCCAAGCCGAGCTATTATCAAACTTAAGGAAGTTGGGTATCCTCCCGCAGATCTCAACATTCCCCAGCAATATACATATATTCTTAACAAGCATCCCCGGCAGTCTTGGTCTAAAGATTGTTCCCCGGCGGTATACCAGACATTCAATGGAGTCACCTCCCTGGTACAGCTCAAAATTTCCCCAGGAGAGTCCAATCCAGTTTCCCCAAGAAGTTGGAATTCATCTCCCTAAGCAGTAAGCTTACCCCCAGTAGATTCTGGAAGCTTACCCCCGCAGAGCACGAACGCGTCCCCCGGTTTTATTCAAAGAGTTATTTCCTTACCAGGATATAACTGGGTTATCCTCAGCCAAAAGCCACGGAAAGAGTGTCCTCGACGAAGTCTTCTTATCCCCGGCAAAGTCTATTAACACTTCCAACACAACAAGGGTATCACCAGCAAGTTATTATCAACAACTCAACAAAGTACCTCTCTCCCCACAGAGTATGGTTTCCCAGCAAGATCGTTAGAGTACTTTTCTCCCCGTAGAGTAATCTATTCGCCAAGTCTATTCCCCAACGGAATTATCTTCTCCTACTGGTATTCTTGCAACTATCATCCCCAGCGGAAGCAAAGATCTATTCTTCAACATCAGCCCAGGACATGACTTCCCGACACCCGTCAAGGATTTATTTTCCTAAGACGAAAACATACATTCATAAACATCACATACATCATTATAGCATGCATATACGCATCATATCTTACAAATCTCATTTATGTTGAGAACATCATTGCTTGATCCATATCATGCATTGCATATGACTGACCTTTACCTTTCAGGAAAGATCCAGTTAAGTTCTCAGCTATATTCCAAGACCTTGACCGGTTCAGTTAAATCGACCCTAAGATTTTCCGGTTTCTTATCCAGTCAAAGGCCTTCTCTCGTTCAGTCAGATCGACCCTAAGATCTCCCTGTTTCTTATCCAGTTGAAGACATTTCAAGACCTAGACCGGTTCAGTTAAATCGACCCTAAGATTTTTCTGTTTCTTATCCAGTCAAAGGCCTTCTCTGGTTCAGTCAGATCAACCCTAAGATCTCCCTGTTTCTTATCCAGTTAAAGATTTCAAGACCTAGACCGGTTCAGTTAAATCGACCCTAAGATTTTTCTGTTTCTTATCCAGTCAAAGGCCTTCTCTGGTTCAGTCAAATCGACCCTAAGATCTCCCTGTTTCTTATCCAGTTGAAGACATTTCCAGACCTAGACCGGTTCAGTTAAATCGACCCTAAGATTTTACTGTTTCTTATCCAGTCAAAGGCCTTATCTGGTTCAGTCAGATCGACCCTAAGATCTCCCTGTTTCTTATCCAGTTGAAGACATTTCAAGACCTAGACCGGTTCAGTTAAATCGACCCTAAGATTTTTCTGTTTCTTATCCAGTCCAAGGCCTTCTCTGGTTCAGTCAGATCGACCCTAATATCTCCCTGTTTCTTATCCAGTTGAAGATTTCAAGACCTAGACCGGTTCAGTTAAATCGACCCTAAGATTTTACTGTTTCTTATCCAGTCCAAGGCCTTCTCTAGTCCAGCTAAATCGACCCCTAACAGATTTTCCTGATAAAGACTCAGTAGAAGATATCCAAGATTCTCTCAGCGTTACTGTTGAGGTAGAAGTCACCCAAGATTCTCTCAGCGTTACTGTTGAGGTAGAAGTCGCCCAAGATTCTCTCAGCGTTACTGTTGAGGTAGAAGTCGCCCAAGATTCTCTCCCCGTTACTGCGGAGGTAGTAATCGTCCCAGGATTCTCTCAGCGTCCCTGTTGAGGTAGAAGTCGCCCAGGATTCTCTCAGCGTTCCTGTTGAGGTAGTGATCGTCCAAGGTTCTCTAACCGTTCCTGTTGAGGTAGTAACCATCCCTGGTTCATTCATCACCTTTTGAAGCTCCAGATCCAGCTCCTGTAACCAGTCAGGACACATCTACGCAAAGAAGTTGAAGGCCAGCTCCTGTAACAGGCCAGGTAATCATTTTCTTTTGCAGGTACGCAAGTTCTCGCTAAGGAATCTCTCACGCGATCAACATCCAGATGGCATCTATAAGCCCATCCACCATCCATCACCTCTCAGCATGGCATCTATAAGCCCATCATCCTATCCATCAATCTCCAAATGGCATCTGTAAGCCCATTCCCCACATCACACTACTATGTGAGCGCAAATTTCTGGGCACTCTAGTGTTCAATCATCTACCACCTTCGGATTACGAAAGACACGTCAGCCAATCTGCATCCTCAGGTCTAAGAAGATTGAACAGGGGCAACTGTTGTACCCCAAAATTTTCCCTCCCATATTCTTCAAAATTTGCCAAGTCAAAGCTTCAAAATCTCCTCAAGGGTTGCACAGTTCAAGGGCCTCCTAACAGTCAAAAATTAGGGTTTTGGTTCTGACAAAGAAAATGAAGTTTCCAAGGGTCCAATCAAGTCCCACATGCCTATAAACATGGTCAAGCATCATCATACCAAGTTTCAAGACTTACAACACAAAATTGCACAGTCAAAAACCCTAATTGCACTACAGTCAACTGTAGGGGCAAAATGGTCATTTGACAGTCAAAAGTTCAAATTTTTGGTCAACATCTCATTTTGAACCCACAAACATCATTTGATCAATTCTTGATCATGATTCTCAAAGCTTGGCTCAAAAAGTCTCAAGATGCAAAAGTTTCCATATTTGGACAGTTGAAAAAGTCAACTATAACTTGACCAGGGCATAACTTCCACATGGATTATCAGAAAAATTCCATCCAAAGCTCATTTTGAAGAGAAAGACATTTCCTACAACTCCTCTTCACACTTCAAGTCCAAGAAATGCTCTCACAAAAAGTTATCAATTTCAACATTATAGGTCATTTTCAAAAGTCAACAAAAAGGGACTTTACGTCAAAGACCATAACTTGAGATTGGTAAATCAAAATGACATGGGACCAAAGGCATTGGTTATAGGACTTCAATACCTTTCCAAAATGTCCAAGAACATGGGCAAAGCTTAAAAATTGAGCAAGATATGCCTTGTGGAAGTTGGGAAATTTTTGGATATTTTGAAAAGTCAACTTTGCTTCAAATGCCTTAAAATTGCTAATGGGCCACATTTTCTTCCAAGATTCATCATCCAAAGCATATGCACGACCATTTGGCCCAAAAGGGATTTTTTTCATCATTTTTATTATTTATTTGAATTTTTAATTACAATTAATTCATTTAATTAATTAAAATGTGGAAAAAATACTAAACCAATGTAATCAAATCTTTTTGTGCAGAATAAACTCTCATTGGACACTCAAGATTCGTGCATAATCAAAAGTGGAAGGTTTTGCCATGATTGGAATCAAATATGCATGGAAAAGATTTGAAAATATATGCCATGAAAATCAAATATCTTTCCATCAATGCAAAGGGTTTTTGGATCAAAATCTTTACCCTAATCATTCCATACATAAGCCTAATGAAAACCCTAGTGGAGAGAACCTAAAAGCTGCACCAGAATTCAAGAACAAAGTTTGAGTTTTTGTCAAAAAATTCCAAAACTGAAAACTACATTCCAGGGCGATTCAAAGGAAAATAATCATTCCATTACATTCCTGAGACTTCAAGGAAGGTTTTCAGATCAAAACCATCAACTCTAACGCCCAGAATTGGTATATAGCAGTCCAACTGTTTCACTTTTTTGCATAAATCGTATTTCATCATTCATGCCATGATTTTGAATTCTAATGCTTGTTTTGTGTTAATCTTATCATTCTGACGCTAACTGTATTGTTCAATTAAGTTTTGCTTGCCCATACGCGATTTCACCATGGAAGATTGTTAGGGTTTCAGAAACCTTGAATTGGGGTTTCTCAGTTATGGAAAAATCAGGACACGAGACTTAGACCATTAAACTCAGGAAGCTTGGACGAATCTAACTACCCTATCGCGCCTAATTTATAATGCAGGGATTTCTATTCGCTATTTTTGCATATATCATATAGGGGGGGTTTAAAACCCCCGCAATATTGCTTCTTTTTTTCAGGTAAAACGCAGAATGGAGGAGGAAGACGCTTAGGTGGCAAAGCGTGATTGAGCCATTTGAAATCAGCGCGCGTTTTTGTATTTTCTAGGCCACTAACCAATTTTCTTTTATGTTATTTATTTGCCATTATATATTCAAAGCGCGTTCACAGCTCCATTGGCAAAGCGTAGCATTGGTAACCTCTGGGACCTGGGTTCGATTCCCAGGTCCCCTCCTCTCTCCATATTATTTTTCTAACCTTACTTGCGTGCAGCTTCAATCCAAGTGTTCACCATACGTCCATCATCCAGGCTTGCCACGTGCTTATTGAGATCAATCAAAGGGCTATGATTTGGAGACCATCATGGGCATGAATCAGACGAGCCACACGCTAGCATAAAAGTCAAACAAGGCCATAGACATTGGGCCCAAATTGCTGAACAAAACCTCCACTTGGAGTCAACACCCCCTAGGGTTTGTGTTTATTTTTCTTTTTCTATCTTCTTTATTATTTGTCTAATTTAATTATTTCCTATTAAAACTTTAAATTAACATTTTCATAAAACATAAAAAATAATAAAATTCAGAAAAGACAAAAATTAAAATATATTTCATTAATTAATTAGGTTTTTTAGAGTTAACTTTTAACATTTTCTTAATAAATTTAAAATTTGTAGAATTAGGTTTTAATTACTTTTATCTTTTTCTTTTCTTTTATCATTATTAATTATTAATTATTTTCTTGTAAATAAAATTGCATTAATTAATTAGGTTAATTTTAGATTAAATTTTAATGTTTTTCTTAATAAATTAAAAATATCTAGAATTAGGGTTAATTTTATTAATTTCATAATCTTCTCATTAAAATTCCATAAATACAAAAAATCAAAAATCTTTTCTTTTTTCTTTAATTTAATTAATTTGTTAATCATATTTTAATTTCATTAAAAAGGGTCCAACGCCCTCGCGTTCTCAATTTAATTCTCTTCGCATTTTTTATTTCCGTTCTTATAATTTTTAATGTAATTCTCCCAAAGCCATGTAATTGGACATTTTATTTCTTTACTTTATTTTATATCAAATCGGGTCCTGGATTTAATTTGGCGATGTGGACCCGCGCCTTTGTAATAGTGTAGGAACTTTATATTTCTCGCAACTTTTAACTGCTAATAAATTGCATGCAAGAATGAATGACTAAAATAAAAACAAAAGCGTAGATCACCCATGACATGAACAAGACAAAATATCTGAAAACGACACACAAATCACACACCACCCCTAGGGTACGCCTCACTGTTGCCTTGCCTCTCGAAAGGTGATCGTCGAGTAGAGGATGTCTTAGTAAGTCCTCATGATCCGGGAACCTGGCATGAGGGTAGCTTCTAAGGTATCTTCCCATTGCTCTGGTGATCACCATGTCCCAAACTTCGAATTGACCCAAACACCTCCAACGGTGGTGCTACCTACCTCAATGGTGGGATGGCACTACTTTAAAGGACATTTACACAGACGAATTCCTTAGGGTAGGTAGACGACTCTAGATACTTGCTCTAATTTCAAAAACAAATCAAAATTACTTTTCACACCAACACCTTTTTAAAAAGCTTTCGAAAGCAATTTTTTCAAACACTCTTGAGGACAGATACAAGAGTCGAACTGGAATTTTCAAAGAAACTTTTTTAAAAACCCACAGTTGAAAAGCAAACAAATCATTTTTTGAAAACACAAATGAGCAAGTATCTAAGAGCCCATGGATAACCATGGATAGAAAGGGTGCTAACACCTTCCCTTTCTATAATCTACCTCCCGAACCGAGAGCAATCTCAATAAGGAATTTTTCTATGCTTTTGTCCTTTCCATTTGGAGAAAATAAAAGACGGTGGCGACTCTTGCTTCCGCGACATTTCGCGAACCAGCGTTAAACAGTCAGTTCCAGATCCACTGATCACATCTACCGAAATGGAATCAGGATAAACCATTGATCGATTTAAACTGAACCAGCAGAGGTCTTGAATATTCTTTAATTGAAAAAGAATCAAAATAAATATTTGGATCGCTTAATCTGAACAAGAGAAAGTGTCTACAAGAACGGAATCGGGATGAACCATTGATCGATTTAAACTGAACCAGCAGAGATCTGAATAATCTTTAATCGGAAAAGAATTAAAATAAATATTTGGAGTGATTTATCTGAACCGGAGAAAGTGTCTACCGGAATGGAATCAGGATAAACCACTGATCGATTTAAACAGAACCAACAGAGGTCTTGGATAATATTTAACTTGAAAAGAATAAATATTTGGAGCTTTTTATCTGAACCAGAGAATGTGTCTACCAGAACGTAATCATCATAAACCATTTATCAATTTAAACTGAAGCAGCAAAGGTCTTGAATATTCTTTAACTAGAAAAGAATCAGAATAAATCTTTGGAGCGACTTATCAGAACCAGAGAAAGTGTCTACCGGAACAGAATCAGGACAAACCATTGATTGATTTAAACTGAACTAGAGGAGGCCTTAAATATTCTTTAACTTGAAAAGAATCAGAATAAATATTTGGAGCGATTTAACTGAACCATAGAAAGTGTCTACCGGATTAGAATCAGGATAAACAATTGATCGATTTAAACTGAACCAGCAGAGGTGTTGAATATTCTTTAACTAAAAAAGAATTAGAATAAACCTTTGGCGTGATTTATCTGAACCATAGAAAGTGTCTATCGGAAAGGAATCAGGATAAACCTTTGGTCGATTTAAACTGAACCAACAGAGGTCTTTAATATTCTTTTACTGGAAAAGAATCAAAATAAATATTTGGATCGCTTAATCTGAACCAGAGAAAGTGTCTACAAGAACGGAATCAGGATAAACCATTGATCAATTTAAACTGAACTAGCAGAGGTCTTGGATAATCTTTAAATACAAAAGAATCAAAATAAATCTTTGGAGCGATTTATCTAAACCAGAGAAAGTGTCTACCGGAACGGAATCAGGATAAACCACTGATCGATTTAAACTGAACCAACAAAGGTCTTGGATAATATTTAACTTGAAAAGAATAAATATTTGGAGCGATTTATCTGAACCAGAGAATGTGTCTACCAGAACGAAATCAAGATAAACTATTGATCAATTTAAACTGAAGCAGCAGAGGTCTTGAATATTCTTTAACTGGAAAAGAATCAGAATAAATCTTTGGAGCGACTTATCTAAACCAGAGAAAGTGTCTACCGGAATAGAATTAGGATAAACCATTGATCGATTTAAACTGAACTAGAAGAGGCCTTAAATATTATTTAACTGGAAAATAATCAGAATAATTATTTGGATCTATTTAACTGAACCATAGAAAGTGTCTACCAGATAGGAATCAGGATAAATAGTTGATCGATTTAAATTGAACCAGTAGAGGTCTTGAATATTCTTTAATTGGAAAAGAATCAGAATAAACCTTTGGAGAAATTTATCTGAACCAGAGAAAGTGTCTATCACAACAAAATCAGGATAAACCTTTAGTCGATTTAAATTGAACCAGCAGAGCTCTTGAATATTCTTTTACTGGAAAAATATCAGAATAAACCTTTGGAGCGATTTATCTAAACCAGAGAAAGTGTCTACCAGAACAGAATTAGGATAAACCATTGATTGATTTAAACTGAACCAGTAGAGGTCTTAAATATTCTTTAACTGGAAAAGAATTAGAATAAATCTTTGGAGCGATTTTTCTGAACCAGAGAAAGTGTCTACCGAAACGGAATCAGGATAAACCATTGATCGATTTAAACTGAACCAGCAGAGGTCTTGAATATTCTTTAATTGAAAAAGAATCAAAATAAATATTTGGATCGCTTAATCTGAACCATAGAAAGTGTCTACAAGAACGGAATCGGGATGAACCATTGATTGATTTAAACTGAACCAGCAGAGATCTGAATAATCTTTAACCGGAAAAGAATTAGAATAAATCTTTGGAGTGATTTATCTGAACCGGAGAAAGTGTCTACCAGAACGGAATCAGGATAAACCACTGATGGATTTAAACAAAACCAACAGAGGTCTTGGATAATATTTAACTTGAAAAGAATAAATCTTTGGAGCGATTTAACTGAACTAGAGAATGTGTCTACCAGAATGGAATCGGGATAAACCATTGATCAATTTAAACTGAAGCAGCAGACGTCTTGAATATTCTTTAACTGGAAAAGAATCAGAATATATCTTTGGAGTGACTTATCTGAACCAGAGAAAGTTTCTACTGGAACGGAATCAGGACAATACATTGATTGATTTAAACTAAACTAGAGGAGGCCTTAAATAATCTTTAACTGGAAAAGAATCAGAATAAATATTTGGAGCGATTTAACTGAACCATAGAAAGTGTCTACCGGATTGGAATCAGGATAAACAATTGATCGATTTAAACTGAACCAGTAGAGGTCTTGAATATTCTTTAATTGGAAAAGAATCATAATAAATATTTGGAGTGATTTATCTGAACCAGAGAAAGTGTCTATCGGAAAGGAATCAGGATAAACCTTTGGTCGATTTAAACTGAACCAGCAGAGGTCTTGAATATTCTTTAATTGGAAAAGAATCAAAATAAATATTTGGATCGCTTAATCTGAACCAGAGAAAGTGTCTACAAGAACGGAATCAGGATAAACCATTGATCAATTTAAACTGAACTAGCAGAGGTCTTGGATAATCTTTAAATATAAAAGAATCAAAATAAATCTTTGGAGCGATTTATCTAAACCAGAGAAAGTGTCTACCGAAACGGAATCAGAATAAACCACTGATCGATTTAAACTGAACCAACAGAGGTCTTGGATAATATTTAACTTGAAAAGAATAAATATTTGGAGCGATTTATCTGAACCAGAGAATGTGTCTACCAGAACGAAATCAGGATAAACCATTGATCAATTTAAACTGAAGCAACAGAGGTCTTGAATATTCTTTAACTGGAAAAGAATCAGAAAAAATCTTTGGAGCGACTTATCTAAACCAGAGAAAGTGTCTACCGGAATAGAATTAGGATAAACCATTGATCGATTTAAACTGAACTAGAAGAGGCCTTAAATATTATTTAACTGGAAAATAATCAGAATATTTATTTGAATCTATTTAACTGAACCATAGAAAGTGTCTACCAGATAGGAATCAGGATAAACAGTTGATAGATTTAAATTGAACCAGTAGAGGTCTTGAATATTCTTTAATTGGAAAAGAATCAGAATAAACCTTTGGAGAGATTTATCTGAACCAGAGAAAGTGTCTATCGGAACAAAATCAGGATAAACCTTTAGTCGATTTAAATTGAACCAGCAGAGGTCTTGAATATTCTTTTACTGGAAAAATATCAGAATAAACCTTTGGAGCGATTTATCTAAACCAGAGAAAGTGTCTACCAGAACAGAATTAGGATAAACCATTGATTGATTTAAACTGAACCAGTAGAGGTCTTAAATATTCTTTAACTGGAAAAGAATTAGAATAAATCTTTGGAGCGATTTTTCTGAACCAGAGAAAGTGTCTACCGAAACGGAATCAGGATAAACCATTGATCGATTTAAACTGAACCAGCAGAGGTCTTGAATATTCTTTAATTGAAAAAGAATCAAAATAAATATTTGGATCGCTTAACCTGAACCAGAGAAAGTGTCTACAAGAACGGAATCGGGATGAACCATTGATCGATTTAAACTGAACCAGCAGAGATCTGAATAATCTTTAACCGGAAAAGAATTAGAATAAATCTTTGGAGTGATTTATCTGAACCGGAGAAAGTGTCTCCCGGAACGGAATCAGGATAAACCACTGATCAATTTACACAGAACCAACAGAGGTCTTGGATAATATTTAACTTGAAAAGAATAAATCTTTGGAGCGATTAATCTGAACCAGAGAATGTGTCTACCACAATAGAATCAGGATAAACCATTGATCAATTTAAACTGAAGCAGCAGAGGTCTGGAATATTCTTTAATTGGAAAAGAATCAGAATAAATCTTTGGAGCGACTTATCTGAACCAGAGAAAGTGTCTACTGGAACGGAATCAGGACAAACCATTGATTGATTTAAACAGAACAAGAGGAGGCCTTAAATATTCTTTAACTGGAAAAGAATCAGAATAAATATTTGGAGTGATTTAACTGAACCATAGAAAGTGTCTACCAGATTGGAATCAGGATAAACAATTGATCGATTTAAACTGAACCAGCAGAGGTCTTGAATATTCTTTAATTGGAAAAGAATCAGAATAAATATTTGGAGTGATTTATCTGAACCAGAGAAAGTGTCTATCGGAAAGGAATCAGGATAAACTCTTGGTCGATTTAAACTGAACCAGCAGAGGTCTTGAATATTCTTTAATTGGAAAAGAATCAAAATAAATATTTGGATCGCTTAATCTGAACCAGAGAAAGTGTCTACAAGAACGGAATCAAGATAAACCATTGATCAATTTAAACTGAACTAGCAGAGGTCTTGGATAATCTGTAAATATAAAAGAATCAAAATAAATCTTTGGAGCGATTTATCTAAACCAGTGAAATTTTCTACCGGTACGGAATCGGGATAAACCACTGATCGATTTAAACAGAACCAACAGAGGTCTTGGATAGTATTTAACTTGAAAAGAATAAATATTTGGAGCGATTTATCTGAACCAGAGAATGTGTCTACCAGAATGGAATCAGGATAAACCATTGATCAATTTAAACTGAAGCAGCAGAGGTCTTGAATATTCTTTAACTGGAAAACAATCAGAATAAATCTTTGGAGCGACTTATGTAAACCAGAGAAAGTGTCTACCGGAATAGAATTAGGATAAACCATTGATCGATTTAAACTGAACTAGAAGAGGCCTTAAATATTATTTAACTGGAAAATAATCAGAATAATTATTTGGATCTATTTAACTGAACCATAGAAAGTGTCTACCGGATAGGACTCAGGATAAACAGTTGATCGATTTAAATTGAACCAGTAGAGGTCTTGAATATTCTTTAATTGGAAAAGAATGAGAATAAACCTTTGGAGAGATTTATCTGAACCAGAGAAAGTGTCTATCGAAACAAAATCAGGATAAACCTTTAGTCGAGTTAAATTGAACTAGCAGAGGTCTTGAATATTCTTTTACTGGAAAAATATCAGAATAAACCTTTGGAGCGATTTATCTAAAACAGAGAAAGTGTCTACCAGAACAGAATTAGGATAAACCATTGATCGATTTAAACTGAACCAGTAGAGGTCTTAAATATTCTTTAACTGGAAAAGAATTAGAATAAATCTTTGGAGCGATTTTTCTGAACCAGAGAAAGTGTCTACCGAAACGGAATCAGGATAAACCATTGGTCGATTTAAACTGAACCAGCAGAGGTCTTGAATATTCTTTAATTGAAAAATAATCAAAATAAATATTTGGATCGCTTAATCTGAACCAGAGAAAGTGTCTACAAGAACGGAATCGGGATGAACCATTGATCGATTTAAACTTAACCAGCAGAGATCAGAATAATCTTTAACCGGAAAAGAATTAGAATAAATCTTTGGAGTGATTTATCTGAACCGGAGAAAGTGTCTACCGGAACGGAATCAGGATAAACCACTGATCGATTTAAACAGAACCAACAGAGGTCTTGGATAATATTTAACTTGAAAAGAATAAATCTTTGGAGCGATTTAGCTGAACCAGAGAATGTGTCTACCAGAATGGAATCGGGATAAACCATTGATCAATTTAAACTGAAGCAGCATAGGTCTTGAATATTCTTTAACTGGAAAAGAATCAGAATAAATCTTTGGTGCGACTTATCTGAACCAGAGAAAGTGTCTACTGGAACGGAATCAGGACAAACCATTGATTGATTTAAACTGAACTAGAGGAGGCCTTAAATATTCTTTAACTGGAAAAGAATCAGAATAAATATTTGGAGCGATTTAACTGAACCATAGAAAGTGTCTACCGGATTGGAATCAGGATAAACAATTGATCGATTTAAACTGAACCAGCAGAGGTCTTGAATATTCTTTAATTGGAAAAGAATCAGAATAAATATTTGGAGTGATTTATCTGAACCAGAGAAAGTGTCTATCGGAAAGGAATCAGGATAAACCTTTGGTCGATTTAAACTGAACCAGAAGAGATCTTGAATATTCTTTAATTTGAAAAGAATCAAAATAAATATTTGGATCCCTTAATCTGAACCAGAGAAAGTGTCTACAAGAACGGAATCAGGATAAACCATTGATCAATTTAAACTGAACTAGCAGAGGTCTTGGATAATCTTTAAATATAAAAGAATCAAAATAAATCTTTGGAGTGATTTATCTAAACCAGGGAAAGTGTCTACCAGAACGGAATCAGGATAAACCACTGATCGATTTAAACTGAACCAACAGAGGTCTTGGATAATATTTAACTTGAAAAGAATAAATATTTGGAGCGATTTATCTGAACCAGAGAATGTGTCTACCAGAACGGAATCAGGATAAACCATTGATCAATTTAAACTGAAGCAACATAGGTCTTGAATATTCTTTAACTGGAGAAGAATCAAAATAAATCTTTGGAGCGACTTATCTGAACTAGAGAAAGTGTCTACAAGAACAGAATCAGGACATACCATTTATTGATTTAAACTGAACTAGAGGAGGCCTTAAATATTCTTTAACTGGAAAAGAATCAGAATAAATATTTGGAGCGATTTAACTGAACCATAGAAAGTGTCTATCGGATTGGAATCAGGATAAACAGTTGATCTATTTAAACTGAACCAGCAGAGGTATTGAATATTCTTTAACTGGAAAAGAATCAGAATAAACCTTTGGAGTGATTTATCTGAACTAGAGAAAGTGTCTATCGGAAAGGAATCAGGATAAACCTTTGGTCGATTTAAATTGAACCAGATGAGGTCTTGAATATTCTTTAATTGGAAAAGAATCAAAATAAATATTTGGATCGCTTAATCTGAACCAGAGAAAGTGTCTACAAGAACGGAATCGGGATGAACCATTGATCGATTTAAACTGAACCAGCAGAGATTTGAATAATCTTTAATCGGAAAAGAATTAGAATAAATCTTTGGAGTGATTTATCTAAACCAGAGAAAGTGTCTACCGGAACGGAATCAGGATATACCACTGATCGATTTAAACTGAACCAACAGAGGTCTTGGATAATATTTAACTTGTAAAGAATAAATCTTTGGAGCGATTTATCTGAACCAGAGAATGTGTCTACCAGAACGGAATCAGGATAAACCATTGATCAATTTAAACTGAAGCAGCAGAGGTCTTGAATATTCTTTAACTGGAAAAGAATCAGAATAAATCTTTGGAGCGACTTATCTGAACCAGAGAAAGTGTCTACCTAAACAGAATCAGGACAAACCATTGATCGATTTAAACTAAACCAGCAGAGCTCTTGAATAATCTTTAATTGGAAAAGAATCAGAATAAATTTTTGGAGCGATTTATCTGAACCAGAGAAAGTGCCTACTAGAAAAGAATCAGGATAAACCATTGATCGATTTAAAATGAACTAGCAGAGGTCTTGGATAATCTTTAAATAGAAAAGAATCAAAATAAATCTTTGGAGCGATTTATCTGAACCAGAGAAAGTGTCTACCAGAATGAAATTGGGATAAACCATTGATCAATTTAAACTGAACTAGCAGAGGTCTTGAATATTCTTTAACTGGAAAAAAATCAGAAAAAATCTTTGGAGCGACTTATTTGACCAGAGAAAGTGTCTAACAGAATAGAATCAGGATAAACCATTGATCGATTTAAACTGAACTAGAAGAGGCCTTAAATATTATTTAACTGGAAAAATATCAGAATAATTATTTGGATCTATTTAACTGAACCATATAAAGTGTCTACCGGATAGGAATCAGAATAAACAGTTGATCGATTTAAATTGAACCAGTAGAGGTCTTGAATATTCTTTAATTGGAAAAGAATCAGAATAAACCTTTGGAGAGATTTATCTTAACCAGAGAAAGTGTCTATCAGAACAGAATCAGGATAAACCTTTGGTCGATTTAAACTGAACCAACAGAGGTCTTGAATATTCTTTTACAGGAAAAATATCATAATAAACCTTTGGAGCGATTTATCTAAACCAGAGCAAGTGTCTACCAGAACAGAATTAGAATAAACCATTGATCAATTTAAACTAAACCAGCAGAGGTCTTAAATATTCTTTAACTGGAAAAGAATTAAAATAAATCTTTGGAGTGATTTTTCTGAACCAGAGAAAGTGTCTACCGAAACGGAATCAGGATAAACCATTGATCAATTTAAACTGAACCAGCAGAGGTCTTGAATGTTCTTTAATTGGAAAAGAATCAAAATAAATATTTGGATGGCTTAATCTGAACCAGAGAATGTGTCTACAAGAACGGAATCGGGATGAACCATTGACCGATTTAAACTGAACCGGCAGAGATCTGAATAATGTTTAACCGGAAAAGAATTAGAATAAATCTTTGGAGTGATTTATCTAAACCGGAGAAAGTGTCTACAGGGACGGAATTAGGATAAACCACTGATCGATTTAAACTGAACCAACAGAGGTCTTGGATAATATTTAATTGGAAAAGAATCAGAATAAATATTTGGAGCGATTTATCTGAACCAGAGAAAGTTCCTACCAGAAAATAATCAGGATAAACCATTGATCAATTTAAAATGAACTAGCAGTGGTCTTGGATAATATTTAAATAGAAAAGAATAAAAATAAATCTTTGGAGCAATTTATCTGAACTAGAGAAAGTGTCTACCGGAACAGAATCAGGATAAACCACTGATCGATTTAAACTGAACCAACAGAGGTCTTGGATAATCTTTAACTTGAAAAGAATAAATATTTGGAGCGATTTATCTGAACCAGAGAAAGTGTCTACCAAAATGGAATTAGGATAAACCATTGATCAATTTAAACTGAACCAGCAGAGGTCTTGAATATTATTTAACTGGAAAAGAATCAGAATAAATCATTGGAGCGACTTATCTGAACCAGAGAAAGTGTCTATCGGAATAGAATCAGGATAAACCATTGATCGATTTAAACTGAACTAGAAGAGGCCTTAAATATTATTTAACTGGAAAAGAATCAGAATAATTATTTGGATCTATTTAACTGAACCATAGAAAGTGTCTACCGGATAGGAATCAGGATAAACAATTGATCGATTTAAATTGAACCAGCAGAGGTCTTGAATATTCTTTAATTGGAAAAGAATCAGAATAAACCTTTGGAGAGATTTATCTGAAATAGAGAAAGTGTCTATCGGAACAGAATCAGGATAAACCTGTGGTCAATTTAAACTGAACCAACAGAGGTCTTGAATATTCTTTTACTGGAAAAATATCATAATAAACCTTTGGAGCGATTTATCTAAACCAGAAAAAGTGTCTACCAGAACAGAATTAGGATAAACCATTGATCGATTTAAACTGAACCAGCAGAGGTCTTAAATATTCTTTAACTGGAAAAGAATTAGAATATATTTTTTGAGCGATTTTTCTGAACCAGAGAAAGTGTCTACCGAAACGGAATCAAGATAAACCATTGATCGATTTAAACTGAACCAGCAGAGGTCTTCAATATTATTTAATTGGAAAAGAATCAAAATAAATATTTGGATCGCTTAATCTGAACCAGAGAAAGTGTCTACAAGAACGGAATATGGATGAACCATTGATCGATTTAAACTGAACCAGCAGAGATCTGAATAATCTTTAACTGGAAAAGAATTAGAATAAATCTTTGGAGTTATTTATCTGAACCAGAGAAAGTGTCTACCGGAACGGAATCAGGATAAACCACTAATCGATTTAAACTGAACCAACAGAGGTCTTGGATAATATTTAACTTGAAAAGAATAAATCTTTGGAGCGATTAATCTGAACCAGAGAATGTGTCAACCAGAACAGAATCAGGATAAACCATTGATCAATTTAAACTGAAGCAGCAGAGGTCTTGAATATTCTTTAACTGAAAAAGAATCAGAATAAATATTTGGAGTGACTTATCTGAACCAGAGAAAGTGTCTACCGAAACGGAATCAGGAAAAACCATTGATTGATTTAAACTGAACTAGAGGAGGCCTTAAATATTCTTTAACTGGAAAAGAATCAGAATAAATATTTGGAGCGATTTAACTGAACCATAGAAAGTATCTACCGGATTGGAATCAGGATAAACAGTTGATCGATTTAAACTGAACCAGCAGAGGTCTTGAATATTCTTTAACTGGAAAAGAATCAGAATAAACCTTTGGAGTGATTTATCTGAACCAGAGAAAGTGTCTATCGGAAAGGAATCAGGATAAACCTTTGGTCGATTTAAACTGAACCAACCGAGGTCTTGAATATTCTTTTACTAGAAAAGAATAAGAATAAACCTTTGGAGCGATTTACCTAAACTAGAGAAAGTGTCTACCAGAACGGATTGAGGATAAACTATTCATCGATTTAAACTTAACCAGTAGAGGTCTTAAATATTCTTTAACTTGAAAATAATTAGAATAAATCTTTGGAGCGATTTATCTGAACCAGAGAAAGTGTCTACCGGAACAGAATCAGGACAAACCATTGATCGATTTAAACTGAACCAGCAGAGGTCTTGAATATTCTTTAATTGGAAAAGAATTAAAATAAATCTTTGGAGCGCTTAATCTGAACCAGAGAAAGTGTCTAAAAGAACGGAATCGGGATAAACCATTGATCGATTTAAACTGAACCAGGAGAGGTCTGAATAATCTTTAAATGGAAATAAATTAGAATAAATCTTTGGAGTGATTTATCTGAACCAGAGAAAGTGTCTACCGGAAAGGAATCAGGATAAACCATTGATCGATTTAAACTGAACCAGCAGAGCTCTTGAATATTCTTTAATTGGAAAAGAATCAGAATAAATATTTGGAGCGATTTATCTGAACCAGAGAAAGTGCCTACTAGAAAAGAATCAGGATAAACCATTGATCGATTTTAAATGAACTAGCAGATGTCTTGGATAATCTTTAAATAGAAAAGAATCAAAATAAATCCTTGGAGCGATTTATCTGAACTAGAGAAAGTGTCTACCGGAACGGAATCAAGATAAATCACTGATCGATTTAAACTGAACCAACAGAGGTCTTGGATAATCTTTAACTTGAAAAGAATAAATCTTTGGAGCGATTTATTTGAACCAGAGAAAGTGTCTACCAAAACGGAATTGGGATAAACTATTGATCAATTTAAACTGAACTAGCAGAGGTCTTGAATATTCTTTAACTGGAAAAGAATCAGAATAAATCTTTGGAGCGACTTATCTGACCAGAGAAAGTGTCTAACAGAATAGAATCAGGATAAACCATTGATCGATTTAAACTGAACTAGAGGAGGCCTTAAATATTATTTAACTGGAAAATAATCAGAATAATTATTTGGATCTATTTAAATGAACCATATAAAGTGTCTACCGGATAGGAATCAGAATAAACAGTTGATCGATTTAAATTGAACCAGTAGAGGTCTTGAATATTCTTTAATTGGAAAAGAATCAGAATAAACCTTTGGAGAGATTTACCTTAACCAGAGAAAGTGACTATCGGAACAGAATCGGGATAAACCTTTGGTCGATTTAAACTGAACCAGCAGAGGTCTTGAATATTCTTTTACAGGGAAAATATCATAATAAACCTTTGGAGCGATTTCTCTAAACCAGAGAAAGTGTCTACTAGAACAGAATTAGGATAAACCATTGATCGATTTAAACTAAACCAGCAGAGGTCTTAAATATTCTTTAACTGGAAAAGAATTAGAATAAATCTTTGGAGCGATTTTTCTGAACCAGAGAAAGTGTCTACCGAAACGGAATCAGGATAAACCATTGATCGATTTAAACTGAACCAGCAGAGGTCTTGAATGTTTTTTAATTGGAAAAGAATCAAAATAAATATTTGGATGGCTTAATCTGAACCAGAGAAAGTGTCTACAAGAACGGAATCGGGATTAACCATTGATCGATTTAAACTGAACCGGCAGAGATCTGAATAATCTTTAACCGGAAAAGAATTAGAATAAATCTTTGGAGTGATTTATCTGAATCGGAGAAAGTGTCTACCGGAACGGAATCAGGGTAAACCATTGATCGATTTAAACTGAACCAACAGAGGTCTTGGATAATATTTAATTGGAAAAGAATCAGAATAAATATTTGTAGAGATTTATCTGAACCCGAGAAAGTGCCTACTAGAAAATAATCAGGATAAACCATTGATCAATTTAAAATGAACTAGTAGAGGTCTTGGATAATATTTAAATAGAAAAGAATCAAAATAAATCTTTGGAGCGATTTATCTGAACTAGAGAAAGTGTCTACCGGAACGGAATCAAGATAAACCACTGATCGATTTAAACTGAACCAACAGAGATCTTGGATAATCTTTAACTTGAAAAGAATAAATCTTTGGAGCAATTTATCTGAACCAGAGAAAGTGTCTACCAGAATGGAATTAGGATAAACCATTGATCAATTTAAACTGAACCAGCAGAGGTCTTGAACATTCTTTAACTGGAAAATAATTAGAATAAATCGTTGGAGCGACTTATCTGAACTAGAGAAAGTGTCTATCCGAATAGAATCAGGATAAACCATTGATCGATTTAAATTGAACTAGAAGAGGCTTTAAATATTATTTAACTGGAAAAGAATCAGAATAATTATTTGGATCTATTTAACTGAACCATTGAAAGTGTCTACCAGATAGGAATCAGGATAAACAGTTGATCGATTTAAATTGAACCAGCAGAGGTCTTGAATATTCTTTAATTGGAAAAGAATCAGAATAAACCTTTGGAGAGATTTATCTGAAACAGAGAAAGTGTCTATCGGAACAGAATCAGGATACATATGTGGTCAATTTAAACTGAACCAACAGAGGTCTTGAATATTCTTTTACTGGAAAAATATCATAATAAACCTTTGGAGCGATTTATCTAAACCAGAGAAAGTGTCTACCAGAACAGAATTAGGATAAACCATTGATCGATTTAAACTGAACCAACAGAGGTCTTAAATATTCTTTAACTGGAAATGAATTAGAATAAATCTTTGGAGTGATTTTTCTGAACCAGAGAAAGTGTCTACCGAAACGGAATCAAGATAAACCATTGATCGATTTAAACTGAACCAGCAGAGGTCTTGAATATTCTTTAATTGGAAAAGAATCAAAATAAATATTTGGATCGCTTAATCTGAACCAGAGAAAGTGTCTACAAGAACGGAATCGGGATAAACCATTGATCGATTTAAACTGAACCAGCAGAGGTCTGAATAATCTTTAAATGGAAATGAATTAGAATAAATCTTTGGAGTGATTTATCTTAACCAGAAAAAGTGTCTACCGGAAACGAATCAGGATAAACCATTGATCGATTTAAACTGAACCAGCAGAGCTCTTGAATAATCTTTAATTGGAAAAGAATCAGAATAAATATTTGGAGCGATTTATCTGAACCAGAGAAAGTGCCTACTAGAAAAGAATCAGGATAAACCATTGATCGATTTAAAACGAACTAGCAGAGGTCTTGGATAATCTTTAAATAGAAAAGAATCAAAATAAATCTTTGGAGCGATTTATCTGAACTAGAGAAAGTGTCTACCGGAACGGAATCAAGATAAACCACTGATCGATTTAAACTGAACCAACAGAGGTCTTGGATAATCTTTAACTTGAAAAGAATAAATCTTTGGAGCGATTTATCTGAACCAGAGAAAGTGTCTACCAGAATGGAATTAGGATAAACCATTGATCAATTTAAACTGAACCAGCAGAGGTCTTGAACATTCTTTAACTGGAAAATAATCAGAATAAATCGTTGGAGCGACATATCTGAACTAGAGAAAGTGTCTATCCGAATAGAATCAGGATAAACCATTGATCGATTTAAATTGAACTAGAAGAGGCCTTAAATATTATTTAACTGGAAAAGAATCAGAATAATTATTTGGATCTATTTAACTGAACCATAGAAAGTGTCTACCAAATAGGAATCAGGATAAACAGTTGATCGATTTAAATTGAACCAGCAGAGGTCTTGAATATTCTTTAATTGGAAAAGAATCAGAATAAACCTTTGGAGAGATTTATCTGAAACAGAGAAAGTGTCTATCGGAACAGAATCAGGATACATATGTGGTCAATTTAAACTGAACCAACAGAGGTCTTGAATATTCTTTTACTGGAAAAATATCATAATAATCCTTTGGAGCGATTTATCTAAACCAGAGAAAGTGTCTACCAGAACAGAATTAGGATAAACCATTGATCGATTTAAACTGAACCAACAGAGGTCTTAAATATTATTTAACTGGAAAAGAATTAGAATAAATCTTTGGAGCGATTTTTCTGAACTAGAGAAAGTGTCTACCGAAACGGAATCAAGATAAACCATTGATCAATTTAAACTGAACCAGCAGAGGTCTTGAATATTCTTTAATTGGAAAAGAATCAAAATAAATATTTGGATCGCTTAATCTGAACCAGAGAAAGTGTCTACAAGAACGGAATCGGGATGAACCATTGATCAATTTAAACTGAACCAACAGAGATCTGAATAATCTTTAACCAGAAAAGAATTAAAATAAATCTTTGGAGTTATTTATCTAAACCAGAGAAAGTGTCTAAAAGAACGGAATCAGGATTAACCACTGATCGATTTAAACTGAACCAACAGAGGTCTTGGATAATATTTAACTTGAAAAGAATAAATCTTTGGAGCGATTTATCTGAACCAGAGAATGTGTTTACCAGAACGGAATCAGGATAAACCATTGATCAATTTAAACTGAAGAAGCAGAGGTCTTGAATATTCTTTAACTGGAAAAGAATCAGAATAAATCTTTGGAGCGACTTATCTGAACCAGAGAAAGTGTCTACCGGAATGGAATCAGGACAAACCATTGATTGATTTAAACTGAATTAGAGGAGGCCTTAAATATTCTTTAACTGGAAAAGAATCAGAATAAATATTTGGAGCGATTTAACTTAACCATAGAAAGTGTCTACCGGATAGGAATCAGGATAAACAATTGATCGATTTAAATTGAACCAGCAGAGGTCTTGAATATTCTTTTACTGGAAAAGAATCAGAATAAACCTTTGGAGTGATTTATCTGAACCAGAGAAAGTGTCTATCAGAAAGGAATCAGGATAAACCTTTGGTCGATTTAAACTGAACCAACAGAGGTCTTGAATATTCTTTTACTGGAAAAGAATCAGAATAAACCTTTGGAGCGATTTATCTAAACTAGAGAAAGTGTCTACCAAAACGGAATGAGGATAAACTATTGATCGATTTAAACTTAACCCGCAGAGGTCTTAAATATTCTTTAAATTGAAAAGAATTAGAATAAATCTTTGGAGCGATTTATCTGAACCAGAGAAAGTGTCTACCGAAACGGAATCAGGATAAACCATTGATCGATTTAAACTGAACCAGCATAGGTCTTGAATATTCTTTAATTGGAAAAGAATCAAAACAAATATTTGGAGCGCTTAATCTAAACCAGAGAAAGTGTCTAAAATAACGGAAACGGGATAAACCATTGATCGATTTAAACTGAACCAGCAGAGGTCTGAATAATCTTTAACTGGAAATGAATTAGAATAAATCTTTGGAGTGATTTATCTGAACAAGAGAAAGTGACTACCAGAAAGGAATCGGGATAAACCATTGATCGATTTAAACTGAACCAACAGAGGTCTTGAATAATCTTTAATTGGAAAAGAATCAGAATAAATATTTGGAGCGATTTATTTGAATCAGAGAAAGTGCCTACCAAAAAAGAAACAGGATAAACCATTGATCGATTTAAACTGAACTAGCAGAGTTCTTGGATAATCTTTAAATAGAAAAGACTCAAAATAAATCTTTGGAGCGATTTATCTGAACTAGAGAAAGTGTCTATCAGAACGGAATCAGGATAAACCACTGATCGATTTAAACTGAACCAACATAGGTCTTGGATAATCTTTAACTTGAAAAGAATAAATCTTTGGAGCGATTTATCTGAACCAGAGAAAGTGTCTACTAGAATGGAATTAGGATAAAACATTGATCAATTTAAAATGAACCAGCAGAGGTCTTGAATATTCTTTAACTGGAAAAGAATCAGAATAAATCTTTGGAGCGACTTATTTGAACCAGAGAAAGTGTCTACCGGAATAAAATCAGGATAAACCATTGATCGATTTAAACTAAACTAGAAGAGGCCTTAAATATTATTTAACTGGAAAAGAATCAGAATAATTATTTGGATCTATTTAACTGAACCATAGAAAGTGTCTACCGGATAAGAATCAGGATAAACAGTTGATCGATTTAAATTGAACCAGCAGAGGTCTTGAATATTCTTTAATTGGAAAAGGATCGGAAAAAACCTTTGGAGAGATTTATCGGAACTAGAGAAAGTGTCTATCGGAACAGAATCAGGATAAACCTTTGGTTGATTTAAACTGAACTAGCAGAGGTCTTGAATATTCTTTTACTGGAAAAATATCAGAATAAACCTTTGGAGTGATTTATCTAAACCAGAGAAAGTGTCTACCAGAACAGAATTAGTATAAACCATTGATCGATTTAAACTGAACCAGAAGAGGTCTTAAATATTCTTTAACTGGAAAAGAATTAGAATAAATCTTTGGATAGATTTTTCTGAACCAGAGAAAGTGTCTACCGGAATAGAATCAGGATAAACCATTGATCGATTTAAACTGAACCAACAGAGGTCTTGAATATTATTTAATTGGAAAAGAATCAAAATAAATATATGCAGCAATTTATCTGAACCAGAGAAAGTGTCTACAAGAACGGAATCGGGATGAACCATTGATCGATTTAAACTGAACCAGCAGAGATCTGAATAATCTTTAACAGGAAAAGAATTAGAATAAATCTTTGGAGTGATTTATCTGAACCAGAGAAAGTGTCTACCAGAAAGGAATCAGGATAAACCATTGATCAATTTAAACTGAACCAACAGAGGTCTTGGATAATCTTTAACTTTAAACGAATAAATCTTTGGAGCGATTTATCTGAACCAGAGAAAGTGTCTACCAGAACGGAATCAGGATAAACCATTGATCAATTTAAACTGAACCAGCAGAGGTCTGAATAATCTTTAACTGGAAAAGAATTAGAATAAATCTTTGGAGTGATTTATCCGAACCAGAGAAAGTGTCTACATGAAAGGAATCAGGATAAACCATTGATCGATTTAAACTGAACCAGCAGAGGTCTTGAATAATCTTTAATTGGAAAAGAATCAGAATAAATATATGCAGCGATTTATCTGAACCAGAGAAAGTGTCTACCAGAAAAGAATCAGGATAAACCATTGATCGATTTAAACTGAACCAGCAGAAGTCTGAATAATCTTTAACTGGAAAAGAATTAGAATAAATCTTTGGAGTGATTTATCTGAACCAGAGAAAGTGTCTACCGGAAAGGAATTAGGATAAACCATTAATCAATTTAAACTGAACCAGCAGAGGTCTTGAATAATCATTAATTGGAAAAGAATCAGAATAAATATTGGGAGCGATTTATCTGAAACAGAGAAAGTGCCTACCAGAAAAGAATAAGGATAAACCATTGATCGATTTAAACTAAACCAGCAGAGGTCTTGGATAATCTTTAAATAGAAAAGAATCAAAATAAATCTTTTGAGCGATTTATCTGAACCAGAGAAAGTGTCTACCAGAATGCAATCGGGATAAACAATTGATTAATTTAAACTGAACCAGCAGAGGTCTTGAATAATCTTTAATTGGAAAAGAATGAGAATAAATATATGGAGTGATTTATCTGAACCAGAAAAAGTGCCTACCAGAAAAGAATCAGGATAAACCATTGATCGATTTAAACTGAACCAGCAGAGTTCTTGGATAATCTTTAAATAGAAAAGAATCAAAATAAATCTTTGGAGCGATTTATCTGAACCAGAGAAAGTGTCTACCAGAACGGAATCAGGATAAACCATTGATCGATTTAAACTGAACCAGTAGAGGTCTTGCATATTCATTAACTGGAAAAGAATCAGAATAAACCTTTGCAGCGATTTATTTGAACCATAGAAAGTTTCTACCGTAACGGAATCAGGATAAACCATTGATCAATTTAAACAGAACCAGCAGAGGTCTTGAATATTCTTTAAATAGAAAAGAATCAAAATAAATCTTTGGAGCAATTTATCTGAACCAGAGAAAGTGTATACCAGAACGGAATTAGGATAAACCATTGATCAATTTAAACTGAACCAGCAGAGGTCTTGAATATTTATTAACTAGAAAAGAATCAGAATAATCCTTTGGAGCGATTTATCTGAACAAGAGAAAGTGTCTACCAAAACAGAATCAGGATAAACCATTGATCGATTTAAACTGAACAAGCAGAGGTCTTGAATAATCTTTAATTGGAAAAGAATCAGAATAAATATATGCATCGATTTATCTGAACCAGAGAAAGTGCCTACCAGAAAAGAATCAGGATAAACCATTGATCGATTTAAACTGAACCAGCTGAAGTCTGAATAATCTTTAACTGGAAAAGAATTAGAATAAATCTTTGGAGTGATTTATCTGAACCAAAAAAAAGTGTCTACCAGAAAGGAATCAGGATAAACCATTAATCAATTTAAATTGAACCAGCAGAGGTCTTGAATAATCTTTAATTGGAAAATAATTAGAATAAATATTTGGAGCGATTTATCTGAACCAGAGAAAGTGCCTACCAGAAAAGAATCAGGATAAACCATTGAACGATTTAAACTAAACCAGCAGAGGTATTGGATAATCTTTAAATAGAAAAGAATCAAAATAAATCTTTGGAGCGATTTATCTGAACCAGAGAAAGTGTCAACCAGAGAAAGTGTCTACCAGAATGGAATCAGGATAAACCATTAATCGATTTAAACTGAACCAGCAGAGGTCTTGAATATTCATTAACTGGAAAACAATCAGAATAAACCTTTGCAGCGATTTATTTTAACCAGAGAAAAGTGTCTACCAAAACGGAATCAGGATAAACCATTGATCAATTTAAACAGAACCAGCAGAGGTCTTGAATATTCTTTAAATAGAAAAGAATCAAAATAAATCTTTGGAGCGATTTATCTTAACCAGAGAAAGTGTCTACAAGAATGGAATCAGGATATACCATTGATCAATTTAAACTGAACCAGCAGAGGTCTTGAATATTCAATAACTAGAAAAGAATCAGAATAAACCTTTGGAACGATTTATTTGAACTAGAGAAAGTGTCTACCGAAACGGAATCAGGATAAACCATTAATCAATTTAAACAGAACCAGGAGAAGTCTTGAATATTCTTTAACTGGAAAATAATCAAAATAGATCTTTGGAGCGATTCATCTGAACCAGAGAAAGTGACTACAAGAACGGAATCAGGATAAACCATTTATCGATTTAAACTGAACTAGAAGAGTCCTTAAATATTCTTTAACTCAAAAAGAAACATAATAAATATTTGAAGCGATTTAACTGAACCATAGAAAGTGTATACCAGAATGGAATCAGGATAAACAGTTGATCGATTTAAACTGAACCAGCAGAGGTCTTGAATATTCTTTAACTGGAAAAGAATCAGAATAATCCTTGGAGCAATTTATCGAAACCATAGAATGTGTTTATCGAAACGGAATCAGGATAAACCTTTGGTCGATTTAAACTGAACCAGCAGAGGTCTTGAATATTCTCTTATTGGAAAAGAATTAGAATAAACCTTTGGAGCGATTTATCTAAACCAGAGAAAGTGTCTACCAGAAAGGTATCAGGATAAAACATTGATCCATTTAAACAGAACCAGCAGAGGTCTTGAATAATATTTAATTGGAAAAGAATCAGATTAAATATTTGGAGCGATTTATCTGAACCAGAGAAAGTTCCTACCAGAAAAGAATCAGGATAAACCATTGATAGATTTAAACTGAACCAGCAGGGGTCTTGGATAATCTTTAAATAGAAAAGAACCAAAATAAATCTTTGGAGCGATTTATCTGAACCAGAGAAAGTGTCTACCAAAACAGAATCAGGATAAACCATTGATCGATTTAAACTGAACCAGCAGAGGTCTTGAATAATCTTTAATTGGAAAAGAATCAGAATAAATATATGCAGCAATTTATCTGAACCAGAGAAAGTGCCTACCAGAAAAGAATTAGGATAAACCATTGATCGATTTAAACTGAACCAGCAGAAGTATGAATAATATTTAACTGGAAAAGAATTAGAATAAATCTTTGGAGTGATTTATCTGAACCAGAGAAAGTGTCTACATGAAAGGAATCAGGATAAACCATTGATCGATTTAAACTGAACCAGTAGAGGTCTTGAATAATCTTTAATTGGAAAAGAATCAGAATAAATATATGCAGCGATTTATCTGAACCAGAGAAAGTGTCTACCAGAAAAGAATCAGGATAAACCATTGATCGATTTAAACTGAACCAGCAGAAGTCTGAATAATCTTTAACTGGAAAAGAATTAGAATAAATCTTTGGAGTGATTTATCTGAACCAGAGAAAGTGTCTACCGGAAAGGAATCAGGATAAAGCATTAATCAATTTAAACTGAACCAGCAGAGGTCTTGAATAATCATTAATTGGAAAAGAATCAGAATAAATATTTGGAGCGATTTATCTGAAACAGAGAAAGTGCCTACCAGAAAAGAATCAGGATAAACCATTGATCGATTTAAAATAAACCAGCAGAGGTCTTGGATAATCTTTAAATAGAAAAGAATCAAAATAAATCTTTGGAGCGATTTATCTGAACCAGAGAAAGTGTCTACCAGAATGCAATCTGGATAAACAATTGATTAATTTAAACTGAAGCAGCAGAGGTCTTGAATAATCTTTAATTGGAAAAGAATGAGAATAAATATTTGGAGTGATTTATCTGAACCAGAAAAAGTGCCTACCAGAAAAGAATCAGGATAAACCATTGATCGATTTAAACTGAACCAGCAGAGTTCTTGGATAATCTTTAAATAGAAAAGAATCAAAATAAATCTTTGGAGCGATTTATCTGAACTAGAGAAAGTGTATACCAGAACGGAATCAGGATAAACCATTGATCGATTTAAACTGAACCAGCAGAGGTCTTGCATATTCATTAACTGGAAAAGAATCAGAATAAACCTTTGCAGCGGCTTATTTGAACCAGAGAAAGTGTCTACCGAAACGGAATCAGGATAAACCATTAATCAATTTAAACAGAACCAGCAGAGGTCTTGAATATTCTTTAAATAGAAAAGAATCAAAATAAATATTTGGAGCGATTTATCTGAACCAGAGAAAGTGTCTACCAGAACGGAATCAGGATAAACCATTGATCAATTTAAACTAAACCAGCAGAGGTCTTGAATATTTATTAACTAGAAAAGAATCAGAATAAACCTTTGGAACGATTTATTTGAACCAGAGAAAGTGTCTACCAAAACGGAATCAGGATAAACCATTGATCAATTTAAACAGAACCAGCAGAGGTCTTGAATATTCTTTAACTGGAAAATAATCAAAATAAATCTTTGGAGCGATTTATATGAACTAGAGAAAGTGTCTACAAGAACGGAATTAGGATAAACCATTGATCGATTTAAACTGAACTAGAAGAGTCCTTAAATATTCTTTAACTTAAAAAGAATCAGAATAAATATTTGAAGCGATTTAACTGAACCATAGAAAGTGTATACCGGAATGGAATCAGGATAAACAGTTGATCGATTTAAACTGAACCAGCAGAGGTCTTGAATATTCTTTAACTGGAAAAGAATCAAAGTAAACTTTTGGAGTGATTTATCGCAACCAGAGAATGTGTTTATCGGAACGGAATCAGGATAAACCTTTGGTCGATTTAAACTGAACCAACTGAGGTATTGAATATTCCTTTATTGGAAAAGAATCAAAATAAACCTTTGGAGCGATTTATCTAAACCATAGAAAGTTTCTACCGAAAAGGTATTAGGATAAACCATTGATCCATTTAAACTGAACCAGCAGAGGTCTTGAATAATCTTTAATTGGAAAAGAATCATAATAAATATTTGGAGCGATTTATCTGAACCAGAGAAAGTGCCTACCAGAAAAGAATCAGGATAAACCATTGATCGATTTAAACTGAACCTGCAAAGGTCTTGGATAATCTTTAAATAGAAAAGAATCAAAATAAATCTTCGGAGTGATTTATCTAAACTAGAGAAAGTTTCTATCGAAACAGAATCAGGATAAACCATTGATCGATTTAAACTGAACCAACAGAGGTCTTGAATAATCTTTAATTGGAAAAGAATCAGAATAAATATATGCAGCGATTTATCTGAACAAGAGAACGTGCCTACCAAAAAAGAATCAGGATAAACCATTGATCGATTTAAACTAAACCAGCAGAAGTCTGAATAATCTTTAACTGGAAAGGAATTAGAATAAATCTTTGGAGTGATTTATCTGAACTAGAGAAAGTGTCTACATGAAAGGAGTCAGGATAAACCATAGATCGATTTAAACTGAACCAGCAGAGGTCTTGAATAATCTTTAATTGGAAAAGAATGAGAATAAATATTTGGAGCGATTTATGTGAACCAAAGAAAGTGCCTACCAGAAAAGAATCAGGATAAACCATTGATTGATTTAAACTGAACCAGCAGAGGTCTTGGATAATCTTTAAATAGGAAAGAATCAAAATAAATCTTTGGAGCGATTTATCTTAACCAGAGAAAGTGTCTACCAGAATGGAATCAGGATAAATCATTCATCAATTTAAACTGAACCATCAGAGGTCTTGAATATTCATTAACTGGAAAAGAATCAGAATAAACCTTTGGAGCGATTTATTTGAACCAGAGAAATTGTCTACCGAAACGGAATCAGGATAAACCATTGATCGATTTAAACAGAACCAGCAGAGGTCGTGAATATTCTTTAACTGGAAAATAATCAAAATAAATCTTTGGAGCGATTTATCTGAACCAGAGAATGTGTTTATCAGAACGGAATCAGGATAAACCTTTGGTCGATTTAAACTGAACCAGCAGAGGTCTTGAATATTCTTTTACTGGAAAAGAATCAGAATAAACCTTTGGAGCGATTTATCTAAACCAGAGAAAGTGTCTACCGGAAAGGAATCAGGATAAACCATTGATCCATTTAAACTGAACCAGCAGAGGTCTTGAATAATCATTAACTGGAAAAGAATCAGAATAAATATTTGGAGCGATTCATCTGAACCAGAGAAAGTGCCTACCAGAAAAGAATCAGGATAAACCATTGATCGAATTAAACTGAACCAGCAGAGGTCTTGGATAATCTTTAAATAGAAAAAAATCAAAATAAATCTTTGTAGCGATTTATCTGAACCAGAGAAAGTGTCTATTGAAACAGAATCAGCATAAACCATTGATCGATTTAAACTGAACCAGTAGAGGTCTTGAATAATCTTTAATTGGAAAAGAATCAAAATAAATATACGCAGCGATTTATCTGAACCAGAGAAAGTGCCTACCATAAAAGAATCAGGATAAACCATTGATCGATTTAAACTGAACCAGCAGAAGTCTCAATAATCTTTAACTGGAAAAGAATTAGAATAAATCTTTGGAGCGATTTATCTGAACCAGAGAAAGTGTCTACCAGAACGGAATCAGGATAAACAATTGATCAATTTAAACTGAACCAGCAGAGGTCTTGAATATTCTTTAATTGGAAAAGAATTAGAATAAATCTTTGGAGCGACTTTTCTGAACCAGAGAAAGTGTCTACCGGAATGGAATCAGGATAAACCATTGATCGATTTAAACTGAACTAGAAGAGGCCTTAAATATTCTTTAACTGGAAAAGAATTAGAATAAATATTTGGAACGATTTAACTGAACCATAGAAAGTGTCTACCGGTTTGGAATCAGGATAAACTGTTGATCTTTTTAAACATAACCAGTAGAGGTCTTGAGTATTCTTTAACTAGAAAAGAATCATAATAAACCTTTGGAGCGATTTATCTGAACTAGAGAAAGTGTCTATCGGAATGGAATCAGGATAAACCTTTGGTCGATTTAAACTGAACCAGCAGAGGTCTTGAATATTTATTTACTAGAAAAGAATCAGAATAAACCTTTGGAGCGATTTATCTAAACCAGAGAAAGTGTCTACCAGAATGGAATTAGGATAAACCATTGATCGAATTAAACTGAACCAGCAGAGGTCTTAAATATTCTTTAACTGGAAAAGAATTAGAATAAATCTTTCGAGCGATTTATCTGAACCAGAGATAGGGTTTACCAAAACGGAATCAAGATAAACCATTGATCGATTTAAACTGAACCGGTAGACGGCTTGAATATTCTTTAACTGGAAAAGAATCAAAATAAATATTTGGTGCGATTTATCTGAACCAGAGAAAGTTCCTACCGGAAAAAAATCAGAATAAATCATTGATCGATTTAAACTGAACTAGCAGAGGTCTTGGATAATATTTAAATAGAAAAGAATCAAAATAAATCTTTGGAGTGATTTATCTGAACCAGAGAAAGTGTCTACCGGAACGGAATTAGGATAAACCACTGATCGATTTAAACTGAACCAACAGAGGTCTTGGATAATCTTTAACTTGAAAAGAATAAATCTTTGGAGCGATTTATCTGAACCAAAGAAAGAGTCTACCATAACGGAATCAGGATAAACCATTTATCAATTTAAACTGAACCAGCAGAGGTCTAGAATATTCTTTAACTGGAAAAGAAACAGAACAAATCTTTGGAGCGACTTATCTGAACCAGAGAAAGTGTCTACCGGAACGGAATCTGGTTAAACCATTGATCGATTTAAACGGAACTAGAAGAAGCCTTAAATATTCTTTAATTGGAAAAGACTCAGAATAAATATTTGGAGTGATTTAACTGAACTGTGATCGGTGGGAATAGAACTGACTGTTTTTGGAATGCTGGTTCGCGTTTGCGTTTGTTTTCGTAAAATGTCGCCGTAAGCAAGAGTTGCCACCATCTTTTATTTAATCCAACAAGGAAAGGACAAAAGCACAGCAAAATTCCTTTTCGAGATGTTTCTCGGGTTCGGGAGGTAGATTATAGAAAGGGAAGGTGTTAGCACCCTTTCTGTCCTTGGTTATCCACGGGCTCTTAGCTACTTGCTCATTGTGTTTTCAAAAAAAATTTCTTTTCTTGTGTTTGTGGGTTTTGAAAAGAGTTTTGTTTGAAAACTTCGATTTAACTCTTGTTTCTGTCCTCAAGAGTGTATGAAGTGTTGTTTGAAAACTTTGTTTGAAAAAGTGTAAGTGCGAAAAATTTGTTTTGTTTTTGAAAGAGCAAGTACCTAAAAACCTCTGCCTACTCAAAAGGAATTAAGCTGTGTAAATGTCCTTTAGACAGTGCTATCCCACTATTGAGAAGTAGGTAGCATCGTCGTTGGAGTTTTCGGGTCAATTCGATTAAGGGACATGTGGTCACTAAAGCAATGTTAGGACGCCTTAGTGGTATCCCTAATGTCTTAGATCATTTTTATCCAAGGCAACCGTTTCAAGGCAACTTATGATCTTTGGACAAGAGGGCGACCTCTAAAACTTCCTATACTCAATGACCACGTTCGAGGCAACCAAGTGAGGCGTACCCTAGGAGTGGCATGTGCAAATGTGTCAATTTTCAGTTATGTTATCTTTGTACATGTTATGGTGAGCTACGGTTGATTTTAAATTAAGGTAGATCTTGTCATGCATAGCCTATTATTCATACATCTAGCAGTTAATGGTTGCGGAAAATAAAACTAAGCTATTACAAGGCGTCGGGTATTTACATCGCCAAAAACAAACCCTTGAAAAGTAAAATGCGGAAAAGTAAATGAAAGCGATAAAAGGTCCTAAGTTAAAGCTATTACATCCTCGGAGCAAATACAATTATATGGAATATGAATTAAAAATAATACTCGCGAGAAAAATTGAATCAGAAAGTTTTAGGGTTTTGACCCTTTTTTAAGAAAGAAGGAGATTTTTGTTATTTCTTGCATTTAATTAAATTAAACCTAAACTAATCAATTAATTAAATAAAAAAAAAGATATTTTTTTTGGGTTTTTTAGAATATTTCAGGAAATAAAAAATAAAATGGTTAAATATATTAAAAAACCTAATTCTACACCAATTTTAATTTATTGCAAAAAAATATATTAATATTATGCCTAATTAAAACTAAACAAATTATGTTAATATTTATTTACAAAATAAACTAATTAAATTTAATAAATAAAAATATTGTATTTTTTGTTTTCTGATTTTATTAAGAAAATGTTAATTATTTTAGTTAGTTGTTAATTAAGAATTAATAAAAACAAATTAAATAAAATATAAAAGAGAAGAAGAAATAAACCCAGGGGGGTGCTGGGCCTGATTTGGAAGTGACAAGAGCAATTCTGAAGCCCATTAACATTCCAGCCTCATTTGACTTTTCAGATTATCCACGCGTATGTTGACCAGGGAGTATGGTGGTCCTTCATCCATGACCATTGGATCAAGGTTTGGAGACATCTGGCGCACTGAGATTTGAAGCGTATGATGGACTCCCCTTTGAAAACTACACATGAACACCTGAAGGGGAAAAATAAACAAGATTTTGGGGGACCTGGGATTCGAACCCAAGTCCCAATACTCATTGGCCAGCGTCCCAACCACTCAACCACCTGCATCTTTTTGTTATTATAATATACAGCAATTAACATATATCAATCAAACTCTTATGCCTGGAAAAAAAAAAGCGCGCTAATTCAAACCCACGAACCAGATGACAACACGTCATCATGTTCAACCTTGGTTTTGCATAAAATAGAATCAGATAGCGGGGGTTTTTAACCTCCACTACCTCCCTGCACGAAAAATAGCGAATAGACACAGAGCAAACATAAATATTTCGCGAGGTATGTGTTGGAATCGTCTTGGTCTCACGATTTCAACCATGTATCCCATTGGTTCCAATTTTTCCTGGTCTGGAAAGCCCTATTTGAAAGCTTGAAATCCCTAGAAATTCAATCATGGCATCTCTCGGTTTAGGGCACTATGGTTCAATTCAATCATTCCATTAGCTTTGTATGATCTCTAGCAATGCAAATCAATCACAAAAACATGTCAAATGCATATGAATTAAGAGATACGATTTTGAATTATAAGTGCAAATCGTGAAACTGTATTTCGTGAGTCCTTGAGCTTTGGTGCCTGAATTTGATTGCAAATCACTCCTGGTACCTCCTGCAATGTGTTTGGATGGACAAAGCACCTTGAATTGGCTTAGATTGCAAGAACAAGTTTTGAGTTTTCTTGAAAATTCTTGAAATTGGTATGGCTGTGCTGGCGTCTTTTTGTCGTCAATTAGGTTATGGTTGGCTTTCTTGCATATAAGGGAATCAGTTTAGGTCAAAATTTGGACCCATGCCCATGTGCATTGAAGATTAAATCTTTGATTGATAAATCAAATATTCTTGATTTTTCATGATTGAACAAGTTGCCAAAATTGGATTTTTTTTGTATCTTTTAGCTTGTGCACGAATTGGTCAGCATATTTGGATCATATTTGGTTCACAAATAGGTTTAAGAATCAAATCTTGTATTTTCTTATAATTTAAATTAATTAAATGAATTAATATGTATTAAAAATCCATTTAATCAATAAATTTAAGAAAATAAATCCAATTTAACTTGGTGGGTCGTGCATAGGTCATGGGTGATGTTTCAAAAAGAGATTTGAGGCCCATTAGCAAAAAGAAGGTGTTTTGAGCAAAGTTGACTTTTGCAAATTCATGAAAATTGCCCAACTTCTCCAATGCATAATTTGCTCAATTTTGATCATATGACCATGTTCTTGGACATTTTGGAAATCCCTTGAAGTCCTCTAACCAATGCTTTTGGTCCCATGTCATTTGGATTTACCAATCTCAAGTTATGGCCTTTGACTCAAAGTGTACTTTTGTTGACTTTTGAAATTGACCTATAATGTAAAAATTTGTAACTTTTTGTGAGAGCATTTCTTGATCTTGGGGTGTGAATATGGATTGTAGGAAATTGCATCCTCTTAAAAATGAGATTTGGATGGAATTTTTCTGACAAACCATGAAAAAGTTATGCCCTGGTCAAAGTACAGTTGACTTTTCTACTGTCCAAAAATAGTAACTTTTGCACCTTGATGATTTTTGAGCTATTCTTGTGGGATCATGATCAAGACTTGATCAAATGATGATTGTGAACTCAAAATAAGATGTTGACCAAGAATTCTGACTTTTGGCTGCAAAATGACCATTTTGCCCTTGCAGTTGACTGTAGATCAAATGGGGCTTTTGACTGTGCAAATTGGCACTGTGAGTCTTGAAACTTGGCATGTAGGTGTTAGAGAATGTATATAGACCTATGAGACTTGATTGAACCATTTAAAACCCCAAATTCCTTGAAAGAACAAAAACCTTAATTTTGAATTGACTGCCTTAGGAGGTGATTCTTGACATATCCTGAGGAATATGGGAGGGCAAATTTTGGGGTACAATAGTTGCCCCTGTTCAATATTCTTAAACCTGAGGATGTAGATTGGCTTGTGTGCCTTTCGTGATCCGAAGGTGGAAGATGATTGAACACTAAAGTGCCCAGAAATTTGCACTCGCATGATGTAGTATCAGCATTGTGATATCAGGAATGGGCTTATAGATGCCATTTGGAGATTGTTGGTAGAAGGATGGGCTTATAGATTCCATCTGGAGATTGTTTGTTGAATCGTAACTTTGTAAGTTGAAAGAAGGAACCTGTGTAGGGTTGCCTGATGACGAGTCCGTGTAAAACTGCATCTGAAAGAGAAGGAACCGGTGTAGAGTTTCCTGATGATGAGTCCATGTAAAACTGCATCTGAAAGAGAGAAGGAACCGATGTAGGGTTGCTTCATGATGAGTCCGTTTAAAACTGCATCTGAAAGAGAGAAGGAACCGGTGTAGGGTTGCTTCATGATGGTCAAGTAGATAATTGCCCTGTCTGGTTTCAGGTATTAATCTCTGACCTGAGAAAGAAAGATAGTTTTCCTGGCTCGTCACAGGTATTAATCTTCTATCTCTTCATGTAGATGGTTTTCCTGGCTGGTTTCAGGTATTAACCTACAATCAGTCGTCCACAAATATTTTCCTGGCTTGTTACAGGTATTAATCTGGAATTAGTCGTCCACAGAATTTTCCTGGCTTGTTACAGGTATTAATCTGGAACTTGAAAAGATTGGCCGATGAGATAGTTGTCCTGGCTGGTTACATGTATTGATCTCTGATCTGAGAAAGAAAGATGGTCTTCCTGGCTTGTTACAGGTATTGATCTTCAATCTCTTCATGTAGATAACTTTCCTGGCTTGTTACAGGTATTGATCTACAATCAGTCGTCCACAGAATTTTCCTGGCTTGCTACAGGTATTCATCTGGAACTTAAGAAAAGTTGGTCGAGGAGATAGCTGTCCTGGCTGGTTTCAGGTATTAATCTCTGACCTGAGAAAGAAAGTCTTCCTGGCTCGTTACAGGTGTTAATCTTCAATCTCTTCGTGTAGATAATTTTCCTGGCTTGTTACATGTATTAACCTACAACTAGTTGTCCACAGATAGTTTTCCTGGCTTGTTACAGGTATTAATCTGGAACTGCAAAGGTTGATGGTAATCATCATTTGATTGACCTTTTCCTGAGAAGGCAAAACATTAGTTGTATGCAATGTCATGATGTATGAAATGCATGATGTTCTCAAAATAAATGAGATCGTGTCGTATGCACTTTATCATGTATGTAAATAGGAGGTATGGAATGTGAAATGTTTTTAGTTGGAGAAAATAAATCCCGGAGTAGTGTTGAGTTCTTCATTTCCGCTGGGGATGATGAACGAAGATGGTTGTGAGAATAAACTTGTAGGAGAAAATAACTCCGTTGGGGAATAAACATGGCGAAGAGATTACTCTGCGGGGAATTACTCTGTGGGGAAGAGATACTTCACTGAGATTTTAATGATAAACTCCGATGGGGATTCCGTTGATAAGCTTTGTTGGGGATTTTGATGATGAATTCAGCTGGGGATAGAAAGAACTTCGCTGGGGATGATCTTTAAGTTGCAACTTGTTGAGGGTAACCAAGTTAGACTCTTGTGGGGATAACCTCTGAATTTGGCTAGGGAGATACATTTGTATTTTGCAGGGGATAAGCTTCCGGAATCTACTGGGTAAGATGATTCAATTCTCTATTGGGGAAGCCCCTTTTTTAGACTGCGCTGGGAAATGGCTCCACTGGGGGTATCATGTATTCCGCCGGGGAACATTCTTATACTCTGTCGAGGAATATTAAGACTTCCGGGGATGCTCTTTACGCTTGCTGGAGAATGTCTTTATACTTCGTCGGGGAATATTAAGACCTTCTGGGGATACCCGACCTTTTCAGGGCTGATGGTAGACTAACTCTGCTTGGGGGAGAGTATTGCTGATTCGTTTGTAGTTCCAAGTCTTAGTGGGGAGAGCTTCCCTTACTATCTTACTTTGCGGGGAGTGAAGGTATCTTGGTCATACTCTTCAATTGAATCTACCTTGTACCTGGTGGACAGAGCAGCTTGTGCCGTTCGGACAATTCTTATTGCCCCCAGTTTCTGAGGGAGAAGAAGGCCTATGAGGTGCTTGATAGCTGCCGATTGACAAATCTTCTTCTGGTAGGCAAGTGACAAGATGACGGGACATAGTCGTACGCTTTGATCCCTAATTTTTGCCTGGGCCTCCCTTTCGGGTTTTCAGTCCATCGGGATACCCTTTTTTGCCCAAGCCGCCTTTTCAGGTTTTCGACTTGCCAGGTGTACAAATTTTTCATTTTCATCCCTTATTTTGCCCGAACCCTTTTGGTTCACTGGGAAGCCCTTATTTTTGCCTAGGCCAGTCAACCTAGCGGGTCTTTGATTATGCGTAGTACTTTTTTTTTACCATGTCCACGCTCTCAGAGTGTAGGGAGTTGTCACTGTCAGTAGTGTTGTGTTTCCATACTGCCAGAAGATGTTTGATCATGCAAGATTCGTCGCTGGAATTCATGTCCAATGCCCCAAGTGATTCAGACGAAGATCTGCCCCTGGCTATTTGGCATCTTGAGAGATTCCTTGAATCTTGACTTGACTGCCCCAGATGATGGACGATGGTTATGTCTGCCCCTTGGTTGGAAGTGTTTTTTCCACTTGAGGTGACTCTTTTTATTGAAAAGGTTATTGTTTACTAGATATTCGTCGTGCGAATTTCTCTGCTGTTTGAACAAATAGCCATATGCAAACAATGTTATTTTAAGAATGCAAAGCTTATGTCTGTCTTGAAGTTTTTTTTCGAAAATGCAGTTTTCAATAAAACAAGTGAATTTTTGTAAACTGTGATGTCAACTCAGGATTTACAGCAAGCCCTACAGGAGTCAGGATACCTTTTGTAACAGTATGCTTTCGAACTAACCCATGCTTCAGCTAGGACTTTTAATGGTTATAACGTGGTCTGGTTCACGGTTTAAGAAACAAAGGATAAAGGCTCAAAGTTTATTTGTACCCACCTGCTCTTCGTGATGTTCTTCAAACCTAAACTCAGCTAATCGTGCATTATATCTTGTTTGAGTTTTTGCTCTGACATACCAGTGATGGTTCGGATACTGACAATTTATTTTGAACAGGCAGTCCTTTTTATGAGAGTTTGTAGGACCTCTTTCTTTTTGATTTCGTTATCCCTGTCTTTTTGCCTGAACTGTTTCTTTTGTGATTACAGTCAGCGGGATGCCCCAGTTTTTGTAAGTCTCCTTCATAGGTTTTGACTTATTGGGCTTTTGTTTTGAGAGACAATGACTGCCTGTCCTTACAGTTATACGGAACCATCACCGTCTTTTGTCTCAGAAGGACTTCTTTGATGCCATTCATTGTGCACCTGGATCAACTGAGAAAACTACCCTGCCCCGGGTTGTGATTAAGGGTTTTAATTTATGAAAAGAAAAACTCCAACTTCTTTGGCTCAAAGGGGTTGACTAGGGATTATCTTCCTTATAACTCCACTGTTTAGGATTTGAAACAATGCTTTTACCTCGTCAGCAGGGTCTGTTCAAAAGCATACTGTAAAGATCGTGGTATCATTTTCGTCATCCTCCCTCAAAAGGCTTAGAGATTTTAATCGAGAGTTGATCATCGCAAAAAGGAAATATGAAGCAATTTTAAGCATAGTGAAAACAATTACTTCAAAACAGACACGTGTAATGCATTAATGAAATAAAAGAGTTTGACATGATAATTGTTTGAATAAGAAAAGAAAAGTACAACTTCAGAATTCAAATGAACAAAAGTGCTCTCAATCCTAGCCATGTTTTGGCAAGGGAGCAGTGATCACATTGGGAGTCTCAGGAGGCTCGAATTCGATCTCTTTAGCGTCAATCATATTCTGAATCTTGTATTTCAGCGCCTAACATTCGTTAGTATCGTGCCCCGGACTACCGGAATGATAAGCGCACCTTGCATCTGGGTTGTAGTTAGGAGAAGAAGTCTTAGGGTTCTAAGGAGGGTTTATCACCTTAATCAGATTCATCTTCAACATGTGCTGCAATGCTTGTGACAATGGCATGTTGATGTTGGTGAACTGTCTTTTAGGCTCGTCCAACCTTCGTTGATTTCCCTTTTGTTGTTGTCGGTGTGACGCAGAACCAGAGATCAAGACTGCCCCTACGTGTTGGTCACGACGGCTCTTTTGATTGTACACAGCATTGGACTCTTTCTTCCCACTGTAAGGCTTTTTATGAGCATCAGAAGGTGTAGCTTCTTGAATCTTCCCACTTTTGATGCCAACTTCAATTCTATCCCCAGTCAAGATAAGGTCTGTAAACCCGGCTGAAGAGTTTCCAATCAGATGATTAAAGAATGGACCACACAGGGTCCCCAGAAACATATCGACGAGTTCACGATCAGTTAAAGGTGGCTGCACCCTTCCGGCAAGGTCTCTCCATTTCTGAGCATACTCTTTAAATCCTTCACCCGTCCCTATTGACATACCCTGGAGTTGGGTACGCGTAGGAGCGAGGTCGGAATTATATTGATACTGCTTATAGAACGCAGTAGCCAAATCTTCCCAGTTACGGATACTGGCTCCATCCAGCTGATAGAACCACTCAAACTGAGTCCCTGAAAGATTGTCTTGAAATAAATGGATCCACAAGTTCTTGTCAGCAGTGTAAGGTTGGATCCTCCTCACATATGACCGGAGGTGCAACTTTAAATAGGAAGCTCCGTCATACTTGGCAAAGGCAGGTGCCTTAAACTTATGGGGAATCACCACCCCAGAGGATAGACCTAGATCTCTGAAGTCCAGCCCGGGCATGTTTTGTATCTCCATAGCGCTCAAGCGGTCCTCCAACTGTTTGTACCTATCCTCAGCAGGAGGATACTGTTCTTCATCATAATCCGTCTCGTTGTCGGATACCACGGGGCTAGGAACCCTTCTCTCTTGTGGACTGTTTTTCCCTATAGATGAGGTGGTCAGATCAACCTCATTCTGCAGTCCATTTCCAAACCTGTGTCCAGTGTTGAACAGGACGATCCTCTTCTTCTTCTTCTTCCTCTCTTTCAGAATCAGGGTCTTCAAGTCCTATTGACCCTTGGCTAGGCTCATGACCAACTCTTGAAACTGGGCATTCTAGGCCTGGAGGGCCTTGATAGCTTGCTCAGTGGAAGGTTCGGTAGACATGATGATTGCTAAAATAAACAGCGAAGAAGATAAGAGACCTGTAATGGTACCTGTAATGCAATGATATGTATGATATATGTATGCAATGTTTTCAAGGATCTCGTGGGGTAAACAAAGAAACTTGTTAGAATTTGAATTCTACAGCTTTGATTGAAGGAACTTCATGTTGCTGAGAGTCCTTCTTCAAGAGTCAAGCTCACCATATCGAGTGGGTCATAGCCCCTGACTCAAGTTATCGTGCTTGGATTTCTAGACAACCTTGGCTAGAGGAAAATAAATCCCCTTTTCCCCTTGTTTGACGTCTGGTTCATCATGACCTGCATCACAAACCCTTGGGACCCTTGAAATGGTTACGGAAATGCTATGGTATGATGTTATGATGTGTATGCTATGCGTTTAAGAAAAAGTGTGAGGTGATGTAAGTAAGCCCTGCAATAAATCCAAATTGTTGGATAAGGACTGTAAACAAAACCTGTAAGGAACTCATGCTGTCAGATAACAAGAATGTGCAAGTAGTTGAAGTTTGAAGGCACACAAGTCACGCAAAGAGCCCTTAGATTTTAGGCTAGCATGGAGTTTAGGTATTACCCTCTTGAAGTTAGTGGGCTCAAAACCTGTCCTATAAATAGTAACCGGGTTCTAGAAGATCTCAATATCGCTGACTACCCTCAATCGGTCATAATTCCAGTTTGGCAACCTTTTCTTGTGGCCGGAATCATCGCGAGAGTTTAGTCTCAATGAGTGTAGCATACTGCAACTGTTATATGGCCAAGTTGGTCAATTTAAGGTTCTAAGGTCAGTTGGTGCTTAATGATTCCTCAGAAGACCCATATTCTCCTCGTTCCAACATAAGGGATATCGGTACAGACCAAGGTGTCACACCAACGTAGCTACTGCTTCATCCATGTCAGTCTACGTCGGACAGATCCCTCACAGTTTATTGCTACTTACCTAAAAAAGGGTACCCCCAGATCCGGGTTAGGATCTATAAAACTCCGATACAAGCCCACAAATTTTAAAGCATACAAAACATACAATTGAAAACACAAGTGATCTAATCCTAAGGTACACCTCACTTATAGTTTATCCCCAGCAGAGTCGCCAGTTCTGTGATCGATGGGAATAGAACCGACTGTTTTTGGAATGCTAGTTCGCGTTTGCGTTTGTTTTCGCAAAATGTCGCGGTAAGCAAGAGTCACCACCGTCGGGAGGTAGATTCCTTTTCTTGATATTTCTCGGGTTCGGGAGGTAGATTATAGAAAGGGAAGGTGTTAGCACCCTTTCTATCCATGGTTATCCGCGGGCTCTTAGGTACTTGCTCATTGTGTTTTCAGAAAGTTTTGCTTTTCTTGTGATTGTGGGTTTTGAAAAGAGTTTTGTTTGAAAACTTCGATTTAACTCTTGTTTCTGTCCTCAAGAGTGTATGAAGTGTTGTTTGAAAACTTTGTTTGAAAAAGTGTAAGTGCAAAAATTTTGTTTTGTTTTTGAAAGAGCAAGTACCTAAAAACCTCTACCTACTCAAAAGGAATTAAGCTGTGTAAATGTCCTTTAGACAGTGCTATCCCACTATTGAGAAGTAGGTAGCACCGTCGTTGGAGTTTTCGGGTCAATTTGATTAAGGGACATGTGGTCACTAAAGCAATGTTAGGACGCCTTAGTGGTAACCCTAATGTCTTAGATCATTTTTATCTGAGGCAACTGTTTTCGAGGCAACTTATGATATTTGGACAAGAGGGCGACCTCTAAAACTTCTTATACTCAATGACCACGTTCGAGGCAACCAAGTGAGGCGTACCCTAGGAGTGGCATGTGCAAATGTGTCAATTTTCAGTTATGTTATCTTTGTACATGTTATGGTGAGCTACGGTTGATTTTAAATTAAGGTAGATCTTGTCATGCATAGCCTATTATTCATACATCTAGCAGTTAATGTTTGCGGAAAATAAAACTAAGTTATTACAAGGCGTCGGGTATTTACATCGCCAAAAACAAACCCTTGAAAAGTAAAATGCGGAAAAGTAAATGAAAGCGATAAAAGGTCCTAAGTTAAAGCTATTACATCCTCAGAGAAAATACAATTATATGGAATATGAATCAAAAATAATACTCGCGAGAAAAATTGAATCAGAAAGTTTTAGGGTTTTGACCCTTTTTTAAGAAAGAAGGAGATTTTTGTTATTTCTTGCATTTAATTAAATTAAACCTAAACTAATCAATTAATTAAATAAAAAAAAGATTTTTTTTGGGGTTTTTAGAATATTTCAGGAAATAAAAAATAAAATGGTTAAATATATTAAAAAATCTAATTCAACACCAATTTTAATTTATTGCAAAAAAAAATACTAATATTATGCCTAATTAAAACTAAACAAATTATGTTAATATTTATTTACAAAATAAACTAATTAAATTTAATAAATAAATAAATAAAAAATTTGTTTTCTGATTTTATTAAGAAAATGTTAATTATTTTAGTTAGTTGTTAGTTAAGAATTAATAAAAACAAATTAAATAAAATATAAAAGAGAAGAAGAAATAAACCCAGGGGGGTGCTGGGCCTGATTTGGGAGTGACAAGAGAAATTATGAAGCCCATTAACATTCCATCCTCGTTTGACTTTTCAGATTATCTACGTGTATGTTGACCAAGGAGTATGGTGGTCCTTCATCCATGACCATTGGATCAAGGTTTGGAGACATCTGGCGCACTGAGATTTGAAGCGTATGATGGACTCCCCTTTGAAAACTACACATGAACACCTGAAGGGGAAAAATAAACAAGATTTTGGGGGACCTGAGATTCGAACCCAGGTCCCAATACTCATTGGCCAGCGTCCCAACCACTCAACCACCTGCATCTTTTTGTTATTATAATATACAGCAATTAACATATATCAATCAAACGCTTATGCCTGGAAAAAAAAATGCGCGCTAATTCAAACCCACGAACCAGATGACAACACGTCATCATCTTCAACCTTGGTTTTGCATAAAATAGAATCAGATAGCGGGGGTTTTTAACCTCCACTACCTCCCTGCACGAAAAATAGCGAATAGACACAGAGCAAACATAAATATTCCGCGAGGTATGTGTTGGAATCGTCTTGGTCTCACGATTTCAACCATGTATCCCATTGGTTCCAATTTTTCCTGGTCTGGAAAGCCCTATTTGAAAGCTTGAAATCCCTAGAAATTCAATCATGGCATCTCTCGGTTTAGGGCACTATGGTTCAATTCAATCATTCCATTAGCTTTGTATGATCTCTAGCAATGCAAATCAATCACAAAAACATGTCAAATGCATATGAATTAAGAGATACGATTTTTAATTATAAGTGCAAACCGTGAAACTGTATTTCGTGAGTCCTTGAGCTTTGGTGCCTGAATTTGATTGCAAATCACTCCTGGTACCTCCTGCAATGTGTTTGGATGGACAAAGCACCTTGAATTGGCTTAGATTGCAAGAACAAGTTTTGAGTTTTCTTGAAAATTCTTGAAATTGGTATGGCCGTTCTGGCGTCTTTTTGTCGTCAATTAGGTTATGGCTGGCTTGCTTGCATATAAGGGAATCAGTTTAGGTCAAAATTTGGACCCATGCCCATGTGCATTGAAGATTGAATCTTTGATTGATAAATCAAATATTCTTGATTTTTCATGATTGAACAAGTTGCCAAAATTTGATTTTTTTTGTATCTTTTAGCTTGTGCACGAATTGGTCAGCATATTTGGATCATATTTGGTTCACAAATAGGTTTAAGAATCAAATCTTGTATTTTCTTATAATTTAAATTAATTAAATGAATTAATATGTATTAAAAATTCATTTAATCAATAAATTTAAGAAAATAAATCCAATTTAACTTGGTGGGTCGTGCATAGGTCATGGGTGATGTTTCAAAAAGAGATTTGAGGCCCATTAGCAAAAAGAAGGTGTTTTGAGCAAAGTTGACTTTTGCAAATTCATGAAAATTGCCCAACTTCTCCAATGCATAATTTGCTCAATTTTGATCATATGACCATGTTCTTGGAAATTTTGGAAATCCCTTGAAGTCCTATAACCAATGCTTTTGGTCCCATGTCATTTGGATTTACCAATCTCAAGTTATGGCCTTTGACTCAAAGTGTACTTTTGTTGACTTTTGAAATTGACCTATAATGTAAAAATTTGTAACTTTTTGTGAGAGCATTTCTTAATCTTGGGGTGTGAATATGGATTGTAGGAAATTGCATCCTCTTAAAAATGAGATTTGGATGGAATTTTTCTGACAAACCATGAAAAAGTTATGCCCTGGTCAAAGTACAGTTGACTTTTCTACTGTCCAAAAATAGTAACTTTTGCACCTTGATGATTTTTGAGCTATTCTTGTGGGATCATGATCAAGACTTGATCAAATGATGATTGTGAACTCAAAATAAGATGTTGACCAGGAATTCTGACTTTTGGCTGCAAAATGACCATTTTGCCCTTGCAGTTGACTGTAGATCAAATGGGGCTTTTGACTGTGCAAATTGGCACTGTGAGTCTTGAAACTTGGCATGTAGGTGTTAGAGAATATATGTAGGCCTATGAGACTTGATTGAACCATTGAAAACCCCAAATTCCTTGAAAGAACAAAAACCCAAATTTTGAATTGACTGCCTTAGGAGGTGATTCTTGACATATCCTAAGGAATATGGGAGGGCAAATTTTGGGGTACAACATGAACCATAGAAAGTGTCTACCGGATTGGAATCAGGATAAATAGTTGATCGATTTAAATTGAACCAGCAGAGGTCTTGAATATTCTTTAATTGGAAAAGAATCAAAATAAATCTTTGGAGCGATTTATCTGAACCAAAGAAATTGTCTATCGGAATGGAATCAGGATAAACCTTTGGTCGATTTAAACTGAACCAGCAGAGGTCTTGAATATTCTTTTACTGGAAAAGAATCAGAATAAACCTTTGGAGCGATTTATCTAAACCAGACAAAGTGTCTACCAGAACAGAATTAGGATAAACCATTGATTGATTTAAACTGAACCAGCAGAGGTCTTAAATATTCTTTAACTGGAAAAGAATTAGAATAAATATTTGGAGCGATTTATCTGAACCAGATAAAGTGCCTACCGGAATGGAATCAAGATAAACCATTGATCAATTTAAACTGAACCAGCAGAGGTCTTGAATATTCTTTAACTGGAAAAGAATCAAAATAAATATTTGGAGCGATTTATCTGAACCAGAGAAAGTGTCTACCAGAAAAAAATCAGGATAAACCATTGATCGATTTAAACTAAACTAGCAGAGGTCTTGGATAATCTTTAAATATAAAAGAATCAAAATAAATCTTTGGGGCGATTTATTTGAACCAGAGAAAGTGTCTACCGGAACGGAATCAGGATAAATCACTGATCGATTTAAATTGAACCAACAGAGGTCTTGGATAATCTTTAACTTGAAAAGAATAAATATTTGGAGCGATTTATCTGAACCAGAGAAAGTGTCTACCAAAACGGAATCAGGATAAACCATTGATCAATTTAAACTGAACCAGCAGAGGTCTTGAATATTCTTTAACTGGAAAAGAATCAGAATAAATCTTTGGAGTGACTTATCTGAACCAGAGAAAGTGTCTACCGGAACGAAATCAGGATAAACCATTAATCTATTTAAACTGAACTAGAAGAGGCCTTAAATATTCTTTAACTTGAAAAGAATCAGAATAAATATTTGGAGCGATTTAACTGAACCATAGAAAGTTTCTACCGAATTGGAATCAGGATAAACAGTTGATCGATTTAAACTGAACCAGCAGAGGTCTTGAATATTCTTTAACTGTAAAAGAATCAGAATAAACCTTTGGAGCGATTTATTTGAACCAGAGAAAGTGTCTATCGGAACGGAATCAGGATAAACCTTGGGCGATTTAAACTGAACCAGCAGAGGTCTTGAATATTCTTTTACTGGAAAAGAATCAGAATAAACCTTTGGAATGATTTATCTAAACCAGAGAAAGTGTCTACTGTAGCGGTAGAAATGTTCAAGACTAAGCCATTGGATTGACTAGACTTTATACAAATCAAAATCAAAATCGCCACCGCGCTTTATTGTTTCCAAAGGAATGGTAAAAGAGCGAATAACCCAAAAAAAGGGGGAAAGATTCAAGGTAAGGGGGTTGGTTATGCAAAGGGAAGGTATTAGCACCCTAAACATCTACGGTACTCCACAGGAACCTCTTTGAAAAATATGTATATTTTGGCTATAAAAATGTGTTGTATATAAAATGGATGGTGGAGGTGAGAAAAGAAATATTTTTATGATTTTTGCACCCGCCGCAGTTGCGAACCTTTAGGTCCTACGTACCACCTTTCGTGCAATAGGGGATCAGGGTACACATAGTTTCTCTTTTAAAAATTTGAAACACGAGTGTGTTGGTTAATTTTATGAGATAAGACATCCATGTGGAAAACATACTTACTACCCACAATCATGAGAAAGGAGAATTTGCATCATCTCAAAGAGGAGGATATGGCTTGGATTTTAAAATCAACAATGCCTCACTCAACATCCAAGTGGAAAATATCTCTCTTTATTACATATTGTAGAAGTATAGTTGTTCGCATCACTACAAGGATTGACAAGAGTCTAATCTTTTAAGAAAGGTTTTAAAATAAAAAGCCAAAGTGGCAAAAATGGTTTGAAATGAGATTGATTGACTTTTAGTCTTCTCACAAAAATGTCAAGGTATTATTAAATTGATTGAAATTTATTTATGAAAATGTTTTGAAAATGAATGGACCTAAGTCCAAGTTTATTATGAAAGTGTTTCAAGTTTAGAAATAAGAAGAGTTTTTAAAAAGAGGGAGAAGATTTTTGAAATTAAAGAAGATGGGAGGAGATGAAGAGACTATCCTAAAGCATAAGGTCAAAGCTAGGGATAATAACCATCTAACCAACAAGAATCCAATACTTGACATTATGAGTCAATATAGAATTCTCATTCTTCGGATTGAAACCAAGCAAGCAAAGATACTAGACCTTTTGAGAGAACCAAACTTCAAGTGTATTAAATCTTCGCAAAAATTGGGCAGAGTAACGGCTGTATACGGGTGAATTCTATATTACAAACAAAGTATGTAATCACAATAACCTGTACACAAAACAAACAAACATCCCAATAACTTGTGGTAAACCTCAAGAACTCCAGACAAAATAATCAAGTAAGATCACAAGGTCTCCAAGATAGGACAAGGTTTCTAATCCTAAGTCCAAGAGGTCCAATACTCCATAATGCCAAGTGTTGTACCCCAAAATTTTCCCTCCCATATTCTTCAAAATTTGCAAAGGGCATGCTTCACAATCTCCCTAAGGGTTGCACAGTTCAGGGGCCTCCTAACAGTCAAAAACTATGGTTTTGGTTCTGATAAAGAATTTGAGGTTTCCAAGGGTCCAAACAAGTCCCATATGCCTACAAACATGGTCAAGCATCCTCATACCAGGTTTCAAGACTTACAGCACAAAATTGCACAGTCAAAAACCCTAATTGTCCTACAGTCAACTGCAGGGGCAAAATGGTCATTTGACAGTCAAAAGTTCAAATTTTTGGTCAACATCTTATTTTGAATCCACAAACATCATTTGATCAATTCTTGATCATGATTTTCAAGGCATGGCTCAAAAAGTCTCAAGATGCAAAAGTTTCCATATTTGGATAGTTGAGAAAGTCAATTGTAACTTGACCAAGGCATAACTTCCACATTGTTTATCAGAAAAATTCCATCCAAAGCTCATTTTGAAGAGAAAGACATTTCCTACAACTCCTCTTCACACTTCAAGTCCAAGAAATGCTCTCACAAAAAGTTATCAATTTCAACATTATAGGTCATTTTCAAAAGTCAACAAAAAGGCACTTTAAGTCAAAGACCATAACTTGAGATTGGTAAATCAAAATGACATGGGACCAAAGGCATTGGTTAGAGGACTTCAATACCTTTCCAAAATGTCCAAGAACATGATCAAAGATTAAAAATTGAGCAAGATATGCCTTGTGGAAGTTAGGAAAGTTTTGGGAATTTTGAAAAGTCAACTTTACTTCAAATACCTCAAAATTGCTAATGGGCCACATTTTCTTCCAAGAAGCATTATCCAAAGGCTATGCACGACCATTTGACCCTAAGGGGATTTATTTCATCATTTTTTATTATTTATTTGAATTTTTATCACTATTAATTCATTTAATGAAATAAAATATGACAAAAATAGAAAACCATGTTTTTTTAATCCCTTTTTGCAGCATATTCTCTCCATAAAACCTCAAGATTTCGTGCACACTCAATTTGGAAAGATTTGGCCATGATTGGTATCAAAAGCACATGAAAAAGATTTGAAAAGATTCCATGGAAATCAAATATTTGGTTCATCAATGCAAAGGCTTTTTGACTCAAATTCTTACCCTAATTCATCCCTCATATAAGTCAGAACTTAACCCTAATGCAAACAACCTTGAAGCTGCGCTCAGAAAAGAATACACACTTTGCATTTTTTGTCAATTTTTTCAAAACTAATTTCACACATAGAGCGTGATTCAAAGCTTATAACCAATTCCAAAAGCTTTCCGAGGCTTTCCCGAGCGTGATTCAATCTTTTTCCAGTCCTCACGCATCAAGAATTGGTATATAGAACTCCAATTTTCTCAAACTTTTCTCATAATCGTGTTTTAATATATATGCCATATTCATGCATTCTAATAATCGTTTTGTACTAATATGCACTCCCTGAAGCTAATGGTGTATTTTAATTAAGTTTTTATAGCCTATATGCAAAGTTGCCATGGAAGCTCGTTAGGTTTTCAGAGGTCGAAAATTAGGGGTTCACTCATATGGGAAAATTGAACCACAAGACCTGGACCATTAGACTCGTGACCTTCATACGAATTGATTACACATGTCACGCTCAATTTATGAGCAACGGTGGCCTAATAGCTATTATCATGTTCTTCATTTAGTGGGGGTTTAAAACCCCCGCTATCCATCTGTTTTTTTTTTCAGGCCAAAGCAAACGAGTGGAGAAGAAGATGAGGTGTAAGCCAGCGGTTGGTTGATTTGAAGCTTGGCGCATTTTTTTATTATTACAGTCACTAATGCTTTTTCACATATAATGCTCATTGGTCAATATACATAAAAACCAACGCGCCTGGCTGAGTGGTTAATGTGTTGTCATGCAATCCATGGGACCTGGGTTCGATTCCCAGGTCCCCCATATTTCTCAATGCATTTTGTTTTAATGTGATTCTATGCAGTACACGCCCAGAATTCTACCATGCATCCAGCGTTGGAGCTTGCCACGCGTCTCAGAAGATGAATCCAAGGGCCAACACAGGATCTCCACCATGGGCATCAGTCTAATGTGCCACACGCATCCCAGAAAAGTCAACCAGGCCTCCAATAAATGGGCCAGATTGCTGGCAATTTACCTCCAAAATTGGGGTCAACACCTCCCATTGGTTTGCATTTTATTTCCATTCTTTTTATTTTTTTCTATTATTTGTTTTATTTATTTTAGTTAAATCATCAAAAAATAATTTTACAACATAAAAAATGACAAAAAATCAGAAAAGACAAAAAAAATAAAAATATATTTTATTTAAATGTTTTTTTTGTAAATAAATCTTATTAACTAATTTAGTTCTAATTCTAGGTTTTAATTTTAATATTTTTGTAATAAACTAAAAAATGTAGAACTAGGGTTTTAAATACTTTTTATCTTTTTCTTTTCTTTTACCATTATTAAATATTAATTATTTTTGTAAATAAATTTGCCATGTAAATAATTAATTAAAACTAGGTCAAATTTAAACATTTTTTTAACAAATTAAAAATAACTTAGAAATTAGGGTTTTAATTTCATTTAAATTTCATTAAACTCCATAAATACAAAAAACTCAAAAATAATTTCCTTTTCTCATTTAACTTAATTAATTTCATTAATTCCAATTTAACTTCCTTAAAAGGGTCCAACGCCCTCGCATTCCCGACTTTACTTCTTCTCGCATTTTCCTTTTATTTCTTTTTGTGAATATAATGTATTTATCCCAAAGCCATGTAATAGATTAATTAGGACATTTATCTTTCCGCATTTTATTTTTCAAATCGGGTCTTGGATTAATTTGGCGATCTGGACCCGCACCTTTGTAATAGCGTAGGACTTTTACCTTCTCGCACCTTTTAACTGTTAATAATTTGCATGAAAGAATGAATGCTAAAATAAAAGCAACGCGTAGATCACAATGCATGAACAAGACAAATATAATTGAAAATGACACACAAATCACACACCACCCCTAGGGTACGTCTCACTGTTGCCTTGCCCCTCGAAAGGTGGTCGTCGAGTAGAGGATGTTTTAGTAAGTCCTCATGTCCATGAACATGGCATGAGGGTAGCTTCTAAGGTGTCTTCCTATTGCTCCGGTGATCACCATGTACCGAACCCTCGAATTGACCCGAACACCCCCAACGGTGGTGCTACCTACCTCTCAATAGTGGGATGGCACTACTTTAAGGACATTTACACAGACGAATTCCTTAGGGTAGGTAGATTCTCGTAGATACTTGCTCTAATTTCAAAACAAATCAAAAACTTCTTTTCACACCTACACCTTTTCAAAAAGCTTTCAAAAGCAATTTTTCAAACACTCTTGAGGACTGATACAAGAGTCGAACTGAAATTTTCAAAGAAACTTTTTTTTAAACCCACAGTTGAAAAGCAAACAAACAATTTTGAAAACACAATGAGCAAGTATCTAAGAGCCCATGGATAACCATGGATAGAAAGGGTGCTAACACCTTCCCTTTCTATAAATCTACCTTCCGAACCGAGAGCAATCTCTATAAGGAATTTTTCTGTGCTTTTGTCCTTTCCATTTGGAGAAAATAAAAGACGGTGGCGACTCTTGCTTCCGTGACATTTCGCGAACCAGCGTTAAACAGTCAGTTCCAGATCCACCGATCACACCAAGGATAGTAACCAAATAGTCCAACTATCATTAAAGATTTTTATGGTTCATGTTGATTATTAGGTGTCTTTAAAAGGAAAAGAAAATCTCAAGTGAGCAAAATAAAAATGACATAAAAGTAAATGCTCAAGTGAGCAAAGATAAAAATGGCATAAGAATAAATGCTCAAGTGAGCAAAATAAAAAATGGCATGAAATGTAAATAATTAAATTAAATGGTACATAAAGCATAAAAAAATAAAAGCATAAAGTAAAGTCAATTGTTAGAAATTAGTGGTTAGTTGGATGACCATCTTGAAACTTGCATTTGGAACATTAGAGGATTGGTAGGAACAAAGCCTCCACACAACAAGTTGCATTTGCTTTTTTTCAAGTATATCATCCATTTTGGAATCCTCAAAAGTAACATTTAATGATCAACGATGTTTAAGTGATCCGCGTTGACCAAAGGTGTTGTAGATCCATTAGAGGATTGGTAGAACCAAAGCCTCCACACAATGAATCTCAAGGTTATTGGATCAAAGAGATCAAATTAACTTACTTGGGCTTGCAATCATAAGTTTGAGCTACGAATGATCATTTATTCGAATCGGGACAAAATTTAGCTCTATGTTAAGCAATCGTAAGTGGACTTATGTAGAAGTCGCGCCTATTTTGAGGCCGGTCAATAGCAATCTATGTACTTCATGTTTGGATAAATGATATATAGATCACCATCCCTTAACGTGTAGCACAATTAAAAAAGAAAGGGATAAGATGAAGAGAGAGGGGAATGATAAGCTAATTTGGATCACCATCTCAAAATTATTTCATCTTTAAATTCAACCACTCCTCTAGATGGATTAAAGAACTAAACATATCATTAATCCAAAGCACCAAAAATGAATTAAATAATTAACTCTTAGGTAGATTTAAATTGATGAACATTTATCCAACTTCATCTACATCACAAAGTCCATTGAGTTTAAAGAGAAATTGGACATTTAAAATTGCAATCCAAACCAACAATCAAAGGAGTGAGTAGAAAAAGCATTTGAGTCAAAACAACCCCAAAATAAGGCAGAAAAAGTATTTTCGGCACTGTTACAATCTACTGTGCTTAGACATCTACCAATTGCATCAGTGCAATTTTTTTTCAAGTAAAATTTCTGTGACAAAAAATTGCAATGTTACAACAATTGATTGCAACCTGTTAAAATCAGTAGAAAATAGCATTTCAAGGATCAAATTCTTGTTCCAACTTTTCATCAAACACCTTATGATCATGGATCCAATTGAGCATGAAAATTCCATCAAATTATGAGAAAATAGCACTAATGGAATCATAAAACAGTGCTCAATGAATCAAAACCAGAAATCCACAAGAGATAACATTGTGAAAGACGATGATCCAACTTACCAAAGGTAGAATTAGAGAATTATCAAACAACTTCCAGAATTTGCTTCAATTCAACCACAAGAATCAATTACCAAAGCTTGGATGTAGAGAATTGATGAAGAAAAAGTGTTTGGATGAAGGTTTAGCTCAAAGATTAGTAAGCTTCAATGCAAAGCTTACTAACTTTTTGAAAATAGAGCTTTGAGTGAATTTGGTAGATGGAGAGAATTGAGAGATTTTTTAGCAAAGTGATTTTGGCTATCAAAAGCTTATCATTTAAATGAAATGAGGTCTCTATTTATAGATTTTAGGATGGGGATTAGTGGTAATTTGGTAATTGATTCTTGGAGCCAAAAATTTAATTAATGATATAATTTTCAAATTATGCAGAAAAATTGGAGCCAAAAAGATGACAGATTTGAAATTGCTGGCTTTTTTTCAAAAATCACGTGCGTTTTGCTGATATGAGTCGATATAAGAGTCGTATGCGTCGACACGTGCTAGTTGTATAACACAGCATGAGTCGACGCAAGCTTCTATGGGTCGATACAAGCTGCTATTTCAACACAAATACAGAATCAATCAACTTGCATGAGTCGATACATAACATGTATGTGTCGACACATGCTAGTTATACAAAGCAGGATGAGTCGATACAAGCCTCTATGGGTCGATGCAAGCTGCTACTTTGACACAATACAGAATCAATCAACTTGCATGAGTCGATACATAACATGTATGTGTCGACACATGCTAGTTATATAAAGTTGGATGAGTCGATACAAGCCTCTATGGGTCGATGCAAGCTGCTACTTCGACACAAATACAGAATCAATCAACTTGCATGAGTCGATACATAACATGTATGTGTAAACACATACTAATTTTTTTTTTATTTTTGAAGGCTGAAAACACAGATTTTTTTCAAAGATTGTGCACAATACACTTTGTGCCATTGATTACGCCATGGGAGCAATCGATTGTTCAGGTCAACAAAAAAATGAAGAAAAAAAATTAACTATTTTTATTTTTCTTTGCAAAAAAGAGATTTTAGGGAAATAATACCGGAAAACCTTATTTGTTGGATGCTTCGACTCGGTACCTACAAAACACAAATATGCAAAGGCAAAGACAAATATTTTTTGTATTTTGGTTAGAGGTTAATTATCACCGCATATACAAAATACACAACTAAGGTGCTTAGAGATTCCTCGAGAGCAAACTTAAAGATAAGAGATAGAAGGAAAAAAAAGGAAGAACCAACCCTAATGTGATTTTGTTATGATCAAGTTGACATGATATGATAGGGGAATCTTAGGGGGGAAAATTGGGGTACAACAGCTACCCTTATTTAAGTGTCTTCTATCTGGAGATACGAAGGTTAAAAATCTTCGTGTCGACACGATTGAAGATACTTAAATATAAAACAAACCCTATTTTTGTCTCTAAGATGCCATGCAATGCTTAAGATTATGAATGCATATGAACATAATAAAAGAGACGCAAAGTATCACTGGGGATGCCACAAAAATGAAGAAACAAAGGAGCAACCCCACCAGGAAAATAAATCACTAGTGGACCAAAAGAATTAAATCAAAGAGGAGGATAACAAGCATCGACGTTCACTGCCGATGTCTACCAACATTCACTGAAGGTAGAGAGAAAATATCATACCACCGCCGTTCACTAACGATGAACTATCAATGTTCACTGAAGATAGCAAAAAGATAACAAACACCGACGTTCACTTCCGATGTACTACCAACGTTCACTGAAGGTAGAAAGATAAAATATCATATCATCGCCGTTCACTGACGATGAACTATCAACGTTCACTCAAGATAGCAAAAAGATAACAAACACTAACTTTCACTGCCGATGTCCTACAAACGTTCACTGAAGGTAGAAAGAGAAAATATCATACCATCTCCGTTCATTGACGATGAACAATCAATGTTCACTGAACATAGCAAAAAGATAACAAACACCGACGTTCACTACCGATGTACTACCAACGTTCACTGAAGGTAGAAATAGAAAATATCATACCACCGTCGCTCACTGACGATGAACTATCAACGTTCACTGAAGATAGCAAAAAGATAATAAACACCGACGTTCACTGATGATGTACTACCAACGTTCACTGATGGTAGAAAGAGAGAATATATCATACCATCGCCGTTCACTGATGATGAACTATCAACGTTCACAGAAGATAGCAAAAAGATAATAAACACCGACTTTTACTGCCGATGTACTACCAACATTCACTGAAGGTAGAAAGAGAAAATATCATACCATCGCCGTTCACTGATGATGACCTATCAACGTTCACTGAAGATAGCAAAAAGATAACAAACACCGACGTTCACTGCCTATGTACTACGAACATTCACTGAAGGTTGAAAGAGAAAATATCATACCATCACCGTTCATTGACGATGAACTATCAACGTTCACTGAAGATAGCAAAAAGATAACAAACACCGATGTTCACTGCTGATGTACTACCAACATTCACTGAAGGTAGAAAGAAAATATCATATCACCACCGTTCACTGACGATGAACTATCAATGTTCACTGATGATAGAAAAAAGATAAGAAACACCGACGTTCACTACCGATGTACTACCAACGTTCACTGAAGGTAGAAAGAGAGAATATATCATACCATCGTTGTTCAATGACGATGAACTATCAATGTTCACTGATGATAGCAAAAAGATAAGAAACACTGACGTTCACTGCCGATGTACTACCAACGTTCACTGAAGGTAGAAAGAGAAAATATATCATACCATTGTCGTTCATTGACGAGGAACTGTCAACGTTCACTGAAGATAAAAAAAAAGATAACAAACACCGACGTTCACTGCCGATGTACTACCAACATTCACTGAAGATAGAAAGAGAAAATATCATACCATCGTCGTTCACTGACGATGAACTATCAACGTTCACTGAAGATAGCAAAAAGATAACAAACGCGGACGTTCACTGCCGATGTACTACCAACGTTCACTGAAGGTAGAAAGAGAAAATAGCATACCACCGCCGTTCATTGACGATGAACTATCAATGTTCACTGAGGATATCAAAAAGATAACAAACACCGACGTTCACTGCCGATGTCCTACCAACGCTCACTGAAGGTAGAAAGAGAAAATATCATACCATCGTCGTTCACTGACAATGAACTATCAACGTTCACTGAAGATAGCAAAAAGATAAGAAACACCGACGTTCACTGTTGGTGTACTACCAACGTTCACTAAAGGTAGAAAGAGAAAATATCATACCATCGCCGTTCATTGACGTTGAACTATCAACTTTCACTGAAGATAGAAAAAAGATAACAAACATCGACGTTCATTGTCGATGTACTACCAACGTTCACTGAAGGTAGAAAGAGAAAATATCATACCATCGCCGTTCATTTACAATGAACTATCAGCTTTCACGGAAGATAGAAAAAAGATAACAAACACCGACGTTCACTACCGATGTACTACCAACGTCCACTGAAGGTAGAAAGAGAAAATATCATACCATCGCCGTTCACTGACGATGAACTATCTACGTTCACTGAAGATAGAAAAAAGATAACAAACACTGACGTTCACTGCCGATGTACTACCAACGTTCACTAAAGGTAGAAAGAGGAAATATCATACCATCGCCGTTCACTGACGATGAACTATCAACGTTCACAGAAGATAGCAAAAAGATAACAAACACCGACGTTCACTGCCGATGTACTACCAACATTCACTGAAGGTAGAAAGAGAAAATATCATACCACCGTCGTTCACTGATGATGAACTATCAACGTTCACTGAAGATAGAAAAAAGATAACGAACACCGAAGTTCACTGACGATGTACTACCAACATTCACTGAAGGTAGAAAGAGATAATATATCATACCATCTCCGTTCATTGACGATGAAATATTAATTTTCACTGAAGATAGCAAAAAGATAACAAACACCGACGTTCACTGCCGATGTACTACAAACGTTCACTGAAGGTAGAAAGAGAAAATATCATACCATCGCCGTTCACTGACAATGAACTATCAACGTTCACTGAAGATAGCAAAAAGATAACAAACACCGAGGTTCACTGCCGATGTACTACCAACATTCACTGAAGGTAGAAAGAGAAAATATCATACCATCGCCATTCATTGACGATGAACTATCAATGTTCCCTGAAGATAGCAAAAAGATAACAAACACCGACGTTCACTTCCGATGTACTACCAACGTTCACTGAAGGTAGAAAGAAAATATCATATCATCGTCGCTCACTGACGATGAACTATCAACATTCACTGATGATATCAAAAAGATAAGAAACACCGACATTCACTGCCGATGTACTACCAACATTCACTGAAGGTAGAAAGAGAAAATATCATACCATTGACGTTCATTGACGATGAAATATCAACGTTCAATAAAGATAGAACAAAGATAACAAACACCGACGTTCACTGTCGATGTACTACCAATGTTCACTGAAGGTAGAAAGATAAAATATCATACCATCGCCGTTCATTGACGATGAACTATCAACGTTCACTGAAGATAGCAAAAAGATAACAAACACGGACGTTCATTGTCGATGTACTACCAACGTTCACTGAAGGTAGAAAGAGAAAATATCATACCACCGCCGTTCACTGACGATGAACTATAATAGTTCACTGAAGATAGAAAAAAGATAACTAACACCGACGTTCACTGCCGATATCCTACCAACGTTCACTGAAGGTAAAAAGAGAAAATATCATACCATTGCCGTTCACTGACGATGAACTATCTACGTTCACTGAAGAAAGAAAAAAGATAATAAACACCGACGTTCACTACTGATGTACTACCAAAGTTCACTGAAGGTAGAAAGAGAAAATATCATACCATCGTCGTTCATTGACGATGAACTATCAACTTTCACTGAAGATAGAAAAAAGATAACAAACACCGACGTTCACTGCTGATGTACTACCAACGTTCACTGAAGGTAGAAAGAGAAAATATCATACCATTGCCATTCATTGTCGATGAACTATCAACTTTCACTGAAGATAGAAAAAAGATAACAAACACCGATGTTCACTGCCAATGTACTACCAACATTCACTGAAGGTAGAAAGAGAAAATATCATACCATCGCCATTCATTGACGATGAACTATCAACGTTCACTGACGATAGAAAAAAGATAACAAACACCGACGTTCACTTCCGATGTACAACCAACGTTCACTAAAGGTAGAAAGGAAATATCATATCATCGACGTTCACTGACGATGAACTATCAACGTTCACTGATGATAGCAAAAAGATAAAAAAACACCGACATTCACTGCCGATGTACTACCAACGTTCACTGAAGGTAGAAAGATAAAATATCATACCATCGCCGTTCACTGACGATGAACTATCAACGTTCACTGAAGATAGCAAAAAGATAACAAACACCGACGTTCTTTGCCGATGTACTACCAACGTTCACTGAAGGTAGAAAGATAAAATATCATACCATCGCGGTTCACTGACGATGAACTATCAACGTTCACTGAAGATAGCAAAAAGATGACAAACACGGACGTTCACTGCCAATCTACTACCAACGTTCACTGAAGGTAGAAAGAGAAAATATCATACCACCGCTGTTCACTGACGATGAACTATAATAGTTCACTGAAGATAGAAAAAAGATAACTAACACCGACGTTCACTGCCGATATCCTACCAACGTTCACTGAAGGTAGAAAGAGAAAATATCATACCATCGCCGTTCACTGACGATGAACTATCTACGTTCACTGAAGATAGCAAAAAGATAATAAACACCGACGTTCACTGCTGATGTACTACCAAAGTTCACTGAAGGTAGAAAGAGAAAATATCATACCATCGACGTTCATTGACGATGAACTATCAACTTTCACTGAAGATAGAAAAAAGATAACAAACACTGACGTTCACTGCCGATGTACTACCAACGTTCACTGAAGGTAGAAAGAGAAAATATCATACCACCTCCGTTCACTGACGATGAACTATAATAGTTCACTGAAGATAGAAATAAGATAACTAACACCGACGTTCACTGCCGATATCCTACCAACGTTCACTGAAGGTAGAAAGAGAAAATATCATACCATCGCCATGCACTGACGATGAACTATCTACGTTCACTGAAGATAGCAAAAAGATAATAAACACCGACGTTCGCTGCTGATGTACTACCAAAGTTCACTGAAGGTAGAAAGAGAAAATATCATACCATCGACGTTCATTGACGATGAACTATCAACTTTCACTGAAGATAGAAAAAAGATAACAAACACTGACGTTCACTGCCGATGTACTACCAACGTTCACTGAAGGTAGAAAGAGAAAATATCATACCATTGCCATTCATTGTCGATGAACTATCAACTTTCACTGAAGATAGAAAAAAGATAACAAACACTGACGTTCACTGCCGATGTACTACCAATGTTCACTGATGGTAGAAAGAGAAAATATCATACCATCGCCATTCATTGACGATGAACTATCAATATTCACTGAAGATAGCAAAAAGATAACAAACATCGACGTTCACTTCCGATGTACTACCAACGTTCACTAAAGGTAGAAAGAAAATATCATATCATCGCCGTTCACTGACGATGAACTATCAACGTTCACTGATGATAGCAAAAAGATAAGAAACACCGACATTCACTGCCGATGTACTACCAACATTCACTGAAGGTAGAAAGAGAAAATATCATACCATTGTCGTTCATTGACGATGAAACATCAACGTTCACTGAAGATAGAAAAAAGATAACAAACACCGACGTTCACTGCCGATGTACTGCCAACGTTCACTGAAGGTAGAAAGATAAAATATCATACCATCGCCGTTCACTGACGATGAACTATCAACGTTCACTTAAGATAGCAAAAAGATAACAAACACGGACGTTCACTGCCGATGTACTACCAACGTTCACTGAAGGTAGAAAGAGAAAATATCATACCACCGCTGTTCACTGATGATGAACTATAATAGTTCACTGAAGATAGAAAAAAGATAACTAACACCGACGTTCACTACCGATATCCTACCAACGTTCACTGAAGGTAGAAAGAGAAAATATCATACCATCGCCGTTCACTGACGATAAACTATAAACGTTCAATGAAGATAGCAAAAAGATAATAAACACCGACGTTCACTGTTGATGTACTACCAAATTTCACTGAAGGTAGAAAGAGAAAATATCATACCATCGTTGTTCATTGACGATGAACTATCAACTTTCACTGAAGATAGAAAAAAGATAACAAACACCGACGTTCACTGCCGATGTACTACCAACGTTCACTGAAGGTAGAAAGAGAAAATATCATACCATTGCCATTCATTATCGATGAACTATCAACTTTCACTGAAGATAGAAAAAAGATAACAAACACCGACGTTAACTGCCGATGTAATACCAATGTTCACTGAAGGTAGAAAGAGAAAATATCATACCACCGCCATTCATTGACGATGAACTATCAACGTTCACTCAAGATAGCAAAAAGATAACAAACACCGACATTCACTTCCGATGTACTACCAACGTTCACTAAAGGTAGAAAGATAATATCATATCATCGCCGTTCACTGACGATGAACTATCAACGTTCACTGATCATAGCAAAAAGATAAGAAACACCGACATTCACTGCTGATGTACTACCAACATTCACTGAAGGTAGAAAGAGAAAATATCATACCATCGCCGTTCATTGACGATGTACTATCAACGTTCACTGAAGATAGAAAAAAGATAACAAACACCGACGTTCACTGCCGATGTACTACCAACATTCACTGAAGGTAGAAAGAGAAAATCTCATACCATCGCCGTTCACTGATGATGAACTATCAACGTTCACTGAAGATAGCAAAAAGATAACAAACACAGACGTTCACTGCCGATGCACTACCAACATTCACTGAAGGTAGAAAGAGAAAATATCATACCATTGCCGTTCACTGACAATGAACTATCAACGTTCACTGAAGATAGCAAAAAGATAACAAACACCAACGTTCATTGCCGATGTACTACCAACATTCACTGAAGGTAGAAAGAGAAAATATCATACCATTTCCGTTCATTGACGATGAAATCTCAACGTTCACAGAAGATAGAAAAAAGATAACAAACACCGACGTTCACTGCTGATGTACTACCAACGTTCACTGAAGGTAGAAAGAGAAAATCTCATACCATCGCCGTTCACTGACGATGAACTATCAACGTTCACTGATGATAGCAAAAAGATAAGAAACACCGACATTCACTTCCGATGTACTACCAACATTCACTGAAGGTAGAAAGAGAAAATATCATACTATTTCCGTTCATTGACGATGAAATATCAACGTTCACTGAAGATAGAAAAAAGATAACAAACACCGACGTTCACTGCCGATGTACTATCAACGTTCACTGAAGGTAGAAAGATAAAATATCATACCATCGCCGTAAACTGACGATGAACTATCAACGTTCACTGAAGATAGCAAAAAGATAACAAACACGGACGTTCACTACCGATGTACTACCAACGTTCACTAAAGGTAGAAAGAGAAAATATCATACCACCGCCGTTCACTGACGATGAACTATAATTGTTCACTGAAGATAGAAAAAAGATAACTAACACCGACGTTCACTGCCGATATCCTACCAACGTTCACTGAAGGTAGAAAGAGAAAATATCATACCATCGCCGTTCACTGACGATGAACTATCTACGTTCACTGAAGATAGCAAAAAGATAATAATCATCGACGTTCACTGCTGATGTACTACCAAAGTTCACTGAAGGTAGAAAGAGAAAATATCATACCATCGTCGTTTATTGGCGATGAACTATCAACTTTCACTGAAGATAGAAAAAAGATAACAAACACCGACGTTCACTGCCGATGTACTACCAACGTTCACTGAAGGTAGAAAGAGAAAATATCATACCATCGCCATTCATTGTCGATGAACTATCAACTTTCACTGAAGATAGAAAAAAGATAACAAACACCGACGTTCACTGCCGATGTACTACCAACATTCACTGAAGGTAGAAAGAGAAAATATCATACTATCGCCATTCATTGACGATGAACTATCAACGTTCACTGAAGAGATGCAAAAAGATAACAAACACCGACGTTCACTTCCGATGTACTACCAACGTTCACTAAAGGTAGAAAGAAAATATCATGTCATCGTAGTTCACTGACGATGAACTATCAACATTCACTGATGATAGCAAAAAGATAAGAAACACTGACATTCACTGCCGATGTACTACCAACATTCACTGAAGGTAGAAAGAGAATATATCATACCATCGCCGTTCATTGACGAAGAACTATCAACGTTCACTGAAGATAGAAAAAAGATAACAAACACTGACGTTCACTGCCGATGTACTACCAACGTTCACTGAAGGTAGAAAGAGAAAATCTCATACCATCGCCGTTCAATAATGATGAAATATCAACATTCACTGAAGATAGCAAAAAGATAACAAACACGGACGTTCACTACCGATGTACTACCAACGTTCACTGAAGGTAGAAAGATAAAATATCATACATCCGCCGTTCACTGACGATGAAATATCAATGTTCACTGAAGATAGAAAAAAGATAACAAACACCGACTTTCACAGCCGATGTCCTACCAACATTCACTGAAGGTAGAAAGAGAAAATATCATACCATCGCCGTTCACTGACGATGAACTATCTATGTTCACTGAAGATAGCAAAAATATAAGAAACACCGACGTTCACTGTTGATGTACTACCAACATTCACTGAAGGTAGAAAGAGAAAATATCATACCATCGCCGTTCATTGACGATGAACTATCAACTTTCACTGAAGATAGAAAAAAGATAACAAACACCGACGTTCACTGCCGATGTACTACCAACATTCACTAAAGGTAGAAAGACAAAATATCATACCATCTCCATTCATTGACGATGAACTATCAACTTTCACTAAAGATAGAAAAAAGATAACTAACATTGACGTTCACTGCCGATGTACTACCAACGTTCACTGAAGGTAGAAAGAGAAAATATCATACCATCGCCGTTCACTAACGATGAACTATCAACATTCACTGAAGATAGAAAAAAGATAACAAACACAGACGTTCACTGCCGATGTACTATCAACGTTCACTGAAGGTAGAAAGAGAAAATCTCATACCATCGCCGTTCACTGATGATGAACTATCAATGTTCACTGAAGATAGCAAAAAGATAACAAACACGAACGTTCACTGCCGATGTACTACCAACGTTCACTGAAGGTAGAAAGAGAAAATATCATACCATCGCCGTTCACTGACAATGAACTATCAACGTTCACTGAAGATAGCAAAAAGATAACAAACACCGACGTTCACTGCCGATGTACTACCAACATTCACTGAAGGTAGAAAGAGAAAATATCATACCATTTCCGTTCATTGAAGATGAAATCTCAATGTTCACTGAAGATAGAAACAAGATAACAAACACCGACGTTCACTGCCGATGTACTACCAACGTTCACTGAAGGTAGAAAGAGAAAATCTCATACCATCGCCGTTCACTGACGATGAACTATCAACGTTCACTGATGATAGCAAAAAGATAAGAAACACGGACGTTCACTGCCGATGTACTACCAACGTTCACTAAAGGTAGAAAGAGAAAATATCATACCACCGCCGTTCACTGACGATGAACTATAAATGTTCACTGAAGATAGAAAAAAGATAACTAACACCGACGTTCACTGCCGATATCCTACAAACGTTCACTGAAGGTAGAAAGAGAAAATATCATACCATCGCCGTTCATTGACGATGAACTATCTACGTTCACTGAAGATAGCAAAAAGATAATAATCATCGACGTTCACTGCTGATGTACTACCAAAGTTCACTGAAGGTAGAAAGAGAAAATATCATACCATCGTCGTTTATTGACGATGAACTATCAACTTTCACTGAAGATAGAAAAAAGATAACAAACACCGACGTTCACTGCCGATGTACTACCAACGTTCACTGAAGGTAGAAAGAGAAAATATCATACCATCGCCATTTATTGTTGATGAACTATCAACTTTCACTGAAGATAGAAAAAAGATAACAAACATCGACGTTCACTGCCGATGTACTACCAACGTTCACTGAAGGTAGAAAGAGAAAATATCATACCATTGCCATTCATTGACGATGAACTATCAACGTTCACTGAAGATAGCAAAAAGATAACAAACACCGACGTTCACTTCCGATGTACTACCAACGTTCACTAAAGGTAGAAAGAAAATATCATATCATCGCAGTTCACTGACGATGAACTATCAACGTTCACTGATGATAGCAAAAAGATAAGAAACACCGACATTCACTGCTGATGTACTACCAACATTCACTGAAGGTAGAAAGAGAATATGTGATACCATCGTCGTTCATTGACGAAGAACTATCAACGTTTACTGAAGATAGAAAAAAGATAACAAACACCGACGTTCAATTCCGATGTACTACCAACGTTCACTAAAGGTAGAAAGATAATATCATATCATCGCCGTTCACTGACGATGAACTATCAACGTTCACTGATGATAGCAAAAAGATAAGAAACACCGACATTCACTGCTGATGTACTACCAACATTCACTGAAGGTAGAAAGAGAAAATATCATACCATTGCCGTTCATTGACGATGTACTATCAACGTTCACTGAAGATAGAAAAAAGATAACAAACACCGACGTTCACTGCCGATGTACTACCAACGTTCACTGAAGGTAGAAATAGAAAATCTCATACCATCGCCGTTCACTGATGATGAACTATCAACGTTCACTGAAGATAGCAAAAAGATAACAAACACGAACGTTCACTGCCGATGTACTACCAACGTTCACTGAAGGTAGAAAGTGAAAATATCATACCATCGCCGTTCACTGACAATGAACTATCAACGTTCACTGAAGATAGCAAAAAGATAACAAACACCGACGTTCACTTCCGATGTACTACCAACATTCACTGAAGGTAGAAAGAGAAAATATCATACCATTTCCGTTCATTGAAGATTAAATCTCAACGTTCACTAAAGATAGAAAAAAGATAAGAAACACCGACGTTCACTGCCGATGTACTACCAACGTTCACTGAAGGTAGAAAGAGAAAATCTCATACCATCGCCGTTCACTGACGATGAACTATCAACGTTCACTGATGATAGCAAAAATATAAGAAACACGGACGTTCACTGCCGATGTACTACCAACGTTCACTAAAGGTAGAAAGAGAAAATATCATACCACCGCCGTTCACTGACGATGAACTATAAATGTTCACTGAAGATAGAAAAAAGATAACTAACACCAACGTTCACTGCCGATATCCTACCAACGTTCACTGAAGGTAGAAAGAGAAAATATCATACCATCGCCGTTCACTGTCGATGAACTATCTACGTTCACTGAAGATAGCAAAAAGATAATAATCATCGACGTTCACTGCTGATGTACTACCAAAGTTCACTGAAGGTAGAAAGAGAAAATATCATACCATCGTCGTTTATTGACGATGAACTATCAACTTTCACTGAAGATAGAAAAAAGATAACAAACACCGACGTTCACTGCCGATGTACTACCAACGTTCACTGAAGGTAGAAAGAGAAAATATCATACCATCGCCATTCATTGTCGATGAACTATCAACTTTCACTGAAGATAGAAAAAAGATAACAAACACCGACGTTCACTGCCAATGTACTACCAACGTTCACTGAAGGTAGAAAGAGAAAATATCATACCATCGCCATTCATTGACGACGAACTATCAACGTTCACTGAAGATAGCAAAAAGATAACAGACACCGACGTTCACTTCCGATGTACTACCAAAGTTCACTAAAGGTAGAAAGAAAATATCATATCATCGCAGTTCACTGACGATGAACTATCATTGTTCACTCGTGATAGCAAAAAGATAAGAAACAGCGACATTCACTGCCGATGTACTATCAACATTCACTGAAGGTAGAAAGAGAATATGTGATACCATCGCCGTTCATTGACGAAGAACTATCAACGTTCACTGAAGATAGAAAAAAGATAACAAACACCGACGTTCACTTCCGATGTACTACCAACGTTCACTAAAGGTAGAAAGATAATATCATATCATCGCCGTTCACTGACGATGAACTATCAACGTTCACTGATGATAGCAAAAAGATAAGAAACACTGACATTCACTGCTGATGTACTACCAACATTCACTGAAGGTAGAAAGAGAAAATATCATACCATTGCCGTTCATTGACGATGTACTATCAACGTTCACTGAAGATAGAAAAAAGATAACAAACACCGACGTTCACTGCCGATGTACTACCAACGTTCACTGAAGGTAGAAAGAGAAAATCTCATACCATCGCTGTTCACTAATGATGAACTATCAACGTTCACTGAAGATAGCAAAAAGATAACAAACACGGACGTTCACTGCCGATGTACTACCAACATTCACTGAAGGTAGAAAGAGAAAATATCATACCATCGCCGTTCATTCACAATGAACTATCAACGTTCACTGAAGATAGCAGAAAGATAACAAACACCAACGTTCACTGCCGATGTACTACCAACATTCACTGAAGGTAGAAAGAGAAAATATCATACCATTTCCGTTCATTGACGATGAAATCTCAACGTTCACTGAAGATAGAAAAAAGATAACAAACACCGACGTTCACTGCCGATGTACTACCAATGTTAACTGAAGGTAGAAAGAGAAAATCTCATACCATCGCCGTTCACTGACGATGAACTATCAACGTTCACTGATGATAGCAAAAAGATAAGAAACACGGACGTTCACTGCCGATGTACTACCAACGTTCACTAAAGGTAGAAAGAGAAAATATCATACCACCGCCGTTCACTGACGATGAACTATAATTGTTCACTGAAGATAGAAAAAAGATAACTAACACCGACGTTCACTGTCGATATCCTACCAACGTTCACTGAAGGTATAAAGAGAAAATATCATAACATCGCCGTTCACTGACGATGAACTATCTACGTTCACTGAAGACAGCAAAAAGATAATAATCATCGACGTTCACTGCTGATGTACTACCAAAGTTCACTGAAGGTAGAAAGAGAAAATATCATACCATCGTCGTTTATTGACGATGAACTATCAACTTTCACTGAAGATAGAAAAAAGATAACAAACACCGACGTTCACTGCCAATGTACAACCAACGTTCACTGAAGGTAGAAAGAGAAAATATCATACCATCGCCATTCATTGTCGATGAACTATCAACTTTCACTGAAGATAGAAAAAAGATAACAAACACCGACGTTCACTGCCGATGTACTACCAACGTTCACTGAAGGTAGAAAGAGAAAATATCATACCATCGCCATTCATTGACGATGAACTATCAACGTTCACTGAAGATAGAAAAAAGATAACAAACACCGACGTTCACTTCCGATGTACTACCAACGTTCACTAAAGGTAGAAAGAAAATATCATATCATCGCAGTTCACTGACGATGAACTATCAACGTTCACTGATAATAGCAAAAAGATAAGAAACACCGACATTCACTGCCGATGTACTACCAACATTCACTTAAGGTAGAAAGAGAATATATGATACCATCGCCGTTCATTGACGAAGAACTATCAACGTTCACTGAAGATAGAAAAAAGATAACAAACACCGACGTTCACTTCCGATGTACTACCAACGTTCACTAAAGGTAGAAAGATAATATCATATCATCGCCGTTCACTGACGATGAACTATCAACGTTCACTGATGATAGCAAAAAGATAAGAAACACTGACATTCACTGTTGATGTACTACCAACATTCACTGAAGGTAGAAAGAGAAAATATCATACCATTGCCGTTCATTGACGATGTACTATCAACGTTCACTGAAGATAGAAAAAAGATAACAAACACCGACGTTCACTGCCGATGTACTACCAACGTTCACTGAAGGTAGAAAGAGAAAATCTCATACCATCGCTGTTCACTGATGATGAACTATCAACGTTCACTGAAGATAGCAAAAAGATAACAAACACGGACATTCACTGCCAATGTACTACCAACATTCACTGAAGGTAGAAAGAGAAAATATCATACCATCGCCGTTCATTGACAATGAACTATCAATGTTCACTGAAGATAGCAAAAAGATAACAAACACCAACGTTCACTGCCGATGTACTACCAACATTCACTGAAGGTAGAAAGAGAAAATATCATACCATTTCCGTTCATTGACGATGAAATCTCAACGTTCACTGAAGATAGAAAAAAGATAACAAACACCGACGTTCACTGCCGATGTACTACCAACGTTCACTGAAGGTAGAAAGAGAAAATCTCATACCATCGCCGTTCACTGACGATGAACTATCAACGTTCACTGATGATAGCAAAAAGATAAGAAACACGGACGTTCACTGCCGATGTACTACCAACGTTCACTAAAGGTAGAAAGAGAAAATATCATACCACCGCCGTTCACTGACGATGAACTATAATTGTTCACTGAAGATAGAAAAAAGATAACTAACACCGACGTTCACTGCCGATATCCTACCAACGTTCACTGAAGGTCTAAAGAGACAATATCATACCATCGCCGTTCACTGACGATGAACTATCTACGTTCACTGAAGACAGCAAAAAGATAATAATCATCGACGTTCACTGCTGATGTACTACCAAAGTTCACTGAAGGTAGAAAGAGAAAATATCATACCATCGTCGTTTATTGACGATAAACTATCATCTTTCACTGAAGATAGAAAAAAGATAACAAACACCGACGTTCACTGCCAATGTACAACCAACGTTCACTGAAGGTAGAAAGAGAAAATATCATACCATCGCCATTCATTGACGATGAACTATCAACGTTCACTGAAGATAGAAAAAAGATAATAAACACCGACGTTCACTTCCGATGTACTACCAACGTTCACTAAAGGTAGAAAGAAAATATCATATCATCGCAGTTCACTGACGATGAACTATCAACGTTCACTGATGATAGCAAAAAGATAAGAAACACCGACATTCACTGCCGATGTACTACCAACATTCACTGAAGGTAGAAAGAGAATATATGATACCATCGCCGTTCATTGACGAAGAACTATCAACGTTCACTGAAGATAGAAAAAAGATAACAAACACCAACGTTCACTGCCGATGTACTACCAACGTTCACTTAAGGTAGAAAGAGAAAATCTCATACCATCGCCGTTCACTAACGATGAACTATCAACATTCACTGAAGATAGCAAAAAGATAACAAACACGGACGTTCACTACCGATGTACTACCAACGTTCACTGAAGGTAGAAAGAGAAAATATCATACCACCGCCGTTCACTGACGATGAAATATCAATGTTTACTGAAGATAGAAAAAAGATAACAAACACCGACTTTCACTGCCGATGTCCTACCAACATTCACTGAAGGTAGAAAGAGAAAATATCATACCATCGCCGTTCACTAACGTTGAACTATCTACGTTCACTGAAGATAGAAAAAAGATAAGAAACACCGACGTTCACTGTTGATGTACTACCAACATTCACTGAAGGTAGAAAGATTAAATATCATACAATCGTCGTTCATTGACGATGAACTATCATCATTCAATGAAGATAGCAAAAAGATAACAAACACCAACGTTAAATGCCGATGTACTACCAACATTCACTGAAGGTAGAAAGAAAATATCATATCACCGTCGTTCACTGACGATGAACTATCAACATTCACTGATGATAGCAAAAAGATAAGAAACACCGGAGTTCACTGCCGATGTCCTACAAACGTTCACTGAAGGTAGAAAGAGAAAATATCATACCATCGCCGTTCATTGACGATGAACTATCAACGTTCACTGAAGATAGCAAAAAGATAAGAAACACCGACGTTCACTGCTGATGTACTACCAATGTTCACTGAAGGTAGAATTAGAAAATATCATACCACCGTCGTTCACTGAAGGTAGAACTATCAATGTTCACTGAAGATATCAAAAAGATAACAAACACCGACGTCCCCTGATGATGTACTACCAACGTTCACTGAAGGCAGAAAGAGAGAATATATCATACCATCGCCGTTCACTGACGATGTACTATCAACATTCACTGAAGATAGAAAAAAGATAACAAACACCGACGTTCACTGCCGATGTACTACCAACGTTCACTGAAGGTAGAAAGAGAAAATATCATACAATCACCGTTCACTAACGATGAACTATCAATGTTCACTAAAGATAGCAAAAAGATAACAAACACCGACGTTCATTGCCGATGTACTACCAACGTTCACTGAAGGTAGAAAGAAAATATCATATCACCGCCGTTCACTGACGATGAACTATCAACGTTCACTGATGATAGCAAAAAGATAAGAAACACCGACGTTCACTGCCGATGTACTACCAAAATTCACTGAAGGTAGAAAGAAAGAATATATCATACCATCGCCGTTCACTGACGATTAACTATCAACGTTCACTGATGATAGAAAAAAGATAAGAATCACCGATGTTCACTGCCGATGTACTACCAACGTTCACTGCTGGTAAAAAGAGAAAATATATCATACCATCGCCGTTTACTGACGATAAACTATCAACGTTCACTGAAGATAGCAAAAAGATAACAAACACTGATGTTCACTGCCGATGTACTACCAACGTTCATTGAAGATAGAAAGAGAAAATATCAAACCATCGTCATTCATTAACGATGAACTATCAATGTTCACTGAAGATCGCAGAAGGATAACAAACACCGACGTTCCCTGACGATGTACTACCAACGTTCACTGAAGGTAGAAAGAGAGAATTTATCATACCATCGCCGTTCATTGACGTTGAAATATCAACGTTCACTGAAGATAGAAAAAAGATAACAAACACCAACGTTCACTGCCGATGTACTACCACCGTTCACTGAAGGTAGAAAGAGAAAATATCATACCATCGCTGTTCACTGACGATGAACTATCAACGTTCCTTGAAGATAGCAAAAAGATAACAAACACCGACGTTCACTGCCGATGTACTACCAATGTTCACTGAAGGTAGAAAGAAAAAATATCATACCATCGTCGTTCATTGAGGATGAACTATCAATGTTCATTCAAGATAGCAAAAAGATAACAAACACCAACGTTCAATGCCGATGTACTACCAACATTCACTGAAGGTAGAAAGAAAATATCATATCACCGTCGTTCACTGACGATGAACTATCAACGTTCACTGATGATAGCAAAAAGATAAGAAACATCGGAGTTCACTGCCGATGTCCTACAAACGTTCACTGAAGGTAGAAAGAGAAAATATCATACCATCGCCGTTCATTGACGATGAACTATCAACGTTCACTGAAGATAGCAAAAATATAAGAAACACCGACGTTCACTGCTGATGTACTACCAATGTTCACTGAAGGTAGAATTAGAAAATATCATACCACCGTCGTTCACTGAAGGTAGAACTATCAATGTTCACTGAAGATATCAAAAAGATAACAAACACCGACGTCCCCTGATGATGTACTACCAACGTTCACTCAAGGTAGAAAGAGAGAATATATCATACCATCGCCGTTCACTGACGATGTACTATCAATATTCACTGAAGATCACAAGAAGATAACAAACACCAACGTTCACTGCCGATGTACTACCAACATTCACTGAAGGTAGAAAGAGAAAATATCATACCATCACCGTTCACTAACGATGAACTATCAACGTTTACTGAAGATAGCAAAAAGATAACAAACACCGACGTTCATTGCCGATGTACTACCAATATTCACTGAAGGTAGAAAGAGGAAATATCATACCATCGCCGTTCACTGACGATGAACTATCAACGTTCACTGAAGATAGCAAAAAGATAACAAACACCGACGTTCACTGCCGATGTACTACCAACATTCACTGAAGGTAGAAAGAGAAAATATTATACCACCGTCGTTCACTGATGATGAACTATCAACGTTCACTGAAGATAGAAAAAAGATAACAAACACCGACGTTCACTGCCGATGTACTGCCAACGTTCACTGAAGGTAGAAAGAGAAAATATCATACCACCACCGTTCACTGACGATAAAAAATGTCAATGTTCACTGAAGATAGAAAAAAGATAACAAACACCGACGTTCACTACCGATGTCCTACCAACATTCACTAAAGGTAGAAAGAGAAAATATAATACCATCGACGTTCACTGACGATGAACTATCTACGTTCACTGAAGATAGCAAAAAGATAAGAAACACCGACGTTCACTGCCGATGTACTACCAACATTCACTGAAGGTAGAAAGAGAAAATATCATACCATCGCCGTTCATTGACGATGAACTATCAACTTTCACTGAAGATAGAAAAAAGATAACAGACACAGACGTTCATTGTCGATGTACTACCAATGTTCACTGAAGGTAGAAAGAGAAAATATCATACCATCGCCATTCATTGACGATGAACTATCAACTTTCACTAAAGATAGAAAAAAGATAACTAACACTGACGTTCACTGCTGATGTACTACCAACGTTCACTGAAGGTAGAAAGAAAAAATATCATACCATCGCCGTTCACTGACGATGAACTATCAACATTCACTAAAGATAGAAAAAAGATAACAAACACCGACGTTCACTGTCGATGTACTACCAACGTTCACTGAAGGTAGAAAGAGAAAATATCATACCATCGCCGTTCACTGACGATGAACTATCAACGTTCACTGAAGATAGAAAAAAGATAACAAACACCGACGTTCACTGCCGATGTACTACCAACATTCACTGAAGGTAGAAAGAGAAAATATCATACCACCACCGTTCACTGACGATGAACTATCAATGTTCACTGAAGATAGCAAGAAGATAACAAACACCGACGTTCACTAACGATGTCCTTCCAACGTTCACTGAAGGTAGAAAGAGAAAATATCATACCATCGTCGTTCACTGACCATGAACTATCAACGTTCACTGAAGATAGCAAAAAGATAACAAACACTGACGTTCACTGCCGAAGTCCTACAAACATTCACTGAAGGTAGAAAGAGAAAATATCATACCATCGTCGTTCATTGACGATGAACTATCAACGTTCACTGAAGATAGCAAAAAGATAACAAACACCGACGTTCACTGCCGATGTACTACCAACGTTCACTGAAGGTAGAAATAGAAAATATCATACCACCGTCGTTCACTGACGATGAACTATCAACGTTCACTAAAGATAGCAAAAAGATAACAAACACAGACGTTCACTGATGATGTACTACCAACGTTCACTGAAGGTAGAAAGAGAGAATATATCATACCATCTCCGTTCACTGACGATGAACTATCAACATTCACTGAAGATAGCAAAAAGATAACAAACACCGACGTTCACTGCCGATGTACTACCAACGTTCACTGAAAGTAGAAAGATAAAATATCATACCATCGTTGTTCACTGACGATGAACTATCAACGTTCACTGAAGATAGCAAAAAGATAACAAACACCGACATTCACTGCCGATGTACTACCAACGTTCACTGAAGGTAGAAAGAGAAAATATCATACCATCGCCGTTCACTGACAATGAACTATCAACGTTCACTGAAGATAGCAAAAAGATAACAAACACCGACGTTCACTGCCGATGTACTACCAACATTCACTGAAGGTAGAAAGAGAAAATATCATACCATCGTTGTTCACTGACGATGAACTATCAACGTTCACTGAAGATAGCAAAAAGATAACAAACACCCACGTTCACTGCCGATGTACTACCAACGTTCACTGAAGGTAGAAAGAGAAAATATCATACCATCGCTGTTCACTGACGATGAACTATCAACGTTCCTTGAAGATAGCAAAAAGATAACAAACACCGACGTTCACTGCCGATGTACTACCAATGTTCACTGAAGGTAGAAAGAAAAAATATCATACCATCGTCGTTCATTGAGGATGAACTATCAATGTTCATTCAAGATAGCAAAAAGATAACAAACACCAACGTTCAATGCCGATGTACTACCAACATTCACTGAAGGTAGAAAGAAAATATCATATCACCGTCGTTCACTGACGATGAACTATCAACGTTCACTGATGATAGCAAAAAGATAAGAAACATCGGAGTTCACTGCCGATGTCCTACAAACGTTCACTGAAGGTAGAAAGAGAAAATATCATACCATCGCCGTTCATTGACGATGAACTATCAACGTTCACTGAAGATAGCAAAAATATAAGAAACACCGACGTTCACTGCTGATGTACTACCAATGTTCACTGAAGGTAGAATTAGAAAATATCATACCACCGTCGTTCACTGAAGGTAGAACTATCAATGTTCACTGAAGATATCAAAAAGATAACAAACACCGACGTCCCCTGATGATGTACTACCAACGTTCACTCAAGGTAGAAAGAGAGAATATATCATACCATCGCCGTTCACTGACGATGTACTATCAATATTCACTGAAGATCGCAAGAAGATAACAAACACCAACGTTCACTGCCGATGTACTACCAACATTCACTGAAGGTAGAAAGAGAAAATATCATACCATCACCGTTCACTAACGATGAACTATCAACGTTCACTGAAGATAGCAAAAAGATAAGAAACACCGACGTTCACTGCTGATGTACTACCAATGTTCACTGAAGGTAGAATTAGAAAATATCATACCACCGTCGTTCACTGAAGGTAGAACTATCAATGTTCACTGAAGATATCAAAAAGATAACAAACACCGACGTCCCCTGATGATGTACTACCAACGTTCACTGAAGGCAGAAAGAGAGAATATATCATACCATCGCCGTTCACTGACGATGTACTATCAACATTCACTGAAGATAGAAAAAAGATAACAAACACCGACGTTCACTGCCGATGTACTACCAACGTTCACTGAAGGTAGAAAGAGAAAATATCATACAATCACCGTTCACTAACGATGAACTATCAATGTTCACTAAAGATAGCAAAAAGATAACAAACACCGACGTTCATTGCCGATGTACTACCAACGTTCACTGAAGGTAGAAAGAAAATATCATATCACCGCCGTTCACTGACGATGAACTATCAACGTTCACTGATGATAGCAAAAAGATAAGAAACACCGACGTTCACTGCCGATGTACTACCAAAATTCACTGAAGGTAGAAAGAAAGAATATATCATACCATCGCCGTTCACTGACGATTAACTATCAACGTTCACTGATGATAGAAAAAAGATAAGAATCACCGATGTTCACTGCCGATGTACTACCAACGTTCACTGCTGGTAAAAAGAGAAAATATATCATACCATCGCCGTTTACTGACGATAAACTATCAACGTTCACTGAAGATAGCAAAAAGATAACAAACACTGATGTTCACTGCCGATGTACTACCAACGTTCATTGAAGATAGAAAGAGAAAATATCAAACCATCGTCATTCATTAACGATGAACTATCAATGTTCACTGAAGATCGCAGAAGGATAACAAACACCGACGTTCCCTGACGATGTACTACCAACGTTCACTGAAGGTAGAAAGAGAGAATTTATCATACCATCGCCGTTCATTGACGTTGAAATATCAACGTTCACTGAAGATAGAAAAAAGATAACAAACACCAACGTTCACTGCCGATGTACTACCACCGTTCACTGAAGGTAGAAAGAGAAAATATCATACCATCGCTGTTCACTGACGATGAACTATCAACGTTCCTTGAAGATAGCAAAAAGATAACAAACACCGACGTTCACTGCCGATGTACTACCAATGTTCACTGAAGGTAGAAAGAAAAAATATCATACCATCGTCGTTCATTGAGGATGAACTATCAATGTTCATTCAAGATAGCAAAAAGATAACAAACACCAACGTTCAATGCCGATGTACTACCAACATTCACTGAAGGTAGAAAGAAAATATCATATCACCGTCGTTCACTGACGATGAACTATCAACGTTCACTGATGATAGCAAAAAGATAAGAAACATCGGAGTTCACTGCCGATGTCCTACAAACGTTCACTGAAGGTAGAAAGAGAAAATATCATACCATCGCCGTTCATTGACGATGAACTATCAAAGTTCACTGAAGATAGCAAAAATATAAGAAACACCGACGTTCACTGCTGATGTACTACCAATGTTCACTGAAGGTAGAATTAGAAAATATCATACCACCGTCGTTCACTGAAGGTAGAACTATCAATGTTCACTGAAGATATCAAAAAGATAACAAACACCGACGTCCCCTGATGATGTACTACCAACGTTCACTCAAGGTAGAAAGAGAGAATATATCATACCATCGCCGTTCACTGACGATGTACTATCAATATTCACTGAAGATCACAAGAAGATAACAAACACCAACGTTCACTGCCGATGTACTACCAACATTCACTGAAGGTAGAAAGAGAAAATATCATACCATCACCGTTCACTAACGATGAACTATCAACGTTTACTGAAGATAGCAAAAAGATAACAAACATCGACGTTCATTGCCGATGTACTACCAATATTCACTGAAGGTAGAAAGAGGAAATATCATACCATCGCCGTTCACTGAAGATGAACTATCAACGTTCACTGAAGATAGCAAAAAGATAACAAACACCGACGTTCACTGCCGATGTACTACCAACATTCACTGAAGGTAGAAAGAGAAAATATTATACCACCGTCGTTCACTGATGATGAACTATCAACGTTCACTGAAGATAGAAAAAAGATAACAAACACCGACGTTCACTGCCGATGTACTGCCAACGTTCACTGAAGGTAGAAAGAGAAAATATCATACCACCACCGTTCACTGACGATAAAAAATGTCAATGTTCACTGAAGATAGAAAAAAGATAACAAACACCGACGTTCACTACCGATGTCCTACCAACATTCACTAAAGGTAGAAAGAGAAAATATAATACCATCGACGTTCACTGACGATGAACTATCTACGTTCACTGAAGATAGCAAAAAGATAAGAAACACCGACGTTCACTGCCGATGTACTACCAACATTCACTGAAGGTAGAAAGAGAAAATATCATACCATCGCCGTTCATTGACGATGAACTATCAACTTTCACTGAAGATAGAAAAAAGATAACAGACACAGACGTTCATTGTCGATGTACTACCAATGTTCACTGAAGGTAGAAAGAGAAAATATCATACCATCGCCATTCATTGACGATGAACTATCAACTTTCACTAAAGATAGAAAAAAGATAACTAACACTGACGTTCACTGCTGATGTACTACCAACGTTCACTGAAGGTAGAAAGAAAAAATATCATACCATCGCCGTTCACTGACGATGAACTATCAACATTCACTAAAGATAGAAAAAAGATAACAAACACCGACGTTCACTGTCGATGTACTACCAACGTTCACTGAAGGTAGAAAGAGAAAATATCATACCATCGCCGTTCACTGACGATGAACTATCAACGTTCACTGAAGATAGAAAAAAGATAACAAACACCGACGTTCACTGCCGATGTACTACCAACATTCACTGAAGGTAGAAAGAGAAAATATCATACCACCACCGTTCACTGACGATGAACTATCAATGTTCACTGAAGATAGCAAGAAGATAACAAACACCGACGTTCACTAACGATGTCCTTCCAACGTTCACTGAAGGTAGAAAGAGAAAATATCATACCATCGTCGTTCACTGACCATGAACTATCAACGTTCACTGAAGATAGCAAAAAGATAACAAACACTGACGTTCACTGCCGAAGTCCTACAAACATTCACTGAAGGTAGAAAGAGAAAATATCATACCATCGTCGTTCATTGACGATGAACTATCAACGTTCACTGAAGATAGCAAAAAGATAACAAACACCGACGTTCACTGCCGATGTACTACCAACGTTCACTGAAGGTAGAAATAGAAAATATCATACCACCGTCGTTCACTGACGATGAACTATCAACGTTCACTAAAGATAGCAAAAAGATAACAAACACAGACGTTCACTGATGATGTACTACCAACGTTCACTGAAGGTAGAAAGAGAGAATATATCATACCATCTCCGTTCACTGACGATGAACTATCAACATTCACTGAAGATAGCAAAAAGATAACAAACACCGACGTTCACTGCCGATGTACTACCAACGTTCACTGAAAGTAGAAAGATAAAATATCATACCATCGTTGTTCACTGACGATGAACTATCAACGTTCACTGAAGATAGCAAAAAGATAACAAACACCGACATTCACTGCCGATGTACTACCAACGTTCACTGAAGGTAGAAAGAGAAAATATCATACCATCGCCGTTCACTGACAATGAACTATCAACGTTCACTGAAGATAGCAAAAAGATAACAAACACCGACGTTCACTGCCGATGTACTACCAACATTCACTGAAGGTAGAAAGAGAAAATATCATACCATCGTTGTTCACTGACGATGAACTATCAACGTTCACTGAAGATAGCAAAAAGATAACAAACACCCACGTTCACTGCCGATGTACTACCAACGTTCACTGAAGGTAGAAAGAGAAAATATCATACCATCGCTGTTCACTGACGATGAACTATCAACGTTCCTTGAAGATAGCAAAAAGATAACAAACACCGACGTTCACTGCCGATGTACTACCAATGTTCACTGAAGGTAGAAAGAAAAAATATCATACCATCGTCGTTCATTGAGGATGAACTATCAATGTTCATTCAAGATAGCAAAAAGATAACAAACACCAACGTTCAATGCCGATGTACTACCAACATTCACTGAAGGTAGAAAGAAAATATCATATCACCGTCGTTCACTGACGATGAACTATCAACGTTCACTGATGATAGCAAAAAGATAAGAAACATCGGAGTTCACTGCCGATGTCCTACAAACGTTCACTGAAGGTAGAAAGAGAAAATATCATACCATCGCCGTTCATTGACGATGAACTATCAACGTTCACTGAAGATAGCAAAAATATAAGAAACACCGACGTTCACTGCTGATGTACTACCAATGTTCACTGAAGGTAGAATTAGAAAATATCATACCACCGTCGTTCACTGAAGGTAGAACTATCAATGTTCACTGAAGATATCAAAAAGATAACAAACACCGACGTCCCCTGATGATGTACTACCAACGTTCACTCAAGGTAGAAAGAGAGAATATATCATACCATCGCCGTTCACTGACGATGTACTATCAATATTCACTGAAGATCGCAAGAAGATAACAAACACCAACGTTCACTGCCGATGTACTACCAACATTCACTGAAGGTAGAAAGAGAAAATATCATACCATCACCGTTCACTAACGATGAACTATCAACGTTTACTGAAGATAGCAAAAAGATAACAAACACCGACGTTCATTGCCGATGTACTACCAATATTCACTGAAGGTAGAAAGAGGAAATATCATACCATCGCCGTTCACTGACGATGAACTATCAACGTTCACTGAAGATAGCAAAAAGATAACAAACACCGACGTTCACTGCCGATGTACTACCAACATTCACTGAAGGTAGAAAGAGAAAATATTATACCACCGTCGTTCACTGATGATGAACTATCAACGTTCACTGAAGATAGAAAAAAGATAACAAACACCGACGTTCACTGCCGATGTACTGCCAACGTTCACTGAAGGTAGAAAGAGAAAATATCATACCACCACCGTTCACTGACGATAAAAAATGTCAATGTTCACTGAAGATAGAAAAAAGATAACAAACACCGACGTTCACTACCGATGTCCTACCAACATTCACTAAAGGTAGAAAGAGAAAATATAATACCATCGACGTTCACTGACGATGAACTATCTACGTTCACTGAAGATAGCAAAAAGATAAGAAACACCGACGTTCACTGCCGATGTACTACCAACATTCACTGAAGGTAGAAAGAGAAAATATCATACCATCGCCGTTCATTGACGATGAACTATCAACTTTCACTGAAGATAGAAAAAAGATAACAGACACAGACGTTCATTGTCGATGTACTACCAATGTTCACTGAAGGTAGAAAGAGAAAATATCATACCATCGCCATTCATTGACGACGAACTATCAACTTTCACTAAAGATAGAAAAAAGATAACTAACACTGACGTTCACTGCTGATGTACTACCAACGTTCACTGAAGGTAGAAAGAAAAAATATCATACCATCGCCGTTCACTGACGATGAACTATCAACATTCACTAAAGATAGAAAAAAGATAACAAACACCGACGTTCACTGTCGATGTACTACCAACGTTCACTGAAGGTAGAAAGAGAAAATATCATACCATCGCCGTTCACTGACGATGAACTATCAACGTTCACTGAAGATAGAAAAAAGATAACAAACACCGACGTTCACTGCCGATGTACTACCAACATTCACTGAAGGTAGAAAGAGAAAATATCATACCACCACCGTTCACTGACGATGAACTATCAATGTTCACTGAAGATAGCAAGAAGATAACAAACACCGACGTTCACTAACGATGTCCTTCCAACGTTCACTGAAGGTAGAAAGAGAAAATATCATACCATCGTCGTTCACTGACCATGAACTATCAACGTTCACTGAAGATAGCAAAAAGATAACAAACACTGACGTTCACTGCCGAAGTCCTACAAACATTCACTGAAGGTAGAAAGAGAAAATATCATACCATCGTCGTTCATTGACGATGAACTATCAACGTTCACTGAAGATAGCAAAAAGATAACAAACACCGACGTTCACTGCCGATGTACTACCAACGTTCACTGAAGGTAGAAATAGAAAATATCATACCACCGTCGTTCACTGACGATGAACTATCAACGTTCACTAAAGATAGCAAAAAGATAACAAACACAGACGTTCACTGATGATGTACTACCAACGTTCACTGAAGGTAGAAAGAGAGAATATATCATACCATCTCCGTTCACTGACGATGAACTATCAACATTCACTGAAGATAGCAAAAAGATAACAAACACCGACGTTCACTGCCGATGTACTACCAACGTTCACTGAAAGTAGAAAGATAAAATATCATACCATCGTTGTTCACTGACGATGAACTATCAACGTTCACTGAAGATAGCAAAAAGATAACAAACACCGACATTCACTGCCGATGTACTACCAACGTTCACTGAAGGTAGAAAGAGAAAATATCATACCATCGCCGTTCACTGACAATGAACTATCAACGTTCACTGAAGATAGCAAAAAGATAACAAACACCGACGTTCACTGCCGATGTACTACCAACATTCACTGAAGGTAGAAAGAGAAAATATCATACCATCGTTGTTCACTGACGATGAACTATCAACGTTCACTGAAGATAGCAAAAAGATAACAAACACCCACGTTCACTGCCGATGTACTACCAACGTTCACTGAAGGTAGAAAGAGAAAATATCATACCATCGTCGTTCATTGACGATGAACTATCAACGTTCACTGAAGATAGAAAAAAGATAACAAACACCGACGTTCACTGCCGATGTACTGCCAACGTTCACTGAAGGTAGAAAGAGAAAATATCATACAACCACCATTCACTGACGATGAAATATCAATGTTCACTGAAGATAGAAAAAAGATAACAAACACCGACGTTTACTACCGATGTCCTACCAACATTCACTAAAGGTAGAAAGAGAAAATATCATACCATCGTCGTTCACTGACGATGAACTATCTACGTTCACTGAAGATAGCAAAAAGATAAGAAACACTGACGTTCACTGTTGATGTACTACCAACATTCACTGAAGGTAGAAAGAGAAAATATCATACCACTGCCGTTCATTGACGATGAACTATCAACTTTTACTGAAGATAGAAAAAAGATAACAAACACCAACGTTCACTGTCGATGTACTACCAACGTTCACTGAAGGTAGAAAGAGAAAATATCATACCATCGCCATTCATTGACGATGAACTATCAACTTTCACTAAAGATAGAAAAAAGATAACTAACACTGACGTTCACTGCCGATGTACTACCAATGTTCACTGAAGGTAGAAAGAAAAAATATCATACTATCGTCGTTCACTGACGATGAACTATCAACATTCACTGAAGATAGAAAAAAGATAACAAACACCGACGTTCACTGTCGATGTACTACAAACGTTCACTGAAGGTAGAAAGAGAAAATATCATACCATCGTCGTTCACTGACGATGAACTATCAACGTTCACTGAAGATAGAAAAAAGATAACAAACACCGACGTTCACAGCCGATGTACTACCAACATTCACTGAAGGTAGAAAGAGAAAATATCATACCACCACCGTTCACTGACGATGAACTATCAATGTTCACTGAAGATAGCAAAAAGATAACAAACACCAACGTTCACTACCGATGTCCTTCCAACGTTCACTGAAGGTAGAAAGAGAAAACATCATACCATCGCCGTTCACTGACCATGAACTATCAACGTTCATTGAAGATAGCAAAAAGATAACAAACACTGACGTTCACTGCCGAAGTCCTACAAACATTCACTGAAGGTAGAAAGAGAAAATATCATACCATTGTCGTTCATTGACGATGAACTATCAATGTTCACTGAAGATAGCAAAAAGATAACAAACACCGACGTTCACTGCCGATGTACTACCAACGTTCACTGAAGGTAGAAATAGAAAATATCATACCACCGTCGTTCACTGACGATGAACTATCAACGTTCACTAAAGATAGCAAAAAGATAACAAACACAAACGTTCACTGATGATGTACTACCAACGTTCACTGAAGGTAGAAAGAGAGAATATATCATACCATCTCCGTTCACTGACGATAAACTATCAACATTCACTGAAGATAGCAAAAAGATAACAAACACCGACGTTCACTGCCGATGTACTACCAACGTTCACTGAAAGTAGAAAGATAAAATATCATACCATCGTTGTTCACTGACGATGAACTATCAACGTTCACTGAAGATAGCAAAAAGATAACAAACACCGACGTTCACTGCCGATGTACTACCAACGTTCACTGAAGGTAGAAAAAGAAAATATCATACCATCGCCGTTCACTGACAATGAACTATCAACGTTCATTGAAGATAGCAAAAAGATAACAAACACAAACGTTCACTGCCGATGTACTACCAACATTCACTGAAGGTAGAAAGAGAAAATATCATACCATCGTTGTTCACTGACGATGAACTATCAACGTTCACTGAAGATAGCAAAAAGATAACAAACACCCACGTTCACTGCCGATGTACTACCAACGTTCACTGAAGGTAGAAAGAGAAAATATCATACCATCGTCGTTCATTGACGATGAACTATCAACGTTCACTGAAGATAGAAAAAAGATAACAAACACCGACGTTCACTGCCGATGTACTACCAACGTTCACTGAAGGTAGAAAGAGAAAATCTCATACAACCACCATTCACTGACGATGAAATATCAATGTTCACTGAAGATAGAAAAAAGATAACAAACACCGACGTTCACTACCGATGTCCTACCAACATTCACTAAAGGTAGAAAGAGAAAATATCATACCATCGCCGTTCACTGACGATGAACTATCTACGTTCACTGAAGATAGCAAAAAGATAAGAAACACTGACGTTCACTGTTGATGTACTACCAACATTCACTGAAGGTAGAAAGAGAAAATATCATACCACTGCCGTTCATTGACGATGAACTATCAACTTTCACTGAAGATAGAAAAAAGATAACAAACACCAACGTTCACTGTCGATGTACTACCAACGTTCACTGAAGGTAGAAAGAGAAAATATCATACCATCGCTATTCATTGACGATGAACTATCAACTTTCACTAAAGATAGAAAAAAGATAACTAACACTGACGTTCACTGCCGATGTACTACCAATGTTCACTGAAGGTAGAAAGAAAAAATATCATACTATCGCCGTTCACTGACGATGAACTATCAACATTCACTGAAGATAGAAAAAAGATAACAAACACCAACGTTCACTGTCGATGTACTACAAACGTTCATTGAAGGTAGAAAGAGAAAATATCATACCATCGCCGTTCACTGACGATGAACTATCAACGTTCACTAAAGATAGAAAAAAGATAACAAACACCGACGTTCACAGCCGATGTACTACCAACATTCACTGAAGGTAGAAAGAGAAAATATCATACCACCACCGTTCACTGACGATGAACTATCAATGTTCACTGAAGATAGCAAAAAGATAACAAACACCAACGTTCACTACCGATGTCCTTCCAACGTTCACTGAAGGTAGAAAGAGAAAATATCATACCATCGCCGTTCACTAACCATGAACTATCAACGTTCACTGAAGATAGCAAAAAGATAACAAACACTAACGTTCACTGCCAAAGTCCTACAAACATTCACTGAAGGTAGAAAGAGAAAATATCATACCATTATCGTTCATTGACGATGAACTATCAACGTTCACTGAAGATAGCAAAAAGATAACAAACACCGACGTTCACTGCCGATGTACTACCAACGTTCAATGAAGGTAGAAATAGAAAATATCATACCACCGTCGTTCACTGACGATGAACTATCAACGTTCACTAAAGATAGAAAAAAGATAACAAACACAGACGTTCACTGATGATGTACTACCAACGTTCACTGAAGGTAGAAAGAGAGAATATATCATACCATCTCCGTTCACTGACGATGAACTATCAACATTCACTGAAGATAGCAAAAAGATAACAAACACCGACGTTCACTGCCGATGTACTACCAACGTTCACTGAAAGTAGAAAGATAAAATATCATACCATCGTTGTTCACTGACGATGAACTATCAACGTTCACTGAAGATAGCAAAAAGATAACAAACACCGACGTTCACTGCCGATGTACTACCAACGTTCACTGAAGGTAGAAAAAGAAAATATCATACCATCGCCGTTCACTGACAATGAACTATCAACGTTCACTTAAGATAGCAAAAAGATAACAAACACCAACGTTCACTGCCGATGTACTACCAACATTCACTGAAGGTAGAAAGAGAAAATATCATACCATCGTTGTTCACTGACGATGAACTATCAACGTTCACTGAAGATAGCAAAAAGATAACAAACACCCACGTTCACTGCCGATGTACTACCAACGTTCACTGAAGGTAGAAAGAGAAAATATCATACCATCGTTGTTCATTGACGATGAACTATCAACGTTCACTGAAGATAGAAAAAAGATAACAAACACCGACGTTCACTGCCGATGTACTGCCAACGTTCACTAAAGGTAGAAAGAGAAAATATCATACAACCACCATTCACTGACGATGAAATATCAATGTTCACTGAAGATAGAAAAAAGATAACAAACACCGACGTTCACTACCGATGTCCTACCAACATTCACTAAAGGTAGAAAGAGAAAATATCATACCATCGCCGTTCACTGACGATGAACTATCTACGTTCACTGAAGATAGCAAAAAGATAAGAAACACTGACGTTCACTGTTGATGTACTACCAACATTCACTGAAGGTAGAAAGAGAAAATATCATACCACTGCCGTTCATTGACGATGAACTATCAACTTTCACTGAAGATAGAAAAAAGATAACAAACACCAACGTTCACTGTCGATGTACTACCAACGTTCACTGAAGGTAGAAAGAGAAAATATCATACCATCGCCATTCATTGACGATGAACTATCAACTTTCACTAAAGATAGAAAAAAGATAACTAACACTGACGTTCACTGCCGATGTACTACCAATGTTCACTGAAGGTAGAAAGAAAAAATATCATACTATCGCCGTTCACTGACGATGAACTATCAACATTCACTGAAGATAGAAAAAAGATAACAAACACCGACGTTCACTGTCGATGTACTACAAACGTTCATTGAAGGTAGAAAGAGAAAATATCATACCACCACCGTTCACTGACGATGAACTATCAATGTTCACTGAAGATAGCAAAAAGATAACAAACACCAACGTTCACTACCGATGTCCTTCCAACATTCACTGAAGGTAGAAAGAGAAAATATCATACCATCGCCGTTCACTGACCATGAACTATCAACGTTCACTGAAGATAGCAAAAACATAACAAACACTGACGTTCACTGCCGAAGTCCTACAAACATTCACTAAAGGTAGAAAGAGAAAATATCATACCATTGTCGTTCATTGACGATGAACTATCAACCTTCACTGAAGATAGCAAAAAGATAACAAACACTGACGTTCACTGCCGATGTACTACCAACGTTCACTGAAGGTAGAAATAGAAAATATCATACCACCGTCGTTCACTGACGATGAACTATCAACGTTCACTAAAGATAGCAAAAAGATAACAAACACAGACGTTCACTGATGATGTACTACCAACGTTCACTGAAAGTAGAAAGAGAGAATATATCATACCATCTCCGTTCACTGACGATGAACTATCAACATTCACTGAAGATAGCAAAAAGATAACAAACACCGACGTTCACTGCCGATGTACTACCAACGTTCACTGAAAGTAGAAAGATAAAATATCATACCATCGTTGTTCACTGACGATGAACTATCAACGTTCACTGAAGATAGCAAAAAGATAACAAACACCGACGTTCACTGCCGATGTACTACCAACGTTCACTGAAGGTAGAAAAAGAAAATATCATACCATCGCTGTTCACTGACAATGAACTATCAACGTTCACTGAAGATAGCAAAAAGATAACAAACACCAACGTTCACTGCCGATGTACTACCAACATTCACTGAAGGTAGAAAGAGAAAATATCATACCATCGTTGTTCACTGACGATGAACTATCAACGTTCACTGAAGATAGCAAAAAGATAACAAACACCCACGTTCACTGCCGATGTACTACCAACGTTCACTGAAGGTAGAAAGAGAAAATATCATACCATCGTCGTTCATTGACGATGAACTATCAACGTTCACTGAAGATAGAAAAAAGATAACAAACATCGACTTTCACTGCCGATGTACTGCCAACGTTCACTGAAGGTAGAAAGAGAAAATATCATACAACCACCATTCACTGACGATGAAATATCAATGTTCACTGAATATAGAAAAAAGATAACAAACACCGACGTTCACTACCGATGTCCTACCAACATTCACTAAAGGTAGAAAGAGAAAATATCATACCATCGCCGTTCACTGATGATGAACTATCTACGTTCACTGAAGATAGCAAAAAGATAAGAAACACTGACGTTCACTGTTGATGTACTACCAACATTCACTGAAGGTAGAAAGAGAAAATATCATACCACCGCCGTTCATTGACGATGAACTATCAACTTTCACTGAAGATAGAAAAAAGATAACAAACACTAACGTTCACTGTCGATGTACTACCAACGTTCACTGAAGGTAGAAAGAGAAAATATCATACCATCGCCATTCATTGACGATGAACTATCAACTTTCACTAAAGATAGAAAAAAGATAACTAACACTGACGTTCACTGCCGATGTACTACCAATGTTCACTGAAGGTAGAAAGAAAAAATATCATACCATCGCCGTTCACTGACGATGAACTATCAACATTCACTGAAGATAGAAAAAAGATAACAAACACCGACATTCACTGTCGATGTACTACAAACGTTCACTGAAGGTAGAAAGAGAAAATATCATACCATCGCCGTTCACTGACGATGAACTACCAACGTTCACTGAAGATAGAAAAAAGATAACAAACAACAACGTTCACTGCCGATGTACTACCAACATTCACTGAAGGTAGAAAGAGAAAATATCATACCACCACCGTTCACTGACGATGAACTATCAATGTTCACTAAAGATAGCAAAAAGATAACAGACACCGACGTTCACTACCGATGTCCTTCCAACGTTCACTGAAGGTAGAAAGAGAAAATATCATACCATCGCCGTTCACTGACCATGAACTATCAACGTTCACTGAAGATAGCAAAAAGATAACAAACACAGACGTTCACTGATGATGTACTACCGACGTTCACTGAAGGTAGAAAGAGAGAATATATCATACCATCTCCGTTCACTGACGATGAACTATCAACATTCATTGAAGATAGCAAAAAGATAACAAACACCGACGTTCACTGCCGATGTACTACCAATGTTCACTGAAAGTAGAAAGATAAAATATCATACCATCGTTGTTCACTGACGATGAACTATCAACGTTCACTGAAGATAGCAAAAAGATAACAAACACCGACGTTCACTGTCGATGTACTACCAACGTTCACTGAAGGTAGAAAAAGAAAATATCATACCATCGCCGTTCACTGACAATGAACTATCAACGTTCACTGAAGATAGCAAAAAGATAACAAACACCAACGTTCACTGCCGATGTACTACCAACATTCACTGAAGGTAGAAAGAGAAAATATCATACCATCGTTGTTCACTGACGATGAACTATCAACGTTCACTGAAGATAGCAAAAAGATAACAAACACCCACGTTCACTGCCGATGTACTACCAACGTTCACTGAAGGTAGAAAGAGAAAATATCACACCATCGTCGTTCATTGACGATGAACTATCAACGTTCACTGAAGATAGAAAAAAGATAACAAACACCGACGTTCACTGCCGATGTACTGCCAACGTTCACTGAAGGTAGAAAGAGAAAATATCATACAACCACCATTCACTGACGATGAAATATCAATGTTCACTGAAGATAGAAAAAAGATAACAAACACCGACGTTCACTACCGATGTCCTACCAACATTCACTAAAGGTAGAAAGAGAAAATATCATACCATCGCCGTTCACTGATGATGAACTATCTACGTTCACTGAAGATAGCAAAAAGATAAGAAACACTGACGTTCACTGTTGATGTACTACCAACATTCACTGAAGGTAGAAAGAGAAAATATCATACCACCGCCGTTAATTGACGATGAACTATCAACTTTCACTGAAGATAGAAAAAAGATAACAAACACCAACGTTCACTGTCGATGTACTACCAACGTTCACTGAAGGTAGAAAGAGAAAATATCATACCATCGCCATTCATTGACGATGAACTATCAACTTTCACTAAAGATAGAAAAAAGATAACTAACACTGACGTTCATTGCCGATGTACTACCAATGTTCACTGAAGGTAGAAAGAAAAAATATCATACTATCGCCGTTCACTGACGATGAACTATCAACATTCACTGAAGATAGAAAAAAGATAACAAACACCGACGTTCACTGTCGATGTACTACAAACGTTCATTGAAGGTAGAAAGAGAAAATATCATACCATCGCCGTTCACTGACGATGAACTATCAACGTTCACTGAAGATAGAAAAAAGATAACAAACACCGACGTTCACAGCCGATGTACTACCAACATTCACTGAAGGTAGAAAGAGAAAATATCATACCACCACCGTTCACTTACGATGAACTATCAATGTTCACTGAAGATAGCAAAAAGATAACAAACACCAACGTTCACTACCGATGTCCTTCCAACGTTCACTGAAGGTAGAAAGAGAAAATATCATACCATCGCCGTTCACTGACCATGAACTATCAACGTTCACTGAAGATAGCAAAAAGATAACAAACACTGACGTTCACTGCCGAAGTCCTACAAACATTCACTGAAGGTAGAAAGAGAAAATATCATACCATTTTCGTTCATTGACGATGAACTATCAACGGTCACTAAAGATAGCAAAAAGATAACAAACACCGACGTTCACTGCCGATGTACTACCAACGTTCACTGAAGGTAGAAATAGAAAATATCATACCACCGTCGTTCACTGACGATGAACTATCAACGTTCACTAAAGATAGCAAAAAGATAACAAACACAGACGTTCACTGATGATGTACTACCAACGTTCACTGAAGGTAGAAAGAGAGAATATATTATACCATCTCCGTTCACTGACGATGAACTATCAACATTCACTGAAGATAGAAAAAAGATAACAAACATCGACGTTCACTGCCGATGTACTACCAACGTTCACTGAAAGTAGAAAGATAAAATATCATACCATCGTTGTTCACTGACGATGAACTATCAACGTTCACTGAAGATAGCAAAAAGATAACAAACACCGACGTTCACTGCCGATGTACTACCAACGTTCACTGAAGGTAGAAAAAGAAAATATCATACCATCGCCGTTCACTGACAATGAACTATCAACGTTCACTGAAGATAGCAAAAAGATAACAAACACCAACGTTCACTGCCGATGTACTACCAACATTCACTGAAGGTAGAAAGAGAAAATATCATACCATCGTTGTTCACTGACGATGAACTATCAACGTTCACTGAAGATAGCAAAAAGATAACAAACACCCATGTTCACTGCCGATGTACTACCAACGTTCACTGAAGGTAGAAAGAGAAAATATCATACCATCGTCGTTCATTGACGATGAACTATCAACGTTCACTGAAGATAGAAAAAAGATAACAAACACCGACGTTCACTGCCGATGTACTGCCAACGTTCACTGAAGGTAGAAAGAGAAAATATCATACAACCACCATTCACTGACGATGAAATATCAATGTTCACTGAAGATAGAAAAAAGATAACAAACACCGACGTTCACTACCGATGTCCTACCAACATTCACTAAAGGTAGAAAAAGAAAATATCATACCATCGCCGTTCACTGACGATGAACTATCTACGTTCACTGAAGATAGCAAAAAGATAAGAAACACTGACGTTCACTATTGATGTACTACCAACATTCACTGAAGGTAGAAAGAGAAAATATCATACCACCGCCGTTCATTGACGATGAACTATCAACTTTCACTGAAGATAGAAAAAAGATAACAAACACTAACGTTCACTGTCGATGTACTACCAACGTTCACTGATGGTAGAAAGAGAAAATATCATACCATCGTCATTCATTGACGATGAACTATCAACTTTCACTAAAGATAGAAAAAAGATAACTAACACTGACGTTCACTGCCGATGTACTACCAATGTTCACTGAAGGTAGAAAGAAAAAATATCATACCATCGCCGTTCACTGACGATGAACTATCAACATTCACTGAAGATAGAAAAAAGATAACAAACACCGACATTCACTGTCGATGTACTACAAACGTTCACTGAAGGTAGAAAGAGAAAATACCATACCATCGCCGTTCACTGACGATGAACTACCAACGTTCACTGAAGATAGAAAAAAGATAACAAACAACAACGTTCACTGCCGATGTACTACCAACATTCACTGAAGGTAGAAAGAGAAAATATCATACCACCACCGTTCACTGACGATGAACTATCAATGTTCACTGAAGATAGCAAAAAGATAACAGACACCGACGTTTACTGCCGATGTACTACCAACGTTCACTGAAGGTAGAAATAGAAAATATCATACCACCGTCGTTCACTGACGATGAACTATCAACGTTCACTAAAGATAGCAAAAAGATAACAAACACAGACGTTCACTGATGATGTACTACCAACGTTCACTGAAGGTAGAAAGAGAGAATATATCATACCATCTCCGTTCACTGACGATGAACTATCAACATTCATTGAAGATAGCAAAAAGATAACAAACACCGACGTTCACTGCCGATGTACTACCAACGTTCACTGAAAGTAGAAAGATAAAATATCATACCATCGTTGTTCACTGACGATGAACTATCAACGTTCACTGAAGATAGCAAAAAGATAACAAACACCGACGTTCACTGCCGATGTACTACCAACGTTCACTGAAGGTAGAAAAAGAAAATATCATACCATCGCCGTTCACTGACAATGAACTATCAACGTTCACTGAAGATAGCAAAAAGATAACAAACACCAACGTTCACTGCCGATGTACTACCAACATTCACTGAAGGTAGAAAGAGAAAATATCATACCATCGTTGTTCACTGACGATGAACTATCAACGTTCACTGAAGATAGCAAAAAGATAACAAACACCCACGTTCACTGCCGATGTACTACCAACGTTCACTGAAGGTAGAAAGAGAAAATATCATACCATCGTCGTTCATTGACGATGAACTATCAACATTCACTGAAGATAGAAAAAAGATAACAAACACCGACGTTCACTGCCGATGTACTGCCAACGTTCACTGAAGGTAGAAAGAGAAAATATCATACAACCACCATTCACTGACGATGAAATATCAATGTTCACTGAAGATAGAAAAAAGATAACAAACACCAACGTTCACTACCGATGTCCTACCAACATTCACTAAAGGTAGAAAGAGAAAATATCATACCATCGCCGTTCACTGATGATGAACTATCTACGTTCACTGAAGATAGCAAAAAGATAAGAAACACTGACGTTCACTGTTGATGTACTACCAACATTCACTGAAGATAGAAAGAGAAAATATCATACCACCGCCGTTCATTGACGATGAACTATCAACTTTCACTGAAGATAGAAAAAAGATAACAAACACCAACGTTCACTGTCGATGTACTACCAACGTTCACTGAAGGTAGAAAGAGAAAATATCATACCATCGCCATTCATTGACGATGAACTATCAACTGTCACTAAAGATAGAAAAAAGATAACTAACACTGACGTTCACTGCCGATGCACTACCAATGTTCACTGAAGGTAGAAAGAGAAAATATCATACCATCGTCATTCATTGACGATGAACTATCAACTTTCACTAAAGATAGAAAAAAGATAACTAACACTGACGTTCACTGCCGATGTACTACCAATGTTCACTGAAGGTAGAAAGAAAAAATATCATACCATCGCCGTTCACTGACGATGAACTATCAACATTCACTGAAGATAGAAAAAAGATAACAAACACCGACATTCACTGTCGATGTACTACAAACGTTCACTGAAGGTAGAAAGAGAAAATACCATACCATCGCCGTTCACTGACGATGAACTACCAACGTTCACTGAAGATAGAAAAAAGATAACAAACAACAACGTTCACTGCCGATGTACTACCAACATTCACTGAAGGTAGAAAGAGAAAATATCATACCACCACCGTTCACTGACGATGAACTATCAATGTTCACTGAAGATAGCAAAAAGATAACAGACACCGACGTTCACTGCCGATGTACTACCAACGTTCACTGAAGGTAGAAATAGAAAATATCATACCACCGTCGTTCACTGACGATGAACTATCAACGTTCACTAAAGATAGCAAAAAGATAACAAACACAGACGTTCACTGATGATGTACTACCAACGTTCACTGAAGGTAGAAAGAGAGAATATATCATACCATCTCCATTCACTGACGATGAACTATCAACATTCATTGAAGATAGCAAAAAGATAACAAACACCGACGTTCACTGCCGATGTACTACCAACGTTCACTGAAAGTAGAAAGATAAAATATCATACCATCGTTGTTCACTGACGATGAACTATCAACGTTCACTGAAGATAGCAAAAAGATAACAAACACCGACGTTCACTGCCGATGTACTACCAACGTTCACTGAAGGTAGAAAAAGAAAATATCATACCATCGTCGTTCACTGACAATGAACTATCAACGTTCACTGAAGATAGCAAAAAGATAACAAACACCAACGTTCACTGCCGATGTACTACCAACATTCACTGAAGGTAGAAAGAGAAAATATCATACCATCGTTGTTCACTGACGATGAACTATCAACGTTCACTGAAGATAGCAAAAAGATAACAAACACCCACGTTCACTGCCGATGTACTACCAACGTTCACTGAAGGTAGAAAGAGAAAATATCATACCATCGTCGTTCATTGACGATGAACTATCAACGTTCACTGAAGATAGAAAAAAGATAACAAACACCGACGTTCACTGCCGATGTACTGCCAACGTTCACTGAAGGTAGAAAGAGAAAATATCATACAACCACCATTCACTGACGATGAAATATCAATGTTCACTGAAGATAGAAAAAAGATAACAAACACCAACGTTCACTACCGATGTCCTACCAACATTCACTAAAGGTAGAAAGAGAAAATATCATACCATCGCCGTTCACTGATGATGAACTATCTACGTTCACTGAAGATAGCAAAAAGATAAGAAACACTGACGTTCACTGTTGATGTACTACCAACATTCACTGAAGATAGAAAGAGAAAATATCATACCACCGCCGTTCATTGACGATGAACTATCAACTTTCACTGAAGATAGAAAAAAGATAACAAACACCAACGTTCACTGTCGATGTACTACCAACGTTCACTAAAGGTAGAAAGAGAAAATATCATACCATCGCCATTCATTGACGATGAACTATCAACTTTCACTAAAGATAGAAAAAAGATAACTAACACTGACGTTCACTGCCGATGTACTACCAATGTTCACTGAAGGTAGAAAGAGAAAATATCATACCATCGTCATTCATTGACGATGAACTATCAACTTTCACTAAAGATAGAAAAAAGATAACTAACACTGACGTTCAGTGCCGATGTACTACCAATGTTCACTGAAGGTAGAAAGAAAAAATATCATACCATCGCCGTTCACTGACGATGAACTATCAACATTCACTGAAGATAGAAAAAAGATAACAAACACCGACATTCACTGTCGATAAACTACAAACGTTCACTGAAGGTAGAAAGAGAAAATACCATACCATCGCCGTTCACTGACGATGAACTACCAACGTTCACTGAAGATAGAAAAAAGATAACAAACAACAACGTTCACTGCCGATGTACTACCAACATTCACTGAAGGTAGAAAGAGAAAATATCATACCACCACCGTTCACTGACGATGAACTATCAATGTTCACTGAAGATAGCAAAAAGATAACAGACACCGACGTTCACTGCCGATGTACTACCAACGTTCACTGAAGGTAGAAATAGAAAATATCATACCACCGTCGTTCACTGACGATGAACTATCAACGTTCACTAAAGATAGCAAAAAGATAACAAACACAGACGTTCACTGATGATGTACTACCAACGTTCACTGAAGGTAGAAAGAGAGAATATATCATACCATCTCCGTTCACTGACGATGAACTATCAACATTCATTGAAGATTGCAAAAAGATAACAAACACCGACGTTCACTGCCGATGTACTACCAACGTTCACTGAAAGTAGAAAGATAAAATATCATACCATCGTTGTTCACTGACGATGAACTATCAACGTTCAATAAAGATAGCAAAAAGATAACAAACACCGACGTTCACTGCCGATGTACTACCCACGTTCACTGAAGGTAGAAAAAGAAAATATCATACCATCGCCGTTCACTGACAATGAACTATCAACGTTCACTGAAGATAGCAAAAAGATAACAAACACCAACGTTCACTGCCGATGTACTACCAACATTCACTGAAGGTAGAAAGAGAAAATATCATACCATCGTTGTTCACTGACGATGAACTATCAACGTTCACTGAAGATAGCAAAAAGATAACAAACACCCACGTTCACTGCCGATGTACTACCAACGTTCACTGAAGGTAGAAAGAGAAAATATCATACCATCGTCGTTCATTGACGATGAACTATCAACGTTCACTGAAGATAGAAAAAAGATAACAAACACCGACGTTCACTGCCGATGTACTGCCAACGTTCACTGAAGGTAGAAAGAGAAAATATCATACAACCACCATTCACTGACGATGAAATATCAATGTTCACTGAAGATAGAAAAAAGATAACAAACACCAACGTTCACTACCGATGTCCTACCAACATTCACTAAAGGTAGAAAGAGAAAATATCATACCATCGCCGTTCACTGATGATGAACTATCTACGTTCACTGAAGATAGCAAAAAGATAAGAAACACTGACGTTCAATGTTGATGTACTACCAACATTCACTGAAGATAGAAAGAGAAAATATCATACCACCGCCGTTCATTGACGATGAACTATCAACTTTCACTGAAGATAGAAAAAAGATAACAAACACCAACGTTCACTGTCGATGTACTACCAACGTTCACTGAAGGTAGAAAGAGAAAATATCATACCATCGCCATTCATTGACGATGAACTATCAACTTTCACTAAAGATAGAAAAAAGATAACTAACACTGACGTTCACTGCCGATGTACTACCAATGTTCACTGAAGGTAGAAAGAAAAAATATCATACTATCGCCGTTCACTGACGATGAACTATCAAAATTCACTGAAGATAGAAAAAAGATAACAAACACCGACGTTCACTGTCGATGTACTACAAATGTTCATTGAAGGTAGAAAGAGAAAATATCATACCATCGCCGTTCACTGACGATGAACTATCAACGTTCACTAAAGATAGAAAAAAGATAACAAACACCGACGTTCACAGCCGATGTACTACCAACATTCACTGAAGGTAGAAAGAGAAAATATCATACCACCACCGTTCACTTACGATGAACTATCAATGTTCACTGAAGATAGCAAAAAGATAACAAACACCAACGTTCACTACCGATGTCCTTCCAACGTTCACTGAAGGTAGAAAGAGAAAATATCATACCATCACCGTTCACTGACCATGAACTATCAACATTCACTGAAGATAGCAAAAAGATAACAAACACTGACGTTCACTGCCGAAGTCCTACAAACATTCACTGAAGGTAGAAAGAGAAAATATCATACCATTGTCGTTCATTGACGATGAACTATCAACGTTCACTGAAGATAGCAAAAAGATAACAAACACCGACGTTCACTGCCGATGTACTACCAACGTTCACTGAAGGTAGAAATAGAAAATATCATACCACCGTCGTTCACTGACGATGAACTATCAACGTTCACTAAAGATAGCAAAAAGATAACAAACACAGACGTTCACTGATGATGTACTACCAACGTTCACTGAAGGTAGAAAGAGAGAATATATCATACCATCTCCGTTCACTGACGATGAACTATCAACATTCACTGAAGATAGCAAAAAGATAACAAACATCGACGTTCACTGCCGATGTACTACCAACGTTCACTGAAAGTAGAAAGATAAAATATCATACCATCGTTGTTCACTGACGATGAACTATCAACGTTCACTGAAGATAGCAAAAAGATAACAAACACCGACGTTCACTGCCGATGTACTACCAACGTTCACTGAAGGTAGAAAAAGAAAATATCATACCATCGCCGTTCACTGACAATGAACTATCAACGTTCACTGAATATAGCAAAAAGATAACAAACACCAACGTTCACTGCCGATGTACTACCAACATTCACTGAAGGTAGAAAGAGAAAATATCATACCATCGTTGTTCACTGACGATGAACTATCAACGTTCACTGAAGATAGCAAAAAGATAACAAACACCCACGTTCATTGCCGATGTACTACCAACGTTCACTGAAGGTAGAAAGAGAAAATATCATACCATCGTCGTTCATTGACGATGAACTATCAACGTTCACTGAAGATAGAAAAAAGATAACAAACACCGACGTTCACTGCCGATGTACTGCCAACGTTCACTGAAGGTAGAAAGAGAAAATATCATACAACCACCATTCACTGACGATGAAATATCAATGTTCACTGAAGATAGAAAAAAGATAACAAACACCGACGTTCACTACCGATGTCCTACCAACATTCACTAAAGGTAGAAAGAGAAAATATCATACCATCGCCGTTCACTGATGATGAACTATCTACGTTCACTGAGGATAGCAAAAAGATAAGAAACACTGACGTTCACTGTTGATGTACTACCAACATTCACTGAAGGTAGAAAGAGAAAATATCATACCACCGCCGTTCATTGACGATGAACTATCAACTTTCACTGAAGATAGAAAAAAGATAACAAACACTAACGTTCACTGTCGATGTACTACCAACGTTCACTGAAGGTAGAAAGAGAAAATATCATACCATCGCCATTCATTGACGATGAACTATCAACTTTCACTAAAGATAGAAAAAAGATAACTAACACTGACGTTCACTTCCGATGTACTACCAATGTTCACTGAAGGTAGAAAGAAAAAATATCATACTATCACCGTTCACTGACGATGAACTATCAACATTCACTGAAGATAGAAAAAAGATAACAAACACCGACGTTCACTGTCGATGTACTACAAATGTTCATTGAAGGTAGAAAGAGAAAATATCATACCATCGCCGTTCACTGACGATGAACTATCAACGTTCACTAAAGATAGAAAAAAGATAACAAACACCGACGTTCACAGCCGATGTACTACCAACATTCACTGAAGGTAGAAAGAGAAAATATCATACCACCACCGTTCACTTACGATGAACTATCAATGTTCACTGAAGATAGAAAAAAGATAACAAACACCAACGTTCACTACCGATGTCCTTCCAACATTCACTGAAGGTAGAAAGAGAAAATATCATACCATCACCGTTCACTGACCATGAACTATCAACGTTCATTGAAGATAGCAAAAAGATAACAAACACTGACGTTCACTGCCGAAGTCCTACAAACATTCACTGAAGGTAGAAAGAGAAAATATCATACCATTGTCGTTCATTGACGATGAACTATCAACGTTCACTGAAGATAGCAAAAAGATAACAAACACCGACGTTCACTGCCGATGTACTACCAACGTTCACTGAAGGTAGAAATAGAAAATATCATACCACCGTCGTTCACTGACGATGAACTGTCAACGTTCACTAAAGATAGCAAAAAGATAACAAACACAGACGTTCACTGATGATGTACTACCAACGTTCACTGAAGGTAGAAAGAGAGAATATATCATACCATCTCCGTTCACTGACGATGAACTATCAACATTCACTGAAGATAGCAAAAAGATAACAAACATCGACGTTCACTGCCGATGTACTACCAACGTTCACTGAAAGTAGAAAGATAAAATATCATACCATCGTTGTTCACTGACGATGAACTATCAACGTTCACTGAAGATAGCAAAAAGATAACAAACACCGACGTTCACTGTCGATGTACTACCAACGTTCACTGAAGGTAGAAAAAGAAAATATCATACCATCGCCGTTCACTGACAATGAACTATCAACGTTCACTGAAGATAGCAAAAAGATAACAAACACCAACGTTCACTGCCGATGTACTACCAACATTCACTGAAGGTAGAAAGAGAAAATATCATACCATCGTTGTTCACTGACGATGAACTATCAACGTTCACTGAAGATAGCAAAAAGATAACAAACACCCACGTTCATTGCCGATGTACTACCAACGTTCACTGAAGGTAGAAAGAGAAAATATCATACCATCGTCGTTCATTGACGATGAACTATCAACGTTCACTGAAGATAGAAAAAAGATAACAAACACCGACGTTCACTGCTGATGTACTGCCAACGTTCACTGAAGGTAGAAAGAGAAAATATCATACAACCACCATTCACTGACGATGAAATATCAATGTTCACTGAAGATAGAAAAAAGATAACAAACACCGACGTTCACTACCGATGTCCTACCAACATTCACTAAAGGTAGAAAGAGAAAATATCATACCATCGCCGTTCACTGATGATGAACTATCTACGTTCACTGAGGATAGCAAAAAGATAAGAAACACTGACGTTCATTGTTGATGTACTACCAACATTCACTGAAGGTAGAAAGAGAAAATATCATACCACCGCCGTTCATTGACGATGAACTATCAACTTTCACTGAAGATAGAAAAAAGATAACAAACACTAACGTTCACTGTCGATGTACTACCAACGTTCACTGAAGGTAGAAAGAGAAAATATCATACCATCGCCATTCATTGACGATGAACTATCAACTTTCACTAAAGATAGAAAAAAGATAACTAACACTGACGTTCACTGCCGATGTACTACCAATGTTCACTGAAGGTAGAAAGAAAAAATATCATACCATCGCCGTTCACTGACGATGAACTATCAACATTCACTGAAGATAGAAAAAAGATAACAAACACTGACATTCACTGTCGATGTACTACAAACGTTCACTGAAGGTAGAAAGAGAAAATATCATACCATCGCCGTTCACTGACGATGAACTATCAACGTTCACAGAAGATAGAAAAAAGATAACAAACAACAACGTTCACTGCCGATGTACTACCAACATTCACTGAAGGTAGAAAGAGAATATATCATACCACCACCGTTCACTGACGATGAACTATCAATGTTCACTGAAGATAGCAAAAAGATAACAGACACCGACGTTCACTACCGATGTCCTTCCAACGTTCACTGAAGGTAGAAAGAGAAAATATCATACCATCGCCGTTCACTGACCATGAACTATCAACGTTCACTGAAGATAGCAAAAAGATAACAAACACTGACGTTCACTGCCGAAGTCCTACAAACATTCACTGAAGGTAGAATGAGAAAATATCATACCATCGCCGTTCATTGACGATGAACTATCAACGTTCACTGAAGATAGAAAAAAGATAACAAACACCGACGTTCACTGCCGATGTACTACCAACGTTCACTGAAGGTAGAAATAGAAAATATCATACCACCGTCGTTCACTGACGATGAACTATCAACGTTCACTAAAGATAGCAAAAAGATAACAAACACAGACGTTCACTGATGATGTACTACCAACGTTCACTGAAGGTAGAAAGAGAGAATATATCATACCATCTCCGTTCATTGACGATGAACTATAGCCATTCACTGAAGATAGCAAAAAGATAACAAACACCGACGTTCACTGCCGATGTACTACCAACGTTCACTGAAGGTAGAAAGAGAAAATATCATACCATCGTTGTTCACTGACGATGAACTATCAACGTTCACTGAAGATAGCAAAAAGATAACAAACACCCACGTTCACTGCCGATGTACTACCAACGTTCAATGAAGGTAGAAATAGAAAATATCATACCATCGTCGTTCATTGACGATGAACTATCAACGTTCACTGAAGATAGAAAAAAGATAACAAACACCGACGTTCATTGCCGATGTACTGCCAACATTCACTGAAGGTAGAAAGAGAAAATATCATACAACCACCATTCACTGACGATGAAATATCAATGTCCACTGAAGATAGAAAAAAGATAACAAACACCGACGTTCACTACCGATGTCCTACCAACATTCACTAAAGGTAGAAAGAGAAAATATCATACTATCGCCGTTCACTGACGATGAACTATCTACGTTCACTGAAGATAGCAAAAAGATAAGAAACACTGACGTTCACTGTTGATGTACTACCAACATTCACTGAAGGTAGAAAGAGAAAATATCATACCACCGCCGTTCATTGACGATGAACTATCAACTTTCACTGAAGATAGAAAAAATATAACAAACACCAACGTTCACTGTCGATGTACTACCAACGTTCACTGAAGGTAGAAAGAGAAAATATCATACCATCGCCATTCATTGACGATGAACTATCAACTTTCACTAAAGATAGAAAAAAGATAACTAACACTGACGTTCACTGCCGATGTACTACCAATGTTCACTGAAGGTAGAAAGAAAAAATATCATACCATCTCCGTTCACTGACGATGAACTATCAACATTCACTGAAGATAGAAAAAAGATAACAAACACCGACGTTCACTGTCGATGTACTACCAACGTTCACTGAAGGTAGAAAGAGAAAATATCATACCATCGTCGTTCACTGACGATGAACTATCAACGTTCACTGAAGATAGCAAAAAGATAACAAACACCGACGTTCACTGCCGATGTACTACCAACATTCACTGAAGGTAGAAAGAGAAAATATCATACCACCGCCGTTCACTGAAGATGAACTATCAATGTTCACTGAAGATAGCAAGAAGATAACAAACACCGACGTTCACTACTGATGTCCTTCCAACATTCACTGAAGGTAGAAAGAGAAAATATCATACCATCGCCGTTCACTGACGATGAACTATCAACGTTCACTGAAGATAGCAAAAAGATAACAAACACCGACGTTCACTGCCGAAGTCCTACAAACATTCACTGAAGGTAGAAAGAGAAAATATCATACCATCGCCGTTCATTGACGATGAACTATCAACGGTCACTAAAGATAGAAAAAAGATAACAAACACCGACGTTCACTGCCGATGTACTACCAACGTTCACTGAAGGTAGAAATAGAAAATATCATACCATCGTCGTTCACTGACGATGAACTATCAACGTTCACTAAAGATAGCAAAAAGATAACAAACATAGACGTTCACTGATGATGTACTACCAACGTTCACTGAAGGTAGAAAGAGAGAATATATCATACCATCTCCATTCACTGACGATGAACTATCAACATTCACTGAAGATAGCAAAAAGATAACAAACACCGACGTTCACTGCCGATGTACTACCAACGTTCACTGAAGGTAGAAAGAGAAAATATCATACCATCGCTGTTCACTGACGATAAACTATCAACGTTCACTGAAGATAGCAAAAAGATAACAAACACCCACGTTCACTGGCGATGTACTACCAACGTTCACTGGAGGTAGAAAGAGAAAATATCATACCATCGCCATTCACTGACAATGAACTATCAACGTTCACTGAAGATAGCAAAAAGATAACAAACACCGACGTTCACTGCCGATGTACTACCAACATTCACTGAAGGTAGAAAGAGAAAATATCATACCATCGTTGTTCACTGACGATGAACTATCAACGTTCACTGAAGATAGCAAAAAGATAACAAACACCCACGTTCACTGCCGATGTACTACCAACGTTCACTGAAGGTAGAAAGAGAAAATATCATACCATCGTCGTTCATTGACGATGAACTATCAACGTTCACTGAAGATAGAAAAAAGATAACAAACACCGACGTTCACTGCCGATGTACTGTAAACGTTCACTGAAGGTAGAAAGAGAAAATATCATACAACCACCATTCACTGACGATGAAATATCAATGTTCACTGAAGATAGAAAAAAGATAACAAACACCGACGTTCACTACCGATGTCCTACCAACATTCACTAAAGCTAGAAAGAGAAAATATCATACCATCGCCGTTCACTGATGATGAACTATCTACGTTCACTGAAGATAGCAAAAAGATAAGAAACACTGACGTTCACTGTTGATGTACTACCAACATTCACTGAAGGTAGAAAGAGAAAATATCATACCACCGCCGTTCATTGACGATGAACTATCAAATTTCACTGAAGATAGAAAAAAGATAACAAACACTAACGTTCACTGTCGATGTACTACCAACGTTCACTGAAGGTAGAAAGAGAAAATATCATACCATCGCCATTCATTGACGAAGAACTATCAACTTTCACTAAAGATAGAAAAAAGATAACTAACACTGACGTTCACTGCCGATGTACTACCAATGTTCACTGAAGGTAGAAAGAAAAAATATCATACCATCGCCGTTCACTGACGATGAACTATCAACATTCACTGAAGATAGAAAAAAGATAACAAACACCGACATTCACTGTCGATGTACTACAAACGTTCACTGAAGGTAGAAAGAGAAAATATCATACCATCGCCGTTCACTGACGATGAACTACCAACGTTCAATGAAGATAGAAAAAAGATAACAAACAACAACGTTCACTGCCGATGTACTACCAACATTCACTGAAGGTAGAAAGAGAAAATATCATACCACCACCGTTCACTGACGATGAACTATCAATGTTCACTGAAGATAGCAAAAAGATAACAGACACCGACGTTCACTACCAATGTACTACCAACGTTCACTGAAGGTAGAAATAGAAAATATCATACCACCGTCGTTCACTGACGATGAACTATCAACGTTCACTAAAGATAGCAAAAAGATAACAAACACAGACGTTCACTGATGATGTACTACCAACGTTCACTGAAGGTAGAAAGAGAGAATATATCATACCATCTCCGTTCACTGACGATGAACTATCAACATTCATTGAAGATAGCAAAAAGATAACAAACATCGACGTTCACTGCCGATGTACTACCAACGTTCACTGAAAGTAGAAAGATAAAATATCATACCATCGTTGTTCACTGACGATGAACTATCAACGTTCACTGAAGATAGCAAAAAGATAACAAACACCGACGTTCACTGCCGAAGTCCTACAAACATTCACTGAAGGTAGAAAGAGAAAATATCATACCATCGCCGTTCATTGACGATGAACTATCAACGGTCACTAAAGATAGCAAAAAGATAACAAACACCGACGTTAACTGCCGATGTACTACCAACGTTCACTGAAGGTAGAAATAGAAAATATCATACCACCGTCGTTCACTGACGATGAACTATCAACATTCACTAAAGATAGCAAAAAGATAACAAACACAGACGTTCACTGATGATGTACTACCAACGTTCACTGAAGGTAGAAAGAGAGAATATATCATACCATCTCCATTCACTGACGATGAACTATCAACATTCACTGAAGATAGCAAAAAGATAACAAACACCGACGTTCACTGCCGATGTACTACCAATGTTCACTGAAGGTAGAAAGAGAAAATATCATACCATCTCTGTTCACTGACGATGAACTATCAACGTTCACTGAAGATAGCAAAAAGATAACAAACACCGACGTTCACTGGCGATGTACTACAAACGTTCACTGAAGGTAGAAAGAGAAAATATCATACCATCGCCGTTCACTGACAATGAATTATCAACATTCACCGAAGATAGCAAAAAGATAACAAACACCGACGTTCACTGCCGATGTACTACCAACATTCACTGAAGGTAGAAAGAGAAAATATCATACCATCGTTGTTCACTGACGATGAACTATCAACGTTCACTGAAGATAGCAAAAAGATAACAAACACCCACGTTCACTGCCGATGTACTACCAACGTTCACTGAAGGTAGAAAGAGAAAATATCATACCATCGTCGTTCATTGACGATGAACTATCAACGTTCACTGAAGATAGAAAAAAGATAACAAACACCGACGTTCACTGCCGATGTACTGCCAACATTCACTGAAGGTAGAAAGAGAAAATATCATACAATCACCATTCACTGACGATGAAATATCAACGTTCACTGAAGATAGAAAAAAGATAACAAACACCGACGTTCACTACCGATGTCCTACAAACGTTCATTGAAGGTAGAAAGAGAAAATATCATACCATCGTCGTTCATTGACGATGAACTATCAACGTTCACTGAAGATAGCAAAAAGATAACAAACACCGACGTTCACTACTGATGTACTACCAACGTTCACTGAAGGTAGAAATAGAAAATATCATACCACCGTCGTTCACTGACGATGCACTATCAATGTTCACTGAAGATAGCAAAAAGATAACAAACACCGACGTTCCCTGATGATGTACTACCAACGTTCACTGAAGGTAGAAAGAGAGAATACATCATACCATCGCCGTTCACTGACGATGTACTATCAACATTCACTGAAGATAGCAAAAAGATAACAAACACCGACGTTCACTGCCAATGTACTACCAACATTCACTGAAGGTAGAAAGAGAAAATATCATACCATCGCCGTTCACTGACGATGAACTATCAACATTCATTGAAGATAGCAAAAAGATAATAAACACCGACGTTCACAGCCGATGTACTACCAACGTTCACTGATGGTAGAAAGAAAATATCATATCACCGCCGTTCACTGACGATGAACTATCAACGTTCACTGATGATAGCAAAAAGATAAGAAACACCGATGTTCACTGCCGATGTACTACCAATGTTTACTGAAGGTAGAAAGAGAGAATATATCATACCATCTTCGTTCACTGACGATGAACTATCAACATTCACTGATGATAGCAAAAAGATAAGAATCGCCGACGTTCACTGCCGATGTACTACCAACGTTCAATGAAGGTAGAAAGAGAAAATATATCATACCATCGCCGTTTACTGACGATGAACTATCAACGTTCACTGAAGATAGCAAAAAGATAACAAACACTGATGTTCACTGCCGATGTACTACCAACATTCAGTGAAGATAGAAACAGAAAATATCATACCATCGTCGTTCATTAACGATGAACTATCAACGTTCACTGAAGATAGCAGAAGGATAACAAACACCAACGTTCCCTGACGATGTACTACCAACGTTCACTGAAGGTAGAAAGAGAGAATTTATCATACCATCGCCGTTCATTGACGTTGAAAGATCAACGCTCACTGAAGATAGAAAAAAGATAACAAACACCGACGTTCACTGCCGATGTACTACCAACGTTCACTGAAGGTAGAAAGAGAAAATATCATACCATCGTCGTTCACTGACGATGAACTATCAACGTTCACTGAAGACAGCAAAAAGATAACAAACACCGACGTTCACTACCGATGTACTACCAATGTTCACTGAAGGTAGAAAGAAAAAATATCATACCATCGTCGTTCATTGACGATGAACTATCAACGTTCACTAAAGATAGCAAAAAGATCACAAACACCAACGTTCACTGCCGATGTACTACCAACATTCACTGAAGGTAGAAAGAAAATATCATATCACCGTCGTTCACTGACGATGAACTATCAACGTTCACTGATGATAGCAAAAAGATAAGAAACACCGACGTTCACTGCCGATGTCCTACAAACTTTCACTGAAGGTAGAAAGAGAAAATATCATACCATCGCCGTTCATTGACGATGAACTATCAACGTTCACTGAAGATAGCAAAAAGATAACAAACACCGACGTTCACTGCTGATGTGCTACCAATGTTCACTGAAGGTAGAATTAGAAAATATCATACCACCGTCGTTCACTGACGATGAACTATCAATGTTCACTGAAGATAGAAAAAAGATAACAAACACCGACGTTCCCTGATGATGTACTACCAACATTCACTGAAGGTAGAAAGAGAGAATACATCATACCATCGCCGTTCACTGACGATGTACTATCAACATTCACAGAAGATAGCAAAAAGATAACAAACACCGACGTTCACTGCCGATGTACTACCAACGTTCACTGAAGGTAGAAAGATAAAATATCATACCATCGCCGTTCACTGACGATGAACTATCAACATTCACTGAAGACAGCAAAAAGATAACAAACACCGACGTTCACTACCGATGTACTACCAAGGTTCACTGAAGGTAGAAAGAAAAAATATCATACCATCGTCGTTCATTGACGATGATCTATCAACGTTCACTGAAGATAGCAAAAAGATAACAAACACCAACGTTCACTGCCGATGTACTACCAACGTTCACTGAAGGTAGAAAGAAAATATCATATCACCGCCGTTCACTGACGATGAACTATCAACGTTCACTGATGGTAGCAAAAAGATAAGAAACACCGACGTTCACTGTTGATATACTACCAACGTTCACTGAAGTTAGAAAGAGAAAATATCATACCATCGCCATTCATTGACGATGAACTATCAACTTTCACTAAAGATAGAAAAAAGATAACTAACACTGACGTTCACTGCCGATGTACTACCAACATTCACTGAAGGTAGACAGAAAAAATATCATACCATCGTCGTTCACTGACGATGAACTATCAACATTCACTGAAGATAGAAAAAAGATAACAAACACCGACGTTCACTGTCGATGTACTACCAACGTTCGCTGAAGGTAGAAAGAGAAAATATCATACCATCGCCGTTCACTGACGATGAACTATCAACGTTCACTGAAGATAGCAAAAAGATAACAAACACCGACGTTCACTGCCGATGTGCTACCAACATTCACTGAAGGTAGAAAGAGAAAATATCATACCACCGCCGTTCATTGACGATGAACTATCAATGTTCACTGAAGATAGCAAGAAGATAACAAACACCGACGTTCACTACCGATGACCTTTCAACGTTCACTGAAGGTAGAAAGAGAAAATATCATACCATTGCCGTTCACTGACGATGAACTATCAACGTTCACTGAAGATAGCAAAAAGATAACAAACACCGACGTTCACTGCCGATGTCCTACCAACGTTCACTGAAGGTAGAAAGAGAAAATATCATACCATCGTCATTCACTGACGATAAACTATCAACATTCACTGAAGATAGCAAAAAGATAACAAACACTGACATTCACTGTCGATGTCCTACAAACGTTCATTGAAGGTAGAAAGTGAAAATATCATACCATCGCCGTTCATTGACGATGAACTATCAACGTTCACTGAAGATAGCAAAAAGATAACAAACACCGACGTTCACTGCTGATGTACTACCAACGTTCACTGAAGGTAGAAATAGAAAATATCATACCACCGTCGTTCACTGACGATGCACTATCAATGTTCACTGAAGATAGCAAAAAGATAACAAACACCAACGTTCCCTGATGATGTACTACCAACGTTCACTGAAGGTAGAAAGATAAAATATCATACCATCGCTGTTCACTGACGATGAACTATCAACGTTCACTGAAGATAGAAAAAAGATAACAAACACCGACGTTCACTGCCGATGTACTACCAACGTTCACTGAAGGTAGAAAGAGAAAATATCATACCATCGTCGTTCATTGACGATGAACTATCAACGTTCACTGAAGATAGAAAAAAGATAACAAACACCGACGTTCACTGCCGATGTACTACCAACGATCACTGAAGGTAAAAAGGGAAAATATCATACCATCGCCGTTCACTGATGATGAACTATCAATGTTCACTGAAGATAGCAAAAAGATAACAAACACCAACATTCATTGCCGATGTACTACCGACGTTCACTGAAGGTAGAAAGAGAAAATATCATTCCACCGCCGTTCACTGACGATGAACTATCAATGTTCACTGAAGATAGCAAAAAGATAACAAACACCGACGTTCACTGCCAATGTCCTACCAACGTTCACTGAAGGTAGAAAGAGAAAATATCATACTATCATCGTTCACTGACGATAAACTATCAATGTTCACTGAAGATAGCAAAAAGATAACAAACACCGACGTTCACTGTCGATGTCCTACAAACGTTCATTGAAGGTAGAAAGAGAAAATATCATACCATCGCCATTCATTGATGATGAACTATCAACGTTCACTGAAGATAGCAAAAAGATAACAAACACCGACGTTCACTACTGATGTACTACCAACATTCACTGAAGGTAGAAATAGAAAATATCATACCACCGTCGTTCATTGACGATGCACTATCAATGTTCACTGAATATAGCAAAAAGATAACAAACACCAACGTTCCCTGATGATGTACTACCAATGTTCACTGAAGGTAGAAAGAGAGAATACATCATACCATCGTCGTTCACTGACGATGTACTATCAACATTCACTGAAGATAGCAAAAAGATAACAAACACCGACGTTCACTGCCGATGTACTACCAACGTTCTCTGAAGGTAGAAAGAGAAAATATCATACCATCGTCGTTCACTGACGATGAACTATCAACATTCACTGAAGATATCAAAAAGATAACAAACACTGACGTTCACTGCCGATGTACTACCAACGTTCACTGAAGGTAGAAAGAAAATATCATATCACCGCCGTTCACTGACGATGAACTATCAACGTTCACTGATGATAGCAAAAAGATAATAAACACCGACATTCACTGCCGATGTACTACCAACGTTCACTAAAGGTAGAAAGAGAAAATATATCATACCATCGCCGTTTATTGATGATGAACTATCAACGTTCACTGAAGATAGCAAAAAGATAACAAACACCGATGTTCACTGCCGATGTACTACCAACGTTCATTGAAGATAGAAAGAGAAAATATCATACCATCGTCGTTCATTAACAATGAACTATCAACGTTCACTGAAGATAGCAGAAGGATAACAAACACCGACGTTCCCTGACGATGTACTACCAACGTTCACTGAAGGAAGAAAGAGAGAACTTATCATACCATCGCCGTTCATTGACGTTGAAATATCAACGTTCACTGAAGATAGAAAAAAGATAACAAACACCGACGTTCACTGCCGATGTACTACCAACATTCACTGAAGGTAGAAAGAGAAAATATCATACCATCGCCGTCATTGACGATGAACTATCAACGTTCACTGAAGACAGCAAAAATATAACAAACACCGACGTTCACTGCCGATGTACTACCAATGTTCACTGAAGGTAGAAAGAAAAAATATCATACCATCTTCGTTCATTGACGATGAACTATCAATGTTCACTGAAGATAACAAACACCAACGTTCACTGCTGATGTACTACCAACGTTCACTGAAGGTAGAAAGAAAATATCATATCACCGTTGTTCACTGACGATGAACTATCAACGTTCATTGATGATAGCATAAAGATAAGAAACACCGACGTTCACTGCCGATGTCCTACAAACGTTCACTGAAGGTAGAAACAGAAAATATCATACCATCGCCATTCATAGACGATGAACTATCAACGTTCACTGAAGATAGCAAAAAGATAACAAACACCGACGTTCATTGCTGATGTGCTACCAACGTTCACTGAAGGTAGAATTAGAAAATATCATACCACCGTCGTTCACTGACGATGAACTATCAATGTTCACTGAAGATAGCAAAAAGATAACAAACACCGACGTTCTCTGATGATGTACTACCAACATTCACTGAAGGTAGAAAGAGAGAATACATCATACCATCGCCGTTCACTGACGATGTACTATCAACATTCACTGAAGATAGCAAAAAGATAACAAACACCGACGTTCACTGCCGATGTACTACCAACATTCACTGAAGGTAGAAAGAGAAAATATCATACCATCGCCGTTCACTGACGATGAACTATCAACGTTCCCTGAAGGTAGCAAAAAGATAACAAACACCGACGTTCACTGCCGATGTACTACCAACATTCACTGAAGGTAGAAAGAGAAAATATCATACCATCGCCGTTCATTGACGATGAACTATCAACGTTCACTGAAGATGGCAAAAAGATAACAAACACCGACGTTCACTGCCGATGTACTACCAACATTCACTGAAGGTAGAAAGAAAATATCATATCACCGCCGTTCACTGACGATGAACTATCAACAATCACTGATGATAGCAAAAAGATAAAAAACACCGACGTTCACTACCGATGTACTACCAACGTTCACTGAAGGTAGAAAGAGAGAATATATCATACCATCTTCGTTCACTGACGATGAACTATCAACGTTCACTGATGATAGCAAAAAGATAAGAATCACTGACGTTCACTGCCGATGTACTACCAACATTCACTGAAGGTAGAAAGAGAAAATATATCATACCATCGCTGTTTACTGACGATGAACTATCAACGTTCACTGAAGATAGCAAAAAGATAACAAACACCGATGTTCACTGCCGATGTACTACCAACGTTCATTGAAGAGAGAAAAAGAAAATATCATACCATCGTCGTTCATTAACAATGAACTATCAACGTTCACTGAAGATAGCAGAAGGATAACAAACACCGACGTTCACTGCCAATGTACTACCAACGTTCACTGAAGGTAGAAAGAGAAAATATCATACCATCACCGTTCACTGACGATGAACTATCAACGTTCACTGAAGACAGCAAAAAGATAACAAACACCGACATTCACTGCCGATGTACTACCAATGTTCACTTAAGGTAGAATGAAAAAATATCATACCATCGTCGTTCATTGACGATGAACTATCAACGTTAACTGAAGATAGCAAAAAGATAACAAACACCAACGTTCACTGCCGATGTACTACCAACGTTCACTGAAGGTAGAAAGAAAATATCATATCACCGTTGTTCACTGACGATGAACTATCAACATTCACTGATGATAGCAAAAAGATAAGAAACACCGACCTTCACTGCCGATGTCCTACAAACGTTCACTGAAGGTAGAAAGAGAAAATATCATACCATCACCGTTCATTGACGATGAACTATCAACGTTCACTGAAGATAGCAAAAAGATAACAAACACCGACGTTCATTGTTGTTGTGCTACCAACATTCACTGAAGGTAGAATTAGAAAATATCATACCACCGTCGTTCACTGACGATGAACTATCAATGTTCACTGAAGATATCAAAAAGATAACAAACACCGACGTTCCCTGATGATGTACTACCAACGTTCACTGAAGGTAGAAAGAGAGAATACATCATACCATCGCCGTTCACTGACGATGTACTATCAACATTCACTGAAGATAGTAAAAAGATAACAAACACCGACGTTCACTGCCGATGTACTACCAACGTTCACTGAAGGTAGAAAGAGAAAATATCATACCATCGCCGTTCACTGACGATGAACTATCAACGTTCACTAAAGATAGAAAAAAGATAACAAACACCGACGTTCACTGCCGATGTACTACCAACATTCACTGAAGGTAGAAAGAGAAAATATCATACCATCGTCGTTCATTGATGATGAACTATCAACGTTCACTGAAGATAGCAAAAATATGACAAACACCGACGTTCACTGCCGATGTACTACCAACGTTCACTGAAGGTAGAAAGAAAATATCATATCACCGCCGTTCACTGACGATGAACTATCAACGTTCACTGATGATAGCAAAAAGATAAGAAACATCGACGTTCACTGCTGATGTACTACCAACGTTCACTGAAGGTAGAAAGAGAGAATATATCATACCATCTTCGTTCACTGACGATGAACTATCAACGTTCACTGATGATAGCAAAAAGATAAGAATCATCGACGTTCACTGCCGATGTACTACCAACGTTCACTGAAGGTAGAAAGAGAAAATATATCATACCATTTCCATTTATTGACGATGAACTATCAACGTTCACTGAAGATGGCAAAAAGATAACAAACACCGATGTTCACTGCCGATGTACTACCAACGTTCATTGAAGAGAGAAAGAGAAAATATCATACCATCGTCGTTCATTAACAATGAACTATCAACGTTCACTGAAGATAGCAGAAGGATAACAAACACCGACGTTCACTGCCGATGTACTACCAACGTTCACTGAAGGTAGAAAGAGAAAATATCATACCATCACCGTTCACTGACGATGAACTATCAACGTTCACTGAAGACAGCAAAAAGATAACAAACAGCGACATTCACTGCCGATGTACTACCAATGTTCACTTAAGGTAGAATGAAAAAATATCATACCATCGTCGTTCATTGACGATGAACTATCAACGTTAACTGAAGATAGCAAAAAGATAACAAACACCAACGTTCACTGCCGATGTACTACCAACGTTCACTGAAGGTAGATAGAAAATATCATATCACCGTTGTTCACTGACGATGAACTATCAACATTCACTGATGATAGCAAAAAGATAAGAAACACCGACGTTCACTGCCGATGTCCTACAAACGTTCACTGAAGGTAGAAAGAGAAAATATCATACCATCGCCGTTCATTGACGATGAACTATCAACGTTCACTGAAGATAGAAAAAAGATAAAAAACACCGACGTTCACTGTTGTTGTGCTACCAACATTCACTGAAGGTAGAATTAGAAAATATCATCCCACCGTCGTTCACTGACGATGAACTATCAATGTTCACTGAAGATATCAAAAAGATAACAAACACCGACGTTCCCTGATGATGTACTACCAACGTTCACTGAAGGTAGAAAGAGAGAATACATCATACCATCGCCGTTCACTGACGATGTACTATCAACATTCACTGAATATAGCAAAAAGATAACAAACACTGATGTTCACTGCCGATGTACTACCAACGTTCACTGAAGGTAGAAAGAGAAAATATCATACCATCGCCGTTCACTGACGATGAACTATCAACGTTCACTGAAGATAGCAAAAAGATAACAAACACCGACGTTCACTGCCGATGTACTACCAACATTCACTGAAGGTAGAAAGAGAAAATATCATACCATCGCCGTTCATTGACGATGAACTATCAACGTTCACTGAAGATAGCAAAAAGATAACAAACACCGAAGTTCACTGCCGATGTACTACCAACGTTCACTGAAGGTAGAAAGAAAATATCATATCACCGCCGTTCACTGACGATGAACTATCAACGTTCACTGATGATAGCAAAAAGATAAGAAACATCGACATTCACTGCCGATGTACTACCAACGTTCACTGAAGGTAGAAAGAGAGAATATATCATACCATCTTCGTTCACTGACGATGAACTATCAACGTTCACTAATGATAGCAAAAAGATAAGAATCACCGACGTTCACTGAAGGTAGAAAGAGAAAATATATCATACCATTTCCGTTTATTGACGATGAACTATCAACGTTCACTGAAGATAGCAAAAAGATAACAAACACCGATGTTCGCTGCCGATGTACTACCAACGTTCATTGAAGATAGAAAGAGAAAAGATCATACCATCGTCGTTCATTAACGATGAACTATCAACGTTCACTGAAGATAGCAGAAGGATAACAAACACCGAGGTTCCCTGTCGATGTACTACCAACGTTCATTGAAGGAAGAAAGAGAGAATTTATCATACCATCGCCGTTCATTGACGTTGAAATATCAACGTTCACTGAAGATAGAAAAAAGATAACAAACACCGACGTTCACTGCCGATGTACTACTAACGTTCACTGAAGGTAGAAAGAGAAAATATCATACCATCTCCGTTCACTGACGATGAACTATCAACGTTCACTGAAGATAGCAAAAAGATAACAAACACCGACGTTCACTGCCGATGTACTACCAACATTCACTGAAGGTAGAAAGAGAAAATATCATACCACCGCCGTTCATTGACCATGAACTATCAATGTTCACTGAAGATAGCAAGAAGATAACAAACACCGACGTTCACTACCGATGACCTTCCAACGTTCACTGAAGGTAGAAAGAAAATATCATATCACCGTCGTTCACTGACGATGAACTATCAACGTTCACTGATGATAGCAAAAAGATAAGAAACACCGACGTTCACTGCCGATGTCCTACAAACGTTCACTGAAGGTAGAAACAGAAAATATAATACCATCGCCGTTCATAGACGATGAACTATCAACATTCACTGAAGATAGCAAAAAGATAACAAACACCGACGTTCATTGCTGATGTGCTACCAACGTTCACTGAAGGTAGAATTAGAAAATATCATACCACCGTCGTTCACTGACGATGAACTATCAATGTTCACTGAAGATAGCAAAAAGATAACAAACACCGACGTTCTCTGATGATGTACTACCAACGTTCACTGAAGGTAGAAAGAGAGAATACATAATACCATCGCCGTTCACTGACGATGTACTATCAACATTCACTGAAGATAGCAAAAAGATAACAAACACCGACGTTCACTGCCGATGTACTACCAACATTCACTGAAGGTAGAAAGAGAAAATATCATACCATCGCCGTTCACTGACGATGAACTATCAACGTTCACTGAAGATAGCAAAAAGATAACAAACACCGACGTTCACTGCCGATGTACTACCAACATTCACTGAAGGTAGAAAGAGAAAATATGATACCATCACCGTTCATTGACGATGAACTATCAACGTTCACCGAAGATAGCAAAAAGATAACAAACACCGACGTTCACTGCCGATGTACTACCAACAGTCACTGAAGGTAGAAAGAAAATATCATATCACCGCCGTTCACTAACTATGAACTATCAACGTTCACTGATGATAGTAAAAAGATAAGAAACACCGACGTTCACTACCGATGTACTACCAACGTTCACTGAAGGTAGAAAGAGATAATATATCATACCATCTTCGTTCACTGACGATGAACTATCAACGTTCACAGTGATAGCAAAAAGATAAGAATCACCGACGTTCACTGCCGATGTACTTCCAACATTCACTGAAGGTAGAAAGAGAAAATATATCATACCATCGCCGTTTACTGACGATGAACTATCAACGTTCACTGAAGATAGCAATAAGATAACAAACACCGATGTTCACTGCCGATGTACTACCAACGTTCATTGAAGAGAGAAAGATAAAATATCATACCATCGTCGTTCATTAACGATGAACTATCAACGTTCACTAAAGATAGCAGAAGGATAACAAACACCTATGTTCACTGCCGATGTACTACCAACGTTCACTGAAGGTAGAAAGAGAAAATATCATACCATCACCGTTCACTGACGATGAACTATCAACATTCACTGAAGACAGCAAAAAGATAACAAACACTGACATTCACTGCCGATGTACTACCAATGTTCACTTAAGGTAGAAAGAAAAAATATCATACCATCGTCGTTCATTGACGATGAACTATCAACGTTAACTGAAGATAGCAAAAAGATAACAAACACCAACGTTCACTGCCGATGTACTACCAACGTTCACTGAAGGTAGAAAGAAAATATCATATCATCGTCGTTCGCTGACGATGAACTATCAACGTTCACTGATGATAGCAAAAAGATAAGAAACACCAATGTTCACTGCCGATATCCTACAAACGTTCACTGAAGGTAGAAAGAGAAAATATCATACCATCGCCGTTCATTGACGATGAACTATCAACGTTCACTGAAGATAGCAAAAAGATAACAAACACCGATGTTCACTGTTGATGTGCTACCAACATTCACTGAAGGTAGAATTAGAAAATATCATACCACCGTCGTTCACTGACAATGAACTATCAATGTTCACTGAAGATATCAAAAAGATAACAAACACCAACGTTCCCTGATGATGTACTACCAACGTTCACTGAAGGTAGAAAGAGAGAATACATCATACCATCGCCGTTCACTGACGATGTACTATCAACATTCACTGAAGATAGCAAAAAGATAACAAACACCGACGTTCACTGCCGATGTACTACCAACGTTCACTGAAGGTAGAAAGAGAAAATATCATACCATCGCCGTTCACTGACGATGAACTATCAACGTTCACTGAAGATAGCAAAAAGATAACAAACACCGACGTTCACTGCCGATGTACTACCAACATTCACTGAAGGTAGAAAGAGAAAATATGATACCATCACCGTTCATTGACGATGAACTATCAACGTTCACCGAAGATAGCAAAAAGATAACAAACACCGACGTTCACTGCCGATGTACTACCAACAGTCACTGAAGGTAGAAAGAAAATATCATATCACCGCCGTTCACTGACGATGAACTATCAACGTTCACTGATGATAGCAAAAAGATAAGAAACACTGACGTTCACTACCGATGTACTACCAACGTTCACTGAAGGTAGAAAGAGATAATATATCATACCATCTTCGTTCACTGACGATGAACTATCAACGTTCACAGTGATAGCAAAAAGATAAGAATCACCGACGTTCACTGCCGATGTACTACCAACATTCACTGAAGGTAGAAAGAGAAAATATATCATACCATCGCCGTTTACTGATGATGAACTATCAACGTTCACTGAAGATAGCAATAAGATAACAAACACCGGTGTTCACTGCCGATGTACTACCAACGTTCATTGAAGAGAGAAAGAGAAAATATCATACCATCGTCGTTCATTAACGATGAACTATAAACGTTCACTGAAGATAGCAGAAGGATAACAAACACCGACGTTCACTGCCGATGTACTACCAACGTTCACTGAAGGTAGAAAGAGAAAATATCATACCATCACCGTTCACTGACGATGAACTATCAACATTCACTGAAGACAGCAAAAAGATAACAAACACCGACATTCACTGCCGATGTACTACCAATGTTCACTTAAGGTAGAAAGAAAAAATATCATACCATCGTCGTTCATTGACGATGAACTATCAACGTTAACTGAAGATAGCAAAAAGATAACAAACACCAACGTTCACTGCCGATGTACTACCAACGTTCACTGAAGGTAGAAAGAAAATATCATATCATCGTCGTTCACTGACGATGAACTATCAACGTTCACTGATGATAGCAAAAAGATAAGAAACACCGATGTTCACTGCCGATATCCTACAAACGTTCACTGAAGGTAGAAAGATAAAATATCATACCATCGCCGTTCATTGACGATGAACTATCAACGTTCACTGAAGATAGCAAAAAGATAACAAAAACCGACGTTCAATGTTGATGTGCTACCAACATTCACTGAAGGTAGAATTAGAAAATATCATACCACCGTCGTTCACTGACGATGAACTGTCAATGTTCACTGAAGATATCAAAAAGATAACAAACACCGACATTCCCTGATGATGTACTACCAACGTTCACTGAAGGTAGAAAGAGAGAATACATCATACAATCGCCGTTCACTGACGATGTACTATCAACATTCACTGAAGATAGCAAAAAGATAACAAACACCGACGTTCACTGCCGATGTACTACCAACGTTCACTGAAGGTAGAAAGAGAAAATATCATACCATCGCCGTTCACTGACGATGAACTATCAACGTTCACTGAAGATAGCAAAAAGATAACAAACACCGACGTTCACTGCCGATGTACTACCAACATTCACTGAAGGTAGAAAGAGAAAATATCATACCATCGCCGTTCATTGACGATGAACTATCAACGTTCACTGAAGATAGCAAAAAGATAACAAACACCGACGTTCACTGTCGATGTACTACCAACGTTCACTGAAGGTAGAAAGAAAATATCATATCACCGTCGTTCACTGACGATGAACTATCAACGTTCCCTGATGATAGCAAAAAGATAAGAAACACCGACGTTCACTGCCGATGTAGTACCAACGTTCACTGAAGGAAGAAAGAGAGAATATATCATACCATCTTCATTCACTGACGATGAACTATCAACGTTCACTGATGATAGCAAAAAGATAAGAATCACCGACGTTCACTGCCGATGTACTACCAACGTTCACTGAAGGTAGAAAGAGAAAATATATCATACCATTGCCGTTTACTGATGATGAACTATCAACGCTCACTGAAGATAGCAAAAAGATAACAAACACCGATGTTCACTGCCGATGTACTACCAACGTTCATTGAAGATAGAAAGAGAAAACATCATACCATCGTCGTTCATTAACGATGAACTATCAACGTTCACTGAAGATAGCAGAAGGATAACAAACACCGACGTTCCCTAACGATGTACTACCAACGTTCACTGAAGGTAGAAAGAGATAATTTATCATACCATCGCCGTTCATTGACGTTGAAATATTAACGTTCCCTGAAGATAGCAAAAAGATAACAAACACCGACGTTCACTGCCGATGTACTACCAACTTTCACTGAAGGTAGAAAGAGAAAATATCATACCATCGCCGTTCACTGACGATGAACTATCAGCGTTCACTGAAGACAGCAAAAAGATAACAAACACCGACGTTCACTGCCGATGTACTACCAATGTTCACTGAAGGTAGAAAGAAAAAATATCATACCATCGCCGTTCATTGACGATGAACTATCAACGTTCACTGAAGATAGAAAAAAGATAACAAACACCAACGTTCACTGCCGATGTACTACCAATGTTCACTGAAGGCAGAATTAGAAAATATCATATCACCGTCGTTCACTGACGATGAACTATCAACGTTCACTGATGATAGCAAAAAGATAAGAAACACCGACGTTCACTGCCGATGTCCTACAAACATTCACTGAAGGTAGAAAGAGAGAATACATCATACCATCGCCGTTCACTGACGATGTACTATCAACATTCGCTGAAGATAGCAAAAAGATAACAAACACCGACGTTCACTGCCGATGTACTACCAACGTTCACTGAAGGTAGAAAGAGAAAATATCATACCATCGCTGTTCACTGACGATGAACTATCAACGTTCACTGAAGATAGCAATAAGATAACAAACACCGACGTTCACTGCCGATGTACTACCAACATTCACTAAAGGTAGAAAGAGAAAATATCATACCATCGTCGTTCATTGACGATGAACTATCAACGTTCACTGAAGATAGCAAAAAGATAACAAACACCGACGTTCATTGCCGATGTACTACCAACATTCACTAAAGGTAGAAAGAGAAACTATCATACCATCGCCGTTCATTGACGATGAACTATCAATGTTCACTGAAGATAGCAAAAAGATAACAAACACCGACGTTCACTGCCGATGTACTACCAACGTTCACTGAAGGAAGAAAGAAAATATCATATCACCGCCGTTCACTCACGATGAACTATCAACGTTCACTGATGATAGCAAAAAGTTAAGAAACACTGACGTTCACTGCCGATGTACTACCAACGTTCACTGAAGGTAGAAAGAAAATATCATATCACCGTCGTTCACTGATGATGAACTATCAACGTTCACTGATGATAGCAAAAAGATAAGAAACACCGACGTTCACTGCCGATGTACTACCAACATTCACTGAAGGTAGAAAGAGAGAATATATCATACCATCTTCGTTCACTGACGATGAAAAATAAACGTTCACTGATTATAACAAAAAGATAAGAATCACCGACGTTCACTACCGATGTACTAACAACGTTCACTGAAGGTAGAAAGAGAAAATATATCATACCATTGCCGTTTACTGACGATGAACTATCAACGTTCACTGAAGATAGCAAAAAGATAACAAACACCGATGTTCACTGCCGATGTACTACCAACGTTCATTGAAGATAGAAAGAGAAAATATCATACCATCTTCGTTCATTAACGATGAACTATCAACGTTCACTGAAGATAGTAGAAGGATAACAAACACCGACATTCCCTGACGATGTACTACCAACGTTCACTGAAGTTAGAAAGAGAGAATTTATCATACCATCGCCGTTCATTGACGTTGAAATATCAACGTTCACTGAAGATAGAAAAAAGATAACAAACACCGACGTTCACTGCCGATGTACTACCAACGTTCACTGAAGGTAGAAAGAGAAAATATCATACCATCGCCGTTCAGTGACGATGAACTATCAACGTTCACTGAAGACAGCAAATAGATAACAAACACTGACGTTCACTGCCGATGTACTACCAATGTTCACTGAAGGTAGAAAGAAAAAATATCATACCATCGTTGTTCATTGACGATGAACTATCAACGTTCACTGAAGATAGCAAAAAGATAACAAACACCAACGTTCACTGCCGATGTACTACCAACGTTCACTGAAGGTAGAAAGAAAATATCATATCACCGTCGTTCACTGACGATGAACTATCAACATTCACTGATGATAGCAAAAAGGTAAGAAACACCGACGTTCACTGTCGATGTCCTACAAACGTTCACTGAAGGTAGAAAGAGAAAATATCATACCATCGCCGTTCATTGACGATAAACTATCAACGTTCACTGAAGATAGCAAAAAGATAACAAACACCGACGTTCACTGCTGATGTTCTACCAACGTTCACTGAAGATAGAATTAGAAAATATCATACCACCGTCATTCACTGACGATGAACTATCAATGTTCACTGAAGATAGCAAAAAGATAACAAACACCAACGTTCCCTGATGATGTACTACCAACCATCACTGAAGGTAGAAAGAGAGAATACATCATACCATCGCCGTTCACTGACGATGTACTATAAACATTCAATGAAGATAGCAAAAAGATAACAAACACCGACGTTCGCTGCCGATGTACTACCAACGTTCACTGAAGATAGAAAGAGAAAATATCATACCATCACCGTTCACTGACGATGAACTATCAACGTTCACTGAAGATAGCAAAAAGATAACAAACACCGACGTTCACTGCCGATGTACTACCAACATTCAATGAAGGTAGAAAGATAAAATATCATACCATCGCCGTTCATTGACGATGAACTATCAACGTTCACTGAAGATAGCAAAAAGATAACAAACACCGACGTTCACTGCCGATGTACTACCAACGTTCACAGAAGGTACAAAGAAAATATCATATCACCGCCGTTCACTGACGATGAACTATCAACGTTCACTGGTGATAGCAAAAAGATAAGAAACACTGACGTTCACTGCCGATGTACTACCAACGTTCACTGAAGGTAGAAAGAGAGAATATATCATACCATCTTCGTTCATTGACGATGAACTATCAACGTTCACTGATGATAGCAAAAAGATAAGAATCACCGACGTTCACTGCCGATGTACTACCAATGTTCACTGAAGGTAGAAAGAGAAAATATATCATACCATCGCTGTTTACTGATGATGAACTATCAACGTTCACTGAAGATAGAAAAAAGATAACAAACACCGATGTTCACTGCCGATGTACTACCAACATTCATTGAAGATAGAAAGAGAAAATATCATACCATCGTCGTTCATTAATGATGAACTATCAACGTTCACTGAAGATAGCAGAAGGATAACAAACACCGACATTCACTGCCGATGTACTACCAACGTTCACTGAAGGTAGAAAGAGAAAATATCATACCATCGTCGTTCATTGACGATGAACTATCAACGTTCACTGAAGACAGCAAAAAGATAACAAACACCGACGTTCACTGCCGATGTACTACCAATGTTCACTGAAGGTAGAAAGAAAAAATATCATACCATCGTCGTTCATTGACGATAAACTATCAACGTTCACAGAAGATAGCAAAAAGATAACAAACACCAACGTTCACTGCCTATGTACTACCAATGTTCACTGAAGGTAGAAAGAAAATATCATATCACCGTCGTTCACTGACGATGAACTATCAACGTTCACTGATGGTAGCAAAAAGATAAGAAACACTGACGTTCACTGCCGATGTCCTACAAACGTTCACTGAAGGTAGAAACAGAAAATATCATACCATCGCCGTTCATAGACGATGAACTATCAACGTTCACTGAAGATAGCAAAAAGATAACAAACACCGACGTTCAATGCTGATGTGCTACCAACGTTCACTGAAGGTAGAATTAGAAAATATCATACCACCGTCGTTCACTGATGATGAACTATCAATGTTCACTGAAGATAGCAAAAAGATAACAAACACCGACGTTCCATGATGATGTACTACCAACGTTCACTGAAGGTAGAAAGAGAGAATACATCATACCATCGCCGTTCACTGACGATGTACTATCAACATTCACTGAAGATAGCAAAAAGATAACAAACACCGACGTTCACTGCCGATGTACTACCAACGTTCACTGAAGGTAGAAAGAGAAAATATCATACCACCGCCGTTCACTGACGATGAACTATCAACGTTCACTGAAGATAGCAAAAAGATAACAAACACCGACGTTCACTGCCGATGTACTACCAACATTCACTGAAGGTAGAAAGAGAAAATATCATACCATCGCCGTTCATTGACAATGAACTATCAACGTTCACTGAAGATAGAAAAAAGATAACAAACACCGACGTTCACTGCCGATGTACTACCAACATTCACTGAAGGTAGAAAGAAAATATCATATCACTGCCGTTCACTGACGATGAACTATCAACATTCACTGATGATAGCAAAAAGATAAGAAACACCGACGTTCACTGCCGATGTACTACCAACGTTCACTGAAGGTAGAAAGAGAGAATATATCATACCATCTTCGTTCACTGACGATGAACTATCAACGTTCACTGATGATAGCAAAAAGATAAGAATCACCGACGTTCACTGCCGATGTACTACCAACGTTCACTAAAGGTAGAAAGAGAAAATATATCATACCATTGCCGTTTACTCACGATGAACTATCAACATTCACTGAAGATAGCAAAAAGATAACAAACACCGATGTTCACTGCCGATGTACTACCAACGTTCATTGAAGATAGAAAGAGAAAATATCATACCATCGTCATTCATTAAAGATGAACTATCAACGTTCACTGAAGATGGCAGAAGGATAACAAACACCGACGTTCACTGCCGATGTACTACCAACATTCACTGAAGGTAGAAAGAGAAAATATCATACCATCGCCGTTCATTGACAATGAACTATCAACGTTCACTGAAGATAGAAAAAAGATAACAAACACCGACGTTCACTGCCGATGTACTACCAACATTCACTGAAGGTAGAAAGAAAATATCATATCACTGCCGTTCACTGACGATGAACTATACACATTCACTGATGATAGCAAAAAGATAAGAAACACTGACGTTCACTGCCGATGTACTACCAACGTTCACTGAAGGTAGAAAGAGAGAATATATCATACCATCTTCGTTCACTGACGATGAACTATCAACGTTCACTGATGATAGAAAAAAGATATGAATCACCGACGTTCACTGCCGATGTACTACCAACGTTCACTAAAGGTAGAAAGAGAAAATATATCATACCATTGCCGTTTACTCACGATGAACTATCAACATTCACTGAAGATAGCAAAAAGATAACAAACACCGATGTTCACTGCCGATGTACTACCAACGTTCATTGAAGATAGAAAGAGAAAATATCATACCATCGTCATTCATTAAAGATGAACTATCAACGTTCACTGAAGATGGCAGAAGGATAACAAACACCGACGTTCCCTGACGATGTACTACCAACGTTCACTGAAGGTAGAAAGAGAGAATTTATCATACCATCGCCGTTCATTGACGTTAAAATATCAACGTTCACTGAAGATAGCAAAAAGATAACAAACACCGACGTTCACTGCCGTTGTACTACCAACGTTCACTGAAGGTAGAAAGAGAAAATGTCATACCATCGTCGTTCACTGACGATGAACTATCAACGTTCACTGAAGACAACAAAAAGATAACAAACACCGACGTTCACTGCTGATGTACTACCAATGTTCACAGAAGGTAGAAAGAAAAAATATCATACCATCGTTGTTCATTGACGATGAACTATCAACGTTCACTGAAGATAGCAAAAAGATAACAAACACCAACGTTCACTGCCGATGTACTACCAACATTCACTGAAGGTAGAAAGAAAATATCATATCACCATCGTTCACTGATAATGAACTATCAACATTCACTGATCATAGCAAAAAGATAAGAAACACCGACGTTCACTGCCGATGTCCTACAAACGTTCACTGAAGGTAGAAAGAGAAAATATCATACCATCGCCGTTCATTGACGATGAACTATCAACGTTCACTGAAGATAGCAAAAAGATAACAAACACCGACGTTCACTGCTGATGTGCTACCAACGTTCACTGAAGGTAGAATTAGAAAATATCATACCACCGTCGTTCACTAACGATGAACTATCAATGTACACTGAAGATATCAAAAAGATAACAAACACCGACGTCCCCTGATGATGTACTACCAACGTTCATTGAAGGTAGAAAGAGTGAATATATCATACCATCGCCGTTCAATGACGATGTACTATCAACATTCACTGAAGATAGCAAAAAGATAACAAACACCGACGTTCACTGCCGATGTACTACCAACGTTCACTGAAGGTAGAAAGAGAAAATATCATACCATCACCATTCACTAACGATGAACTATCAACGTTCACTGAAGATAGCAAAAAGATAACAAACACCAACGTTCACTGCCGATGTACTACCAACATTCACTGAAGGTAGAAAGAGAAAATATCATACCATCGCCGTTCATTGACGATGAACTATCAACGTTCACTGATGATAGCAAAAAGATAAGAAACACCGACGTTCACTACCGATTTACTACCAACGTTCACTGAAGGTAGAAAGAGAGGATATATCATACCATTGCCGTTCACTGATGATAGCAAAAAGAAAAGAATCACTGACGTTCACTGCTGATGTACTACCAACGTTCACTGAAGGTAGAAAGAGAAAATATATCATACCATCGCCGTTTACTGACGATGAACTATCAACTTTCACTGAAGATAGCAAAAAGATAACAAACACCGATGTTCACTACCGATGTACTACCAACGTTCATTGAAGGTAGAAAGAGAAAATATCATACCATTGTCGTTCATTAACGATGAACTATCAACGTTCACTGAAGATAGCATAAGGATAACAAACACCGACGTTCCCTGACGATGTACTACCAACGTTCACCGAAGGTAGAAAGAGAGAATTTATCATACCATCGCCGTTCATTAATGTTGAAATATCAACGTTCACTAAAGATAGCAAAAAGATAACAAACACCGACGTTCACTGCCGATGTACTACCAACGTTCACTGAAGGTAGAAAGAGAAAATATCTTACCATCACCATTCACTAACGATGAACTATCAACATTCACTGAAGATAGCAAAAAGATAACAAACACTGACGTTCACTGCCGATGTACTACCAACATTCACTGAAGGTAGAAAGAGAAAATATCATACCATCGTCGTTCATTGACGATGAACTATCAACGTTCACTGAAGATAGAAAAAAGATAACAAACACTGACGTTCACTGCCGATGTACTACCAAAGTTCACTGAAGGTAGAAAGAAAATATCATATCACTGCCGTTCACTGACGATGAACTATCAACGTTCACTGATGATAGCAAAAAGATAAGAAACACCGACGTTCACTGCCGATGTACTACCAACGTTCACTGAAGGTAGAAAGAGAGAATATATCATACCATCGCCGTTCATTGACGATGAACTATCAACTTTCACTGAAGATAGAAAAAAGATAACAAACACCGACGTTCACTGCCGATGTACTACCAACGTTCACTGAAGGTAGAAAGAGAAAATATCATATCATCGCTGTTCACTGACGATGAACTATCAACGTTCACTGAAGATAGCAAAAAGAAAACAAACACTGACGTTCACTGCCGATGTACTACCAACGTTCGCTGAAGGTAGAAAGAGAAAATATCGTGAACAACGTTCGCTGAAGATAGCAAAAAGATAACAAACACCGATGTTCACTGCCGATGTACTAGCAACGTTCGCTGAAGGTAGAAAGAGAGAATATATCATACCATCGCCGTTAACTGGCAATGAACTATCAACGTTCACTGATGATAGCAAAAAGATAAGAAACACCGATGTTCACTGCCGATGTACTACCAACGTTCACTGAAGGTAGAAAGAGAAAATATATCATACCATCGTCGTTCACTGACGATGAACTATCAAAGTTCACTTAAGATAGCAAAAAGATAACAAACACTGACGTTCACTGCCGATATACTACCGACGTTCACTGAAGGTAGAAAGAGAAAATATCATACCATCACCGTTCACTGATGATGAACTATCAACATTCACTGAAGATAGCAAAAAGATAACAAACACTGACGTTCACTGCCGATGTACTTCCAACGCTCATTGAAGGTAGAAAGAAAATATCATATCACCGCCGTTCACTGACGATGAACTATCAATGTTCACTGATGATAGCAAAAAGATAAGAAACACCGACGTTCACTTCCAATGTACTACCAACATTCACTGAAGGTAGAAAGAGAAAATATATCATACCATCGCCGTTCACTGACGATGAACTATCAACGTTCACTGGAGATAGCAAAAAGATAACAAACACTGACGTTCACTGCCGATGTACTACCAACGTTCACTGAAGTTAGAAAGAGAAAATATCATACCATCTCCGTTCACTGACGATGAACTATTAACATTCACTGAAGATAGCAAAAAGATAACGAACACTGACGTTCACTGCCGATGTACTACCAAAGTTAACTGAAGGTAGAAAGAGAAAATATCATACCATCGCCGTTCACTAACGATGAACTATCAACGTTCACTGAAGATAGAAAAAAGATAACAAACACTGACGTTCACTGCCGATGTACTACCGACGTTCACTAAAGGTAGAAAGAGAAAATATCATATCATCGCCGTTCATTGACGATGAACTATCAACGTTCACTGAAGATAGCAAAAAGATAACAAACACTGACGTTCACTGCCGATGTACTACCAACGTTCACTGAAGGTAGAAAGAGAAAATATATCATACCATCTCCGTTCACTGATGATGAACTATCAACATTCACTGAAGAGAGAAAAAAGATAACAAACACCGACGTTCATTACCGATGTACTACCAACGTTCACTGAAGGTAGAAAGAGAAAATATCATACCATTTCTGTTCACTAACGATGAACTATCAACATTCACTGAAGATATCAAAAAGATAACAAACACCGACGTTCACTGCCGATGTACTACCAACGTTCACTGAAGGTAGAAAGAGAAAATATCATACCACCGCCGTTCACTGACAATGAACTATCAACGTTCACTGAAGATAGCAAAAAGATAACAAACACCGACGTTCACTGCCGATGTACTACCAATGTTCGCTGAAGGTAGAAAGAGAGAATATATCATACCATCACCGTTCACTGACGAAGAACTATCAACGTTTACTGATGATAGCAAAAAGATAAGAAACACTGACGTTCACTGCCGATGTACTACCAACGTACACTGAAGGTAGAAAGAGAAAATATATCATACCATTTCCGTTCACTGACGATGAACTATCAACGTTCACTGAAGAGAGCAAAAAGATAACAAACATCAACGTTCACTACCGATGTACTACCAACGTTCACTGAAGGTAGAAAGAGAAAATATCATACCATCGCTGTTCACTGATGATGAACTATCAACGTTCACTGAAGATAGAAAAAAGATAACAAACACTGACGTTCACTGGCGATGTACTACCAACGTTCACTGAAGGTAGAAAGAGAAAATATATCAAGTTTTCCCCAAAATTCTGATGTTTCACCTAGAACGGGTCTCAACTTCTTCTTTAACCAAGGCATTCTTCCTGGAAAGGGTAATATATAAGCTTATCTCAAATAAAGAGACTTCCACTCATTGTCAAGGGGAATTGCAAAGAGAAATGACTTTCTGGGGATAGAATTATGGCTTTCTGGGGAAAGAGGTATGACTTCCTGGGGAAAGAGATATGACTTCCTGTGGAAAGAGATATGACTTCCGGGGGAAAGAGATATGACTTCCTGGGGAAAGAGATCTGACTTCCTGGTGATAGAAATATGGCTTCCTGGGGAAATGCCACGTTATTCCTGCTGAGGAAAAAAAGTCTTCTCGTGCAAAATAAATGCACAAACCAAAACTCAAAGTTCTCGGAAATCCAAAGTAAATAATATCGTCATGCAACCACGAATCCAATTAGAAACAAACTGGAGCAAGACGGCTAATGAAGATACATCCTTTGAGAAATAAACTCAAGAGGGAAAACCAAATCCACCTAAGCAAGGAGCGTTGCAGGAAGGTTAGAACACAATGTCAATAAAAAATGATTTGTAGCAATGCATGATGCATGTATGAATGTGTGAGTGATATCGTGCATATGCTGGTAAAAGGATACATAATCAATACAAACAAACAAAACCGCCTCAGGTACCAACAACATTGGGCTAAACTTCAACCTGAAAGATCAATCCGAGAAAGGTAAAAGCAACTGCGGAAACCAAACCTATTGCCTGTCTTAACTTTACTGAGGCGAAACATAATCCGAATGTAGCTAAATCAAACATATACCGGGATAGAACATCTTTCTTCCGGTTTCATCGGAGAAACCAGTTTTTCAAAAGCAACATACCTACTGGAGATTGTAAGACCAGCCTTAAATAAAGCATACTGACTCCGAGACAATCAAACCTCACTGGGGACTTCAAGCCTACCCCCTTGGGGAAAGATGCAGATTGAAACTTTACATCATGAAAACCTATTCCGACAAAAGATGCCTTGGGATAGCCTTCCCGGGAAATCAAGAAGTCAACACTAATGCCAATACTGCAAAAAGAGCGATATCTTAGCACACCAAGGGAATAAAACCTTTCATCATATGAGGGAAAACTTCGCTAGGGAATCTGGGATGGAGGCTTCTGACCATGCAAACCCAAAATCAAGAGCGAACCAAGACTTGGTTGGGGATAATGGGATCACAAACCTAATACCGTACCTTGCACCCATTGGTATCGTCTTTAACTATCTGAGAAACACACAAAGATTGGGCACATACCAACAAAATGACCTGAGAAAAACCTTCATGAAGGAAGTAAATCTTCTTAAAACAACCGGAGTTTGTTCATTCCTGGGATCACCATTTTTGTTGTCATTGTTTCATCATAAATCCCAAAGTAAATTGAATTGTGAAGATCTCCCTTTTTTTTTGAAAAGTCAATTTTGCTTTTTAATCTTTTTGCTTTAAAAATTATTATCAGTAATAAATAGAGTCTTTGCAAGCTAAATAAAAATAAGAACACAAATAATTGGGCAAAAGCTCGAATTTCATTAATAGAATGGTAGTATGCGAATGGCAAGACTCCATGGATGATTACAAAGTTTGGGAAATGGTAATATATAATGGAAAAGATACATTGAGATACAATGACCACCATTCCCCCTAACAACTTTTGAAATCCTGAGCAACAGCTTTTGTTGAAGTATGGTGAGGATCCGATAAGATTGTTGCTTCAACGATCAAGTCTTGTCTGACGTAGTTACTTGCCAAGAAAAATACCTAACTTTTGCCTAAGCTGCCCTTGCGGGTCTTCAACTTAGCGGGAAATTTATTCTGTTTATGTCTCTAATTTTTGCCTAGACCGCCCTTTCGGGTTTTCAGCCTACCGAGACGCTCCTTTTTGCCTAAGCCGCTCTTTCGGGTTTTCAACTTAGTGAGCTGTTCTTTTATTTCTTCAGGAAAAGTATTTCTTGACTACATCAGCATTCATGGGACGTGGGAACTCCTCGGAATCCATAGTTTCAAGAATTAATGCACCACCAGAGAAGGCTTTCTTGACAACATACAGGCCTTCAAAATTGGGAGTCCACTTGCCCCTAGAATCAGTGTGAAAAGACATGATCTTCCTGAGCACGAGGTCGCCTTCTCTGAATTCACGAGGTTTGACCTTTTTATCAAATGCTTTCTCCATTCTTTTCTGATATAACTGCCCATGACACAAAGTTGTCATTCTCTTCTCTTCAATCAAATTCAATTGGTCAAACCTGTTCTGGACCCAGTCAGCCTCTGTCAACTTGGCTTCCATTATCACACGTAACTAGGGAATCTCTACCTCAACAGGTAGTACAGCTTCCATTCCATATACCAGGGAGAACGGGGTTGCTCCTGTTGAAGTGCGGACAGATGTTTGATATCCATGTAGAGCAAAAGGGAGCATTTCATGCCAATCCTTATAAGTAACAACCATTTTCTGGATAATTCTCTTGATATTCTTATTAGCAGTTTCAACAGACCCATTCATCTTTGGCCTGTATGGAGACGAATTGTGATGGACAATCTTGAATTCTTCACACAGTTTTGTCATCATCTTGTTGTTCAAATTTGAGCCATTGTCAGTGGTGATACTACTCGGCACACCATATCGGCATATAAGATTGTTTTTGATGAAATGCACAACCACATATTTGGTAACATTGGCATAAGAAGTAGACTCTACCCATTTGGTAAAGCAGTCAATTGCTACCAAGATTAAACGGTGTCCATTCGAAGATTTGGGTTCTATCATCTCGATCGTGTCTATACCCCACATAGAGAAAGGCCACGGGGATGAAATCACATTGAGCAATGTCGGAGGTATATGGATCTTATCTGCGTAAATCTGGCATTTATGGAACTTCTTTGCAAATTTGTAACAATCAGATTCCATTGTCAACCAATAGTAACCTTCCCTTAGCATCTTTTTAGCCATCGAATGCCCATTAGCATGAGTTGCAAATGAACCTTCATGAATCTCATGCATCAACATGTCTGCTTCGTGTCAATCCACGCATCTGAGCAAGACCATGTCATAATTTCTCTTGTATAACACATTTTCACCGAGGAAGAAACTGCCTGCCAATATTCTCAGTGTCTTACTACCTTTCCTTGACGCACCAATCGGGTATTCCTGAGTTTGAAGAAAATGTTCGATGTCATAATACCAAGGTTTTTCATCTGTTACCTCCTCTGTCGTAAACACATGAGCGGGCCTATCCAGCTGTCGAACTGTAATACGGGGTATATCATTCCAAGTATTCACTTGGTACATGGAAGCCAGAGTTTCCAGAGCATCCGCCATTTGATTTTCATCTCTAGGAATGTGATGGAATTCAACTTTATTGAAGAAGGGTAGTAATCTTCTAGCATAATCTTTGTAAGGGATCAAGCCAGGGTGAAGAGTATCCCATTCTCCTTTAATCTGATTTATTACCAAAGCTGAATCACCATACACATCTAGAATTTTGATTCTGAGATTAATAGCTTCCTCAAGACCCATGATGCAAGCCTCATATTCCGCCATGTTATTATCAAATGTTAACCTTGCAGTAAAAGGAATGTGCGGTCCATGAGGAGTGACGATCACAACACCAATTCCTTTACCATAAGCATTCATCGCTCCATCAAATATCATACTCCAATGAGATTCAGGGTCGGGGCCTTCCTCAGGCAATGGTTCATCACAATCTTTCACTTTTAGGAACATCACATCCTCATCGGGGAATTCATATTCTGCAAACCGATGATCTTCCACCGGTTGGTGAGCAAGGTAATCTGCCAACACACTACTTTTGATAGCTTTTTGAGTGCAGTACTCAATATCATATTCAGATAACAACATCTGCCAGTGGGAAATTCTCCCAGTAAGAGCAGGCTTCTCAAAAATATACTTGATTGAATCCATTTTGGAGATCAACCAAGTGGTATGATTCAACATATACTACCGCAAACACTTTTCCGCACAGGCCAAAACACAACACGTTTTTTCTAGCGTGGAATACCGCGACTCACAATCAGTGAACTTTTTGCTGAGATAATAAATGGAGAACTCTTTCTTCCTTGTTTCATCCTGTTGTCCTAGAATACAACCCATGGATTTATCTAACACTATTAGATACATAATCAACGGTCTTCCTTCTACGGGAGGGAGCAAGATAGGAGGTTCAAGCAGATACTCTTTAATACTCTCAAATTCCCTTTGACAGTCATCTGTCCACACACAACCTTGATCTTTCTTTAACAACTTAAAGATCAGTTCACACTTTGCAGTCATGTGGGAAATGAATCTGGAAATATAATTCAAACGCCCAAGGAAACCCCTGACTTGCTTTTCAGTTCTTGGTGCTGGCATTTCTTTAATTGCTTTGACTTTATCTGGGTCAACTTCAATTCCTTTCTGGCTAACGATAAAACCCAACAATTTCCCCGATCTAACTCCGAAGGTGCATTTATTTGGATTCAAGCGGAAACGATACTTCCTCAAACGCTGAAATAACTTCAAAAAATCTTTTATATGCCCTTCTTCAGTTTAGGATTTTTCAATCATATAATTAACATATACTTCAATTTCCTTGTGCATCAGATCATGGAATAGGGTTGTCATAGCCCTCTGGTACGTTGCACCAGCGTTCTTCAACCCGAAGGGCATCACTCTGTAAAAGAATGTTCCCCAGGGTGTGATAAACGTTGTTTTCTCCATGTCCTCTAGAGCCATTCTTATTTGATTATACCCGGAAAATTCATCCATGAACGAGAATACCTTGAATTTTGTTGTGTTGTCCACTAACATGTCAATGTGAGGTAATGGAAAATCATCTTTCGGACTAGCTTTATTTAGATCTCTGTAATCTACGCACATGCGGACTTTTCCGTCTTTTTTTGGTACTGGGACAATATTGGCAATCCATTGAGGATACACTGACGTCACAAGAAAACCAGCATTAATCTGTTTTAGGACCTCCTCTTTGATCTTTACTGCCATATCTGGGTGGGTTCTTCTCAACTTTTGTTTAACTGACGGACACTCTGGCTTCAACGACAAATGATGCTCGACAATGTCTGTATCTAGACCAGGCATATCTTGATAAGACCAAGCAAAAATATCCACATACTCTTTCAACAGCTCAATCAACCCGCTTTTTACATCAGGATGTAAAGATGCTCCAATCTTAACTTCCTTCGGATCTTCTTCTGAACCCACATTAATCACTTCCAAAGGCTCCTTATATGGCTGAATGGTATTTTCCTCGTGCTCAAGCAACCGTGAGACCTCTTCTGGAATCTCATCATAATCTTCTTCTTCAGCCCCAAACACAGGACAATCAAAGTTGGGAGAGGGTGCAGGGTCATTGTATTCAACGGGTTTTTTAATTAATCTGCACATGTGATTTATGATTGCTTTTAGAGACTGACACATATAACAAGTGATCATGCAGATTAATTTTCAGTTATTATTTATTTTGAAAAAGGGTTCTTTTTTTTATTACCATTTCCCGAGAAAAAGCAGAAAATAAAGACATATTTTTGGAAGCAAAGACAACTTTTATTAATGATCTTAAAAATCAAAGCAAACAGATAAGCCCATACAATACTTTCACCTTAGGCAGAGTGAAAGATTTTCAAAAGAAAGAAACAGATTAACAAAACAAATTACTTTGAAATACGTATGCAAGAAGGAACATCTATGGTGACCCAGTTCTGAACTCAGACTTCATGCATCACATAATTCGGTACTTCCTGCTCTGCTTCATCCTCTTCAACGGCATTAATTCCAGAACCAATTGGATGGAGGTAGCCTCTGGTGCGGAAAGCATCATGATAACTGTTCACAGAAGACTTTGACTTCAAACTTTCGCCTTTTCCATTCTTCGAAGAGAAACCCAAACCAGTTATGTTTTTGTTCACGGGTGGATCCACAAGTTGATCCCAAACTGCATTATGACCATTGCGCACAACCTGTTGCGCGTCCTTCATCGAAACCATAGAATTCGCATTCCTCCTTATGTTGTCAATAGATAGGGCTTGGAACTGGGTTCCAACAGCAGCCTCATCCGCTTCTACAATACTGAGAGAGGATAGATGGGATATCAACAACGTCTGCTCCCCGTTTATGATCACCACCTTCCCTTTGCGCACAAACTTTAACTTCTGATGCAGAGTTAAAGTGACAACCCCTGCTTCGTGTATCCATGGCCGTCCTAGCAAACAACTATATGCGGCAATAATGTCCATGACCTGGAAGGTTATCAAGAACAAATATGGTCCTATATGGATGGGCAAGTCCACTTCACCGATGACAGATTCCCTCGACCCATCAAAAGCCTTCACAATGATGCCACTCGGGCGCATAGGTGCTCCTTGATACTTTAACTTCATGAGGGTACTCCTCGGCATAACATTTAGTGCAGATCCGTTATCAATTAGCTCATTGGACAGCGAATCATTCTTGCAGTTCATAGATATGTGGAGGGCCAGGTTGTGATTCCTCCCTTCATCTGGTAACTCATCATTGCAGAAACTCAAATTGTTACATGATGTAATGTTTCCAATTACACTGCTGAATTAATCTAATGGCATGTCATTCTCCACAAAATCTTGGTCTAGTACTCTCATCAGTGATTCTTTATGAGCAGAGGAATTCATTAATAAAGCTAGGATAAATATCTTGGAAGGAGTCTGCAATAGATGATCTACAATTTTGTAGTCGCTCATCTTAATTATCTTCAAAATATCATCCACTTCTTTCTCTAATGTAGCTCCACTAGTCTCTCATGCAGCCTTCTTAGGCTCATTGTTCTCAGCAATTTTCTTTCTATCAACAACATCTCTTCGAATAACCGGCGCAAACACACAACCGCTACAGGTCACCCTTCTTTTATCAGCTATATTTCCAACATCTGTCATTGGCTGGATGGGAATCTCTACCCCATCTTCTAAGATTGTAGCGTTGTATTTGTAAGGCACAGCCTTGTCTGATTCATAGGGAACATGACCTGGCAGACTAATTACCAATGGGGTAACAGCTGGTTTGCTATGGTACTCCACCTCAAGATGAGTGGGTTCACCAAAACAAGGTACAATGACATTTACCCCTTCCTCAACATAATCAGCCATCAAAAATTCATTTCCGGTAAACAAATCTTCGTCTGAAGAGAAATACTCATTTGTGGAGGTATACTCTTCCTCTGCCTCTTCTTCCATCAAACAAACTTCAACCATATCAATCTCGTGATAATCATCTCTCTGACCTGTGATCTTGATAGTTCCATTATCTAACAGCAACTGAACACTTTCCCTCACAATAGAACATCCTCGGGGGTTTCGACAACAAACTATGCAAGATCCATATTGGTGTTCCACCTGACTAGTAGTACGGAAGAAGGTAGCATGCAACTGCACGAGATCCTCATTCAAATGATCCACATCAAAAATTCTGAATTCACCCGGACATCCAGAAACCATATTCACTTCCTCTTCATATTCCACCCTAGGCCTGATTATATGGATTAAACCTTCATCCATCATCTCCTGTAAACCAGCCTTTATCTTCTCGCAACCCTGTATATCTGTACTGCAAATAGCACAACTGGCATGGTCATGCGTATAATAACTGAATTCACAGAGGTCTGCGTGCATCTTTACCAAATCTCCTCTAACTAGATTAATGTCAAAAATTCGAAAGTCGCATGGACAACCGGCCACCATATTTACAACATTCACTCCCACGTGCTTGGGTAGAGGATTGTCTTTAACATTAGGTCCCACGTCTTTGAAAGATAAAATTCTAGACTTCACCAACCTTTTCACTTCAGTCCTGAAAGGATAACAATTCTCAACACTATGACCTGGTGCTCCCTGATGAGAGGCACACGTCTGGTCTGCTTTGTAATACCAAGGCAATGGTGATGGTATGGCGGGAGGTGGTCGTGTCTGGACCAACTTCTTCTGAATCAATGCTGGTAGTAGCTCTGCATAGCTCATGGGAATAGGATCATAGTTCTCCCTTCTCTGATTATACCCTTGATTCCCCTGCTGGGACGGTCTCTGATAAGCAACGGTAGTCAGAGCGGCATTCATAACAGGAGTAACTGAGGCGACTTATTGATGACGCTGATAATTCTTTCTAGGAGCGTTTACCCTTCTCTCTTGCATAATAGCATTTGTATCCCCCTCTTTCTTCTTTGTAAACCCATAAGCTGGCTTTTTCACCCCTCTGGATCCTTCACCCTTTGTCAAACGAGCTTCTCTTACTGCCTCTTCTAGGCGGACACCCATTCCTACCATCTCTGTAAAATAACTTGGGGAACTTGCTACCATTCTTTCGTAGTAGAAAGCGCCTAGCGTCTTCAGAAAAATCTTAGTCATTTCTTTCTCCTCCATGGGAGGAATCACTTGTGCAGCCACTTTGTGCCATCTCTGTGCATGTTCTTTGAACGATTCTCTATCTTTTTGAACCATGGCCCTAAGTTGGTCACGGTTAGGCGCCATATCCATATTGTACTTGTATTGTTCAATGAATGCTTCTCCCAAATCATTAAAAGTATGGATGTTGGCGCTGTCTAAACTCATGTACCATTTCAACGCTGCATCGGTCAGACTATCCTGGAAAAAGTGAGTCAGCAGACGCTGATCATCGGTGTGGGTAGACATTCTTCTTACATACATCACCAAATGAGCACGAGGGCAAGTGTTTCCCTTGTACTTCTCAAATTCCGGGACCTTGAACTTAGCAGGCACTTTAACATTCGGGACCAAACACAACTCATTCACATTCTTCCCAAATAGCTCTTTTCCCCTAAGAGCCTTCATCTCTCTTTGCATTCTATCAAAATGTTCTTGGAAATCATCCATTATGTCATAAAGACCCAAGTCTTCATTTGGCAGAGGGAAAGGACGACACATATCTTCATTAACAAATGGAACCAAATTCACCGAAGGAGGTGCAGCCGGAACAGTATGCACCACATGAGGTGCAGGAGTAACAACATTTTGAACCATTTGAGCATCTTGAGGGCCAAGATTGAAACCTTCAGGTGCAAAATTCTTTGGCATTCCCCATGAATAACCTTGAGGCATACGGTTTTGAACAACTGACGGAGTAGAGGATACAGGAACAGTAGGAACTTCAGCATTTGCCCTTGTTGGTTGAGGTTGAACACTCGGTGGTTGATTCTGAGCAACCACCAGAGCTTCCATCAGAGTAGTCAAGTTGGCCAAGCCAGCCTTCAAAGCGGAAACTTCTTCGCGCAGCTCACGATTCTCCTATTCTAAGTTGTCCATGTTCTTTTTGAAATTATCCCGAGTGTTGTAGTGATGAGTCAGCTTGCTGAGTGAAGTAAAGAAGCTGGGTAAGACACCTGGATATGCATAACAAATGCAAGAAATATGTGCAATATGATGCATGATATGCAATGCATATGATTATTTTTACTTTATCATTTAATATTTCAAGGGATTTATGGTTTATAGACATATTGCAAACATCCAAGTAATAAATCTTTTGAAATACTAAAAAACTTTTATTATAATAACTTCAAAATGGATTACAAGTTTCAATGATCCCAAGTACAAGATGAAAATACAATCTAAAATCCTGAGAAGAGGAACTAGTGGAGATCAATTTGTACGCTGGCGCTTCCCTATGAGCCTGATAATCTGAGCCCTCAACCTCTGGTTTTCTTCCACATGTCTGATGGCAACCTCCTTCCAATCATCTGAAGCAGGAAGTGAGTAATCAACACCTGTTTGAGGCTTAGTATAAAATAAATCCCCTTGCCTCTCCATAGACTCCACCGCTCGACTCTCAAGGATCTCGATCAAATCATCTTTCTCCTTCAGGTCTACTCTGTAGGAACTCTATAAAGTCTGGAACTTGTTCTTCCAAGCATCCCTTTCCTGTTGCATCCTAACCAAAGCAAGCTGCAGCTCTTCTAGATCATCTAAAAAGGGAGAAGTGGTCTTCACAAACAAATCAAGCATGGGTGTCTCCCGAGTATACGGCATCTTCAATTGAATGGCTCTCGATCGGACCCACTGAAGATATGGCTCCAAAGAAACAGCACCTCTAGGTCCCAAATCCTTCCTACTCTTCTTATGAATGTGACGCCAGGCCTTCGCAATCTTCTCCCTAGCTTCCCTGTGGTCTTCTTCTTCCTTTAGAAAGAAACTACTCAAAGGAATACTATTCGGTTTATCCCTCATCGGGTAACCAAGCTATCGCCGTGCAAGAACAGGGTTATAGTTAATTCCTCCCTTTGTACCAAGAAGAGGCACATTATGGAAACTACCACAACTATCAATAACCTCCACATCCTGGTAAGCTCGATGATACCAATCAATATCCGAGTGAGTAAGTGCCATGATCTTAGGAGCCCAACAGGGTTCCTTCTTGACATCCCAAAAAGCATCTGACTAAGGCATATGAGAGATAAACCATCGGTACAACAAAGGCGTGCAACAGATAATCATTCCCCCATGATAGGAACTCCGAAGATGAACAGAGTAATAAGTATCACCCAACAGTGTAGGAACCGGGTTTCCAATCATGAAAATCCTGATAGCGTTAATGTCGACAAACTTTTCCACATTAGGAAATAAGAATAATCCATAGGCGAGTAAAGCAAAGATGGCCTCAAAAGCAACCGTACTCTTCATCCTGGAAAAGTAACGAGATTTCTCCAATAAGAACTGAGATGGTAATCTTTTAATCCCTCCTTTGGTAGTCATATGGGCTTCCACCTCAGACTTCCCCAGATGAATCAAAGCAGCAATCTCATGTGGTTTTGGCTCACCCATCAAACCAGTAAAAGGAACACGATCGGTAACAGGTAAATCCAATAGATAGGAATACTCTTCCAGTGTTGGCATCAACTGATAATCGGGAAAAGTAAAGCAGTGATACATCGGATCATAGAACTGGACCAAAGTTGAGAGAATACCCTCCTTCATCTTCAGCTTCATGAGAGTAATAATGGATCCATACTTCTTCCGAAAGTCTGCAGAACACTCGATCTCGGGAATTGGACTGATCAACTCATCTATCTTAGGATCCTTGAAACTGTATTTCCCGGCCTTTCTCTTTCCAGAATCCATGGTTTAAAAGTACCTGAGATATTCACAAATAGTCAACCTTTAAATCCCTTGAAAAATTGTTTTCTTCAAAAGATGCTTATGAGTGCATGGATGCATGATGCAGCAATCACACACAAGATCACACATATAGGGTTCATAGGTTCAACGTCACGAGCATTAGGTCGAAGGTACTACCCATAAGGTGTTGGTATAAAAAGTTATCACCTGCCGAACAAGGTTCTAAAGGTTCCTAGAGTCTACATCCTTCCTTTGGATATTACCAACTTCCTGATTAACTCGGTAATTAGTAATATTCTCAAGAAAGACTCGTCTGAGCGTAGTATCGCGTGACAACTATTTCTGGATTAATCCGTCATAGCTTCCGCACTACACCTAAAAGGCCAAGATGGGTTAGGTAATCTACGGTCCTCAGCTTCAGCAGGCTCCCAGGTCGAAAGCAGTACGTCTTCTCGATTACTCGGTAAATGACACTACACTCAAAGGGGCCTCCACTGTGTGGGGGATCTCATGCCTCCTTTTTTGGGATTACTCCCTCAAAGTTAACATGACTATACCGCCCGTCCTATCTTAAAGTTTGCCCAAGTCCGGGTATAGGACTTATGAGTAATCACCAAGCACCCTGTGAACCAGGAAAATCCAGACAAACATATATGCAAAATATAACACATAAACACAATAACACATATACATATATAAATAAAGATAGGCTCAACCCACTTAGGGATGGACCAGCAAGAGGTCAATCTGTCCCCAGTGAAGTCGCCATTTTTCTGTAGCGGTAGAAATGTTCAAGATTAAGCCATTGGATTGACTAGACTTTATACAAATCAAAATAAAAATCTCCACCGCGCTTTATTGTTTCCAAAGGAATGGGAAAAGAGCGAATAACCCAAAAAAAGGGGGAAAGATTCAAGGTAAGGGGGTTGGTTATGCAAAGGGAAGGTATTAGCACCCTAAACATCTACGGTACTCCGCAGGAACCTCTTTAAAAAATCGGTATATTTTGGCTATAAAGATGTGTTGTATATAAAATGGATGGTGGAGGTGAGAAAAGAAATATTTTTATAATTTTTGCACCCTCCGCGGTTGTGAACCTTTAGTGCCTACGTACCACCTTTCGTGCAATAGGGGATCAGGGTACACGTAGTTCCTCTTTTAAAAATTTGAAACACGAGTGTGTTGGTTAATTTTATGAGATAAGACATCATCGTCATTGTGCGTGTGGAAAACATACTTACTACCCACAATCCTGAGAAAGGAGAATTTGCATCATCTCAAAGTGGAGGATATGGCTTGGATTTTAAAATCAACAATGCCTCACTCAACACCCAAGTAGAAAATATCTCTCTTTACTACATATTGTAGAAGTATAGTTGTTTGCATCACTACAAGGATTGACAAGAGTCTAATCTTTTAAGAAAAGTTTTAAAATTAAAAGCCAAAGTGGCAAAAATGGTTTGAAATGAGATTGATTGACTTTTAGTCTTCTCACAAAAATGTCAAGGTATTATTAAATTGATTGAAATTTATTTATGAAAATGTTTTGAAAATGAATGGACCTAAGTCCAAGTTTATTATGAAAGTGTTTCAAGTTTAGAAATAAGAAGAGCTTTTAAAAAGAGGGAGAAGATTTTTGAAATTAAAGAAGATGGGAGGAGATGAAGAGACTATCCTAAAGCATAAGGTAAAAGCTAGGGATAATAACCATCTAACCAACAAGAAGCCAATACTTGACATTATGTGTCAATATATAATTTCCATTCTTCGGATTAAAACCAAGCAAGCAAAGATACTAGACCTCTTGAGAGAAGCAAACTTCAAGTGTATTAAATCTTCACAAAAATTGGGCAGAGTAACGGCTGTATACGGGTGAATTCCAGATTACAAACAAAGTATGTAATCACAATAACCTGTATACAAAACAATCAAACATCCCAATGTCTTGAGGTAAACCTCAAGAACTCCAGACAAAATAATCAAGTAAGATCACAAGGTCTCCAAGATAGGCCAAGGTTTCTAATCCTAAGTCCAAGAGGTCCAATACTCCATAATGCCAAGGATAGTAACAAAATAGTCCAAGTATCATTAAATATTTGTATGGTTCATGTTGATTATTAGGTGTCTTTAAAAGGAAAAGAAAAGCTCAAGTGAGCAAAATAAAAATGACATAAAAGTAAATGCTCAAGTGAGCAAAAATAAAAATGGCATAAGAATAAATGCTCAAGTGAGCAAAATAAAAAATGGCATGAAATGTAAATGCTTAAATTAAATGGTACATAAAGCATAAAAAAATAAAAGCATAAAGTAAAGTCAATTGTTAGAAATTAGTGGTTAGTTGGATGACCATCTTGAAACTTGCATTTGGAACTCATTAGAGGATTGGTAGAACCAAAGCCTCCATACAACAAGTTGCATTTGCTTTTTTTCAAGTATATCGTCCATTTTGGAATCCTCAAAAGTAACAATTAATGATCAATGATGTTTAAGTGATCCGCGTTGACCAAAGGTGTTGTAGATCCATTAGAGGATTGGTAGAACCAAAGCCTCCACACAATAAATCTCAAGGTCATTGGATCAAAGAGATCAAATTAACATACTTGGGCTTGCAATCATAAGTTTGGGCCACGAATGATCATTTATTCGAATCAGAACAAAATTTAGCGCTATGTTAAGCAATCGTAAGTGGACTTATGTAGAAGTCGCACCTATTTTGAGGCCGGTCAATAGCAATCTATGTACTTCATGTTTGGACAAATGATATAGGGATCACCATCCCTTAACATGTAACGCAATTAAAAAAGAAAGGGATAAGATGAAGAGGGAGGGGAATGATAAGCTAATTTGGATCACCATCTCAAAATTCTTTCATCTTTAAATTCAACCACTCCTCTAGATGGATTAAAGCACTAAACATATCATTAATCCAAAGCACCAAAAATGAATTAAATAATTCACTCTTAGGTAGATTTGAATTGATGAACATTTATCCAACTTCATCTACATCACAAAGTCCATTGAGTTTAAAGACAAATTGGACATTTAAAATTGCAATCCAAACCAACAATCAAAGGAGTGAGTAGAAAAAGCATTTGAGTCAAAACAGCCCCAAAATAAGGCAGAAAAAGTATTTTCGACACTGTTACAATCAATTGTGCTTAGACAGCTACCAATTGCATCAATGCAGTTTTTTTTCAAGTTAATTTTATGTGACAAACAATTGCAATGTTACAACAATTGATTGCAACCTGCTAAATTCAGTAGAAAACAGCATTTCAAGGATCAAATTCTTGTTCCAACTTTTCATCAAACACCTTATGATCATGGATCCAATTGAGCATGAAAATTCCATTAAATTATGAGAAAATAGCACTAATGGAATCATAAAATATGCTCAATGAATCAAAACCAGAAATCCACAAGAGATCACATTGTGAAAGACGATGATCAAACTTACCAAAGGTAGAATTAGAGAATTATCAAACAACTTCCAGAATTTGCTTCAATTCAACCACAAGAATCAATTACCAAAGCTTGGATGTAGAGAATTGATGAAGAAAAAGTGTTTGGATGAAGGTTTAGCTCAAAGATTAGTAAGATTCAATGCAAAGCTTACTAACTTTTTGAAAATGGAGCTTTGAGTGAATTTGGTAGATGGAGAGAATTGAGAGATTTTTTAGCAAAGTGATTTTGGCTATCTAAAGCTTATCATTCAAATGAAATGAGGTCTATATTTATAGATTTTAGGATGGGGATTAGTGGTAATTTGGTAATTGATTCTTGGAGCCAAAAATTTAATTAATGATATAATTTTCAAATTATGCAGAAAAATTGGAGCCAAAAAGATGACAGATTTGAAATTGTTGGCTTTTTTTCAAAAATCACGTGTGTTTTGCTGCTATGAGTCGACACAAGAGTCGTATGCATCGAAACATGCTAGTTATATAACACAGTATGAGTCGACGCTAACTTCTATGGGTCGATACAAGCTGCTATTTCAACACAAATACAGAATCAATCAACTTGCATGAGTCGATACATAACATGTATGTGTCGACACATGCTAGTTATACAAAGCAGGATGAGTCGATACAAGCCTCTATGGGTTGATGCAAGCTGCTACTTCGACACAATACAAAATCAATCAACTTGCATGAGTCGATACATAACATGTATGTGTCGACACATGCTAGTTATACAAAGCAGGATGAGTCAATACAAGCCTCTATGGGTCGATGCAAGCTCCTACTTCGACACAAATATAGAATCAATCAACTTGCATGAGTCGATACATAACATGTATGTGTCGACACATACTAAAAATTTTTTTGAAGGCTGAAAACACAGTTTTTTTTCAAACATTATGCACAATACACTCTGTGCCATTGATTGCGCCATGGGAGCAATCGATTGTTCAGGTCAACAAAAAAATGAAAAAAAAATTAACTATTTTTATTTGCAAAAAAGATATTTTAGGGAAATAATACCAGAAAACCTTATATTTTGGATGCTTCGACTCGGTACCTACAAAACACAAATATGCAAAGGCAAAGACAAATATTTTTGTATTTTGGTTAGAGGTTAATTATCAACGCATATACAAAATACACAAATAAGGTGCTTAGAGATTCCTCGAGAGCAAACTTAAAGATAAGAGCTAGAAAAAAAAAGAGGAAGAACCAACCCTAATGTGATTTTGTTATGATCAAGTTGACATGATATGATAGGGGAATATTAACGGCAAAAATTAGGGTACAACATCTACCAGAACGGAATTCGGATAAACCATTGATCGATTTAAACTGATCCGGCAGAGATCTTAAATATTATTTAATTGGAAAAGAATTGGAATAAATCTTTGGAGCAATTTATCGGAACCAGAGAAAGTGTCTACCGGAACGGAATCAAGATAAACCATTGATTAATTTAAACTGAACCATCAGAGGTATTGAAATTCTTTAACTGGAAAAGAATAAAAATAAATATTTGGAGCGATTTATCTGAACCAGAGAAAGTGCCTACCAGAAAAAAATCAGGATAAACCATTGATCGATTTAAACTGAACTAGCAGAGGTCTTGGATAATCTTTAAATAGAAAAGAATCAAAATAAATCTTTGGAGCAATTTATCTGAACCAGAGAAAGTGTCTACCGGAACGGAATCAGGATAAACCACTAATCGATTTAAACTGAACCAACAGAGGTCTTGGATAATCTTTAACTTGAAAAGAATAAATCTTTGGAGCGATTTATCTAAACTAGAGAAAGTGTCTACCAGAACGGAATCAAGATAAACCATTGAACATTTAAACTGACCCAGCAGAGGTCTTGAATATTCTTTAACTAGAAAATAATCAGAATAAATCTTTGGAGCGACTTATCTGAACCAGAGAAAGTGTCTACCGGAACGGAATCAGGATAAACCATTGATCAATTTAAACTGAACTAAAAGAGGCCTTAAATATTCATTAACTGGAAAAGAATCAGAATAAATATTTGGAGCGATTTAACTGAACCATAGAAAGTATCTATCGGATTGGAATCAGGATAAACAATTGATCGATTTAAACTGAATAAGCAGAGATCTTGAATATTCTTTAACTGAAAATGAATCAAAATAAACCTTTGGAGCGATTTATCTGAACCGGAGAAAGTGTCTATCGGAACGGTATCAGGATAAACTTTGGTCATTTTAAACTGAACCAGCAGAGGTCTTGGATATTCTTTTACTGGAAAAGAATCAGAATAAATATTTGGAGCGATTTATCTAAACCAGAGAAAGTGTCTACCAGAATGGAATCAAGATAAACCACTGATCGATTTAAACTGAACCAGCAGAGGTCTTGAATATTCTTTAACTGGAAAAGAATCAAAATAAATATTTGGAGTGATTTATTTGAACCAGAGAAAGTTCCTACCAGAAAAAAATCAGGATAAACCATTGATCAATTTAAACTGAACTAGCAAAGGTCTTGGATAATCTTTAAATAGAAAAGAATCAAAATAAATCTTTGGAGAGATTTATCTGAACCAGAGAAAGTGTCTACCGGAACGGAATCAGGATAAACCACTAATCGATTTAAACTGAACCAACAGAGGTCTTGGATATTCTTTAACTTGAAAAGATAAATCTTTGGAGTGATTTATCTAAACTAGAGAAAGTGTCTACCAGAACGGAATCAAGATAAACCATTGAGCAATTTAAACTGACCCAACAGAGGTCTTTAATATTCTTTAACTAGAAAAGAATCAGAATAAATCTTTGGAGCGACTTATCTGAACCAGAGAAAGTGTCTACCGGAACGGAATCAGGATAAACCATTGATCGATTTAAACTGAACTAGAAGAGGCCTTAAATATTCATTAACTGGAAAAGAATCAGAATAAATATTTGGAGTGATTTAACTGAACCATAGAAAGTATCTACCGGATTGGAATCAGGATAAACAATTGATCGATTTAAACTGAACCAGCAGAGGTCTTGAATATTCTTTAACGGAAAATGAATCAGAATAAACCTTTGGAGCGATTTATCTGAACCAGAGAAAGTGTCTATCGGAACGGTATCAGGATAAACTTTGGTCATTTTAAACTGAACCAGCAGAGGTCTTGGATATTCTTTTACTGGAAAAGAATCAGAATAAATATTTAGAGCGATTTATCTAAACAAGAGAAAGTGTCTACCAGAACGGAATCAAGATAAACCATTGATCGATTTAACCTGAACCAGCAGAGGTCTTGAATATTCTTTAACTAGAAAAGAATCAAAATAAATATTTGGAGTGATTTATTTGAACCAGAGAAAGTGCCTACCAGAAAAAAAAATCAGGATAAACCATTGATCAATTTAAACTGAACTAGCAGAGGTCTTGGATAATCTTTAAATAGAAAAGAATCAAAATAAATCTTTGGAGAGATTTATCTGAAGAGAAAGTGTCTACCGGAATGGAATCAGGATAAACCAATGATCGATTTAAATTGAACCAACAAAGGTCTTGGATAATCTTTAACTTGAAAAGAATAAATATTTGGAGCGATTTATCTGAACCAGAGAAAGTGTCTACCAGAACGGAATCAGGATAAACCATTGATTAATTTAAACTTAACCAGCAGAGGTCTTGAATATTCTTTAACTGTAAAAGAATCAGAATAAATCTTTGGAGCGACTTATCTGATCCAGAGAAAGTGTCTACCAGAATGGAATTAGGATAAACCATTGATCGATTTAAACTAAACTAGAAGAGGCCTTAAATATTCTTTAACTGGAAAAGAATCAGAATAAATATTTGGAGCGATTTAACTGAACCATAGAAAGTGTCTACCGGATTGGAATTAGGATAAACAGTTGATCGATTTAAACTAAACCAGCAGAGGACTTGAATATTCTTTAACTGGAAAAGAATCAGAATAAACCTTTGGAGCAAGTTATCTGAACCAGAGAAAGTGTCTATCGGAACGGAATCAGGATAAACCTTTGGTCGATTTAAACTGAACCAGCAGAGGTCTTGAATATTCTTTAAATGGAAAAGAATCAGAATAAACCTTTGGAGCGATTTATCTAAACCAGAGAAAGTGTCTACCAGAACAGAATTAGGATAAACCATTGATCGGTTTAAACTGAACCAGCAGAGGTCTTAAATATTCTTTAATTGGAAAAGAATTAGAATAAATCTTTGGAGCGATTTATCGGAACCAGAGAAAGTGTCTACCGGAACGGAATCAAGATAAACCATTGATCAATTTAAACTGAACCAGCAGAGGTCTTGAATATTCTTTCACTGGAAAAGAATCAAAATAAATATTTGGAGTGATTTATTTGAACCAGAGAAAGTGCCTACCAGAGAAAAAATCAGGATAAACCATTGATCGATTTAAACTGAACTAGTAGAGGTCATGGATAATCTTTAAATAGAAAAGAATCAAAATAAATCTTTGGAGCGATTTATCTGAACCAGAGAAAGAGTCTACCGGAACGGAATCAGGATAAACCAATGATCAATTTAAATTGAACCAACAAAGGTCTTGGATAATCCTTAACTTGAAAAGAATAAATATTTGGAGCGATTTATCTGAACCAGAGAAAGTGTCTACCAGAACGGAATCAGGATAAACCATTGATTAATTTAAACTTAACCAGCAGAGGTCTTGAATATTCTTTAACTGGAAAAGAATCAGAATAAATCTTTGGAGCGACTTATCTGAACCAGAGAAAGTGTCTACCGGAATGGAATCAGGATAAACCATTGATCGATTTAAACTAAACTAGAACAGGCTTTAAATATTCTTTAACTGGAAAAGAATCAGAATAAATATTTTGAGCGATTTAACTGAACCATAGAAAGTGTCTACCGGATTGGAATTAGGATAAACAGTTGATCGATTTAAACTGAACCAGCAGAGGTCTTGAATATTCTTTAACTGGAAAAAAATCAGAATAAACCTTTGGAGCTAGTTATCTGAACCAGAGAAAGTGTCTATCGGAACAGAATCAGGATAAACCTTTGGTCGATTTAAACTGAACCAGCAGAGGTCTTGAATATTCTTTAACTGGAAAAGAATCAGAATAAACCTTTGGAGCGATTTATCTAAACCAGAGAAAGTGTCTACCAGAACAGAATTAGGATAAACCATTGATCAGTTTAAACTGAACCACCAGAAGTCTTAAATATTCTTTAATTGGAAAAGAATTAGAATAAATCTTTGGAGCGATTTATCGGAACCAGAGAAAGTGTCTACCGGAACGGAATCAAGATAAACCATTGATCGATTTAAACTGAACCAGCAGAGGTCTTGAATATTATTTAACTGGAAAAGAATCAAAATAAATATTTTCAGCAATTTATCTAAACTAGAGAAAGTGCCTACCAAAAAAAATTAGAATAAACCATTCATCAATTTAAACTAAACTAGCAGAGGTCTTGGATAATATTTAAATAGAAAAGAATCAAAATAAATCTTTGGAGCGATTTATCTGAACCAGAGAAAGTGTCTAACGGAACGGAATCAGGATAAACCATTGATCGATTTAAACTAAACTAGAAGAGGCCTTAAATATTCTTTAACTGGAAAAGAATCAGAATAAATATTTGGAGCGATTTAACTGAACCATAGAAAGTATATACCGGATTGGAATCAGGATAAACAGTTGATCGATTTAAACTGAACCAGCAGAGGTCTTGAATATTCTTTAACTGAAAAAGAATCAGAATAAACCTTTGGAGCGATTTATCTGAACTGGAGAAAGTGTCTATAAGAACGGTATCAGGATAAACCTTTGGTCAATTTAAACTGAACCAGCAGAAGTCTTGGATATTCTTTTAATGGAAAAGAATCAGAATAAACCTTTGGAGCGATTTATCTAAACCAGAGAAAGTGTCTACCAGAACGGAATTAGGATAAACCATTCATCGACTTAAACTGAACCAGCAGAGGTCTTAAATATTCTTTAACTGGAAAACAATTAGAATAAATCTTTGGAGTGATTTATCTGAACAAGAGAAAGTGTCTACCGGAACGGAATCAAGATAAACCATTGATCAATTTAAACTGAACCAGCTAAGGTCTTGAATATTCTTTAACTGGAACAGAATCAAAATAAATATTTGGAGTGATTTATTTGAACCAGAGAAAGTGCCTACCAGAAAATAATCAGGATAAACCTTTGATCGATTTAAACTGAACTAGCACAGTTCTTGTATAATCTTTAAATAGAAAAGAATCAAAATAAATCTTTGGAGCGATTTATCTTAACCAGAGAAAGTGTCTACCGGAACGGAATCAGGATAAACCACTGATCGATTTAAACTGAACAAACAGAGGTCTTGAATAATCTTTAACTTGAAAAGACTAAATCTTTGGAGAGATTTATCTGAACCAGAGAAAGTGTCTACCAGAACGGAATCAGGATAAACCATTGATTAATTTAAACTTAACCAGCAGAGGTCTTGAATATTCTTTAATTGCAAAAGAATCAGAATAAATCTTTGGAGCGAATTATCTAAACCAGAGAAAGTGTCTACCGGAACAGAATCAGGATAAACCATTGATCGATTTAAACTAAACTAGAAGAGGCCTTAAATATTCTTTAACTAGAAAAGAATCAGCATAAATATTTGGAGCGATTTAACTGAACCATAGAAAGTGTCTACCGGATTAGAATTAGGATAAACAGTTGATCGATTTAAACTGAACCAGCCGAGGTCTTGAATATTCTTTAATTGGAAAAGAATCAGAATAAACCTTTGGAGCAATTTACCTGAACCAGAGAAAGTCTCTATCGGAACGGAATCAGGATAAACCTTTTGCCGATTTAAGCTGAACCAGCAGAGGTCTTGGATATTCTTTTAATGGAAAAGAATCTGAATAAATCTTCGGAGCGATTCATCTGACCCAGAGAAAGTGTTTACCAGAACGGAATTAAGATAAACCATTGATCGATTTAAACTGAACCAGCAAAGGTCTTGAATATTCTTTAACTTGAAAAGAATCAAAATAAATATTTGGAGCAATTTATCTGAACCAGAGAAAGTGCCTACCATAAAAAAATCAAGATAAACCATTGATCGATTTAAACTGAACTAGCAGAGGTCTTGGATAATCTTTAAATAAAAAAGAATCAAAATAAATCTTTGGAGCGATTTATCTGGACCAGAGAAAGTGTCTACCAGAACGGAATCAGGATAAACCATTGATCAATTTAAACTGAACCAACAGAGGTCTTGAATATTCTTTAACTGGAAAAAAACAGAATAAATCTTTGAAGCGACTTATCTGAACCAGAGAAAGTGTCTACCAGACCGGAATCAGGATAAACCATTGATCGATTTAAACTGAACTACAAGAGGCCTTAAATATTCTTTAACTGGAAAAGAATCAGAATAAATATTTGGAGCGATTTAACTGAACCATAGAAAGTGTCTATCGGATTGGAATCAGGATAAACAGTTGATCGATTTAAACTGAACCAGCAGAGATCTTGAATATTCTTTAATTGGAAAAGAATCAGAATAAACCTTTGGAGCGAATTATCTGAACTAGAGAAAGTGTCTATCAGAACGGAATCAGGATAAACCTTTGGTCGATTTAAACTGAACCAGCAGAGGTCTTGAATATTCTTTTACTGGAAAAGAATCAGAATAAACCTTTGGTGCGATTTATCTAAACCAGAGAAAGTGTCTACCGGAACGGAATCAGGATAAACCATTGATCGATTTAAACTGAACCAGCAGAGGTCTTAAATATTATTTAACTGGAAAAGAATTAGAATAAATCTTTGGAGCGATTTATCTAAACCAGAGAAAGTGTCTACCGGAACGGAATCAAGATAAACCATTGATTGATTTAAACTGAACCAGCAGATGTCTTGAATATTCTTTAACTGGAAAAGAATCAAAATAAATCTTTGGATCGATTTATCTGAACCAGAGAAAGTTCCTACCAGAAAAAAAATAAAGATAAACCATTGATCGATTTAAACTAAATTAGATGAGGTCTTGGATAATCTTTAAATAGAAAAGAATCAAAATAAATATTTCGAGTGGTTTATCTGAACCAGAGAAAGTGTCTACTGGAACGGAATCAGGATAAACCACTGATTGATTTAAACTGAACCAAAAGAGGTCTTGGATAATCTTTAACTTGAAAACCGTTGATCGATTTAAACTTAAGCAGCAGAGGTCTTGAATATTCTTTTACTAGAAAATAATCAGAATAAACCTTTGGAGCAATTTATCTGAATCAGAGAAAGTGTCTACCAGAATGGAATCAGGATAAACCGTTGATTGATTTAAACTGAACCAGCAGAGGTCTTGAATATTCTTTAACTGGAAAAGAATCAGAATAAACCTTTGGAGCGATTTATCTGAACCATAGAAAGTGTCTACCGAAACGGAATCAGGATTAACCATTGATCGATTTAAACAGAACCAGCAGAGGTCTTGAATATTCTTTAACTCGAAAATAATCAAAATAAATCTTTGGAGCGATTTATCTGAACCAGAGAAAGTGTCTATCAGAACGTAATTAGGATAAACCATTAATCAATTTAAACTGAACCAACGGAGGTCTGAATAATCTTTAACTGGAAAAGAATTAGAATAAATCTTTGGAGTCATTTTATATAAATAAGATAAAGTATCTACCAGAAAAGAATCAAGATAAACCATTGAAAATTTAAAATGAACCAGCAGAGGTCTTAAATAATCTTTAACGGGAAAAGAATCAAAATAAATATTTGGAGCGATTTATCTGAGCCAGAGAAAATGCCTACCAGAAAAAAATCAGGATAAACCATTTATCGATTTAAACTAAACCAGCAGAGGTCTTGGATAATCTTTATATATAAAAGAATCAGAATAAATCTTTGGAGCGATTCATCTGAACCAGAGAAAGTGTCTACCGGAACGGAATCAGGGTAAACCACTGATCGATTTAAACTGAACCAACAGAGGTCTTGGATAATCTTTATTTATAAAACAATAAATCAATGGAGTGATTTATCTTAACCAGAGAAAGTGTCTCCCAGAACCGAATCAGGATAAACCAATGATTGATTTAAACTGAACCAGCAAGGGTCTTGAATATTCTTTAATTTGAAAAGAATCAGAATAAATCTTTGGAGCGATTTATCTAAACCAGATTAAGTATCTACCAGAATGGAATCAGTATAAGCCATTGATCGATTTAAACTAAACAAGAAGAGGCCTCAAATATTCTCTAACTGGAAAAGAATCATAATAAATATTTGGAGCGATTTATCTGAACCAGAGAAAGTGTCTACCCGAACAGAATCAGGATAAACAGTTGATCAATTTAAACTGAACCGGCAGAGGTCTTGAATATTCTTTAACTGGAAAAGAATCATAATAAACCTTTGGAGCGATTTATCTGAGCCAGAGAAAGTGTCTATAGGAACGGAATCAGGATAAACCATTGATCGATTTAAACTGAAGTAGTAGAGGTCTTGAATATTCTTTTACTAGAAAAGAATGAAAATAAATCTTTGGAGTGATTTATCTAAACCAGAGAAAGTTTCTATCGGAATGTAATCAGGATAACCCATTGATCAATTTAAACTGAACAAGCAGAACTCTTGAATATTCTTTAACTGGAAAAGAATCAGAATAAACCTTTGGAGTGATTTATCTGCACTAGAGAAAGTGTCTACCGGAACGTAATCAGGATAAACCATTGATCGATTTAAATTGTACCAGCAGAGGTCTGAATAATCTTTACCTGGAAAAGAATTAGAATAAATCTTTGGAGTGATTTTATCTAAATAAGATAAAGTATCTACCGGAAAGAAATCAGGATAAACCATTGATCAATTTAAACTGAACCAACAGAGGTCTTGAATAATCTTTAATTGGAAAAGAATCAGAATAAATATTTGGAGCGATTTATCTGAACCAGAGAAAGTGCCTACCATAAAAAAAATCAGGATAAACCATTTATCGATTTAAACTGAACCAGCAGAGGTCTTGGATAATATTTAACTAGAAAAGAATCAGAATAAATCTTTGGAGCAATTTATCTGAACCAGAGAAAGTGTCTACCGGAACGGAATCAGGATAAACCACTAATCGATTTAAACTGAACCAGCAGAGGTCTTGGATAATATTTAACTTAAAAAGAATAAATCTTTGGAGCGATTTATCTGAACAATAGAAAGTGTCTACCAGAACAGAATCAGGATAAACCATTGATCAATTTAAATTGAACCAGCAGAGGTCTTGAATATTCTTTAACTGGAGAAAAATCAGAATAATTCTTCGGAGCGATTTATCTGAACCAGAGAAAGTGTCTACCAGAACGGAATCAGGATAAACAGTTGATCAATTTAAACTGGACCAGCAGAGGTCTTGAATATTCTTTAATTGGAAAAGAATCATAATAAACCTTTGGAGCGATTTATCTGAACCAGAAAAAGTGTCTATCGGAACGGAATCAAGATAAACCGTTGATCGATTTAAACTTAAGCAGCATAGGTCTTGAATATTCTTTTACTAGAAAATAATCAGAATAAACCTTTGGAGCAATTTATCTGAACCAGAGAAAGTGTCTATCGGAACGGAATCAGGATAAACTGTTGATCGATTTAAACTGAACCAGAAGAGTCCTTGAATGTTCTTTTACTGGAAAAGAATCAGAATAAACCTTTGGAGCAATTTATCTAAACCAGAGAAAGTGTCTACCAGAACAGAATCAGGATAAACCATTGATCGATTTAAACTGAACCAGCATAGGTCTTAAATATTCTTAAATGGAAAAGAATTAGAATAAATCTTTGGAGCGATTTATTTGAACCAGAGAAAGTTTCTACCAGAACAGAATCAGGATAAACTATTGATCAATTTAAACTGAACCAGCAGAGGTCTTGAATATTCTTTAACTGGAAAAAAACAGAATAAATCTTTGGAGCGATTTAACTGAACCATAGAAAGTGTCTACCGGATTGGAATCGGGATAAACAGTTGATCAATTTAAACTGAACCAGCAGAGGTCTTGAATATTCTTTAATTGGAAAAGAATCAGAATAAACCTTTGGAGCGATTTATCTGAACCAGAGAAAGTGTCTATCAGAACGGAATCAGGATAAACCTTTGGTCGATTTAAATTGAACCAGCAGAGGTCTTGAATATTCTTTTACTGGAAAAGAATCAGAATAAACCTTTGGTGCGATTTATCTAAACCAGATAAAGTTCTACCGGAACGGAATCAGGATAAACCATTGATCGATTTAAACTGAACCAGCAGAGGTCTTAAATATTATTTAACTGGAAAAGAATTAGAATTAATCTTTGGAGCGATTTATCTAAACCAGATAAAGTGTCTACCGGAACAGAATCAAGATAAACCATTGATCGATTTAAACTGAACCAGTAGAGGTCTTGAATATTCTTTAACTGGAAAAGAATCAAAATAAATCTTTGGTTCGATTTATCTGAACCAGAGAAAGTGCCTACCAGAAAAAAATCAAGATAAACCATTGATCGATTTAAACTGAACCAGCAGAGGTCTTGAATATTCTTTTACTAGAAAATAATCAGAATAAACCTTTGGAGCAATTTATCTGAATCAGAGAAAGTGTCTACCAGAATGGAATCAGGATAAACCGTTGATCGATTTAAACTGAACCAGCAGAGGTCTTGAATATTCTTTAACTGGAAAAGAATCAGAATAAACCTTTGGAGCGATTTATCTGAACCATAGAAAGTGTCTACCGAAACGGAATCAGGATTAACCATTGATCGATTTAAACAAAACCACCAGAGGTCTTGAATATTCTTTAACTGGAAAATAATCAAAATAAATCTTTGGAGCGATTTATCTGAACCAGAGAAAGTGTCTATCGGAACGTAATTAGGATAAACCATTAATCGATTTAAACTGAACCAACGGAGGTCTGAATAATCTTTAAATGGAAAAGAATTAGAATAAATCTTTGGTGTGATTTTATATAAATAAGATAAAGTATCTACCGGAAAAGAATCAAGATAAACCATTGAAAATTTAAACTGAACCAGCAGAGGTCTTAAATAATCTTTAACTAGAAAAGAATCAGAATAATTATTTGGAGCGATTTATCTGAGCCAGAGAAAATGCCTACCAGAAAAAAATCAGGATAAATCATTTATCGATTTAAACTAAACCAGCAGAGGTCTTGGATAATCTTTATATATAAAAGAATAAGAATAAATCTTTGGAGCGATTTATCTGAACCAGAGAAAGTGTCTATCGGAACGTAATTAGGATAAACCATTAATCGATTTAAACTGAACCAAAGGAGGTCTGGATAATCTTTAACTGGAAAAGAATTAGAATAAATCTTTGGAGTGATTTTATATAAATAAGATAAAGTATCTACCGGAAAAGAATCAAGATAAACCATTGAAAATTTAAACTGAACCAGCAGAGGTCTTAAATAATCTTTAACTGGAAAAGAAGCAGAATAAATATTTGGAGCGATTTATCTGAGCCAGAGAAAATGCCTACCAGAAAAAAATCATGATAAATCATTTATCGATTTAAACTAAACCAGCAGAGGTCTTGGATAATCTTTATATATAAAAGAATCAGAATAAATCTTTGGAGCGATTCATCTGAACCAGAGAAAGTGTCTACCGGAACGGAATCAGGGTAAACCACTGATCGATTTAAACTGAACCAACAGAGGTCTTGGATAATCTTTATTTATAAAACAATAAATTAATGGAGAGATTTATCTTAACCAGAGAAAGTGTCTCACAGAACCGAATCAGGATAAACCAATGATTGATTTAAACTGAACCAGCAAGGGTCTTGAATATTCTTTAATTGGAAAAGAATCAGAATAAATCTTTGGAGTGATTTATCTAAACCAGAGAAAGTATCTACCAGAATGGAATCAGTATAAGCCATTGATCGATTTAAACTGAACAAGTAGAGGCCTCAAATATTCTCTAACTGGAAAAGAATCAGAATAAATATTTGGAGCGATTTATCTGAACCAGAGAAAGTGTCTACCCGAACAGAATCAAGATAAACAGTTGATCAATTTAAACTGAACAGGAAGAGGTCTTGAATATTCTTTAACTGGAAAAGAATCATAATAAACCTTTGGAACGATTTATCTGAGCCAGAGAAAGTGTCTATAGGAACGGAATCAGGATAAACCATTGATCGATTTAAACTGAAGCAGTAGAGGTCTTGAATATTCTTTTACTAGAAAAGAATAAGAATAAATCTTTGGAGTGATTTATCTAAACCAGAGAAAGTTTCTATCGGAATGTAATCAGGATAACCCGTTGATCAATTTAAACTGAACCAGCAGAAGTCTTGAATATTCTTTAACTGGAAAAGAATCATAATAAACCTTTGGAGTGATTTATCTGAAATAGAGAAAGTTTCTACCAGAACGTAATCAGGATAAACCATTGATCGATTTCAATTGAACCAGCAGAGGTCTGAATAATCTTTACCTGGAAAAGAATTAGAATAAATCTTTGGAGTGATTTTATCTAAATAAGATAAAGTATCTACGTGAAAGGAATCAGGATAAACCATTGATCAATTTAAACTGAACCAACAGAGGTCTTGAATAATCTTTAAGTGGAAAAGAATCAGAATAAATATTTGGAGCGATTTATCTGAACCATAGAAAGTGTCTACCAGAACAGAATCAGGATAAACCATTGATCGATTTAAATTGAACCAGCAGAGGTCTTGAATATTCTTTAACTGGAAAAAATCAGAATAATTCTTCGGAGCGATTTATTAGAACCAGAGAAAGTGTCTACCGGATCGGAATCAGGATAAACAGTTGATCGATTTAAACTGAACTAGAAGAGGCCTCAAATATTCTTTAACTGGAAAAGAATTAGAATAAATATTTGGAGCGATTTAACTGAACCATAGAAAGTGTCTATCGGATTGGAATCGGGATAAACAGTTGATCGATTTAAACTGAACCAGCAGAGGTCTTGAATATTCTTTAATTGGAAAAGAATTAGAATAAACCTTTGGAGCGATTTATCTGAACCAGAGAAAGTGTCTATCAGAACAGAATCAACATAAACCTTTGGTCGATTTAAACTCAACTAGCTGAGGTCTTGAATATTCTTTTACTGGTAAAGAATCAGAATAAACCTTTGGAGGGATTTATCTAAACCAGATAAAGTTCTACCAGAACGGAATTAGGATAAACCATTGATCAATTTAAACTGAACCAGCAGAGGTCTTAAATATTATTTAACTGGAAAAGAATTAGAATAAATCTTTGGAGCGATTTATCTTAACCAGAGAAAGTGTCTACCGGAACGGAATCAAGATAACCATTGATCGATTTAAACTGAACCAGCAGAGGTCTTGAATATTATTTAACTGGAAAAGAATCAAAATAAATATTTGGAGCGATTTATCTGAACCAGAGAAAGTTCCTACCAGAAAAAAATCAAGATAAACCATTCATCGATTTAAACTAAACTAGACGAGGTCTTGGATAATCTTTAAATAGAAAAGAATCAAAATAAATCTTTGGAGCGATTTATATGAACCCGAGAAAGTGTCTACCAGAACGAAATCAGAATAAACCACTGATCGATTTAAACTGAACTAAAAGAGGTCTTGGATAATCTTTAACTTGAAAACCGTTGATCGATTTAAACTTAAGCAGCAGAGGTCTTGAATATTCTTTTACTAGAAAATAATCAGAATAAACCTTTGGAGCAATTTATCTGAATCAGAGAAAGTGTCTACCAGAACGGATTCAGGATAAACCGTTGATCGATTTAAACTGAACCAGCAGAAGTCTTGAATATTCTTTAACTGGAAAAGAATCAGAATAAACCTTTGGAGCGATTTATCTGAACCAGAGAAAGTGTCTACCGAAACAGAATCAAGATTAACCATTGATCGATTTAAACAGAACCAACAGAGATCTTGAATATTCTTTAACTGGAAAATAATCAAAATAAATATTTGGAGCGATTTATCTAAACCAGAGAAAGTGTCTATCGGAACGTAATTAGGATAAACCATTGATCGATTTAAATTGAACCAACGGAGGTCTGAATAATATTTAACTGGAAAAGAATTAGAATAAATCTTTGGAGTGATTTTATATAAATAAGATAAAGTATCTACCGGAAAAGAATCAAGATAAACCATTGAAAATTTAAACTGAACTAGCAGAGGTCTTAAATAATCTTTACATGGAAAAGAATCAGAATAAATATTTGGAGCGATTTATCTGAGCCAGAGAAAGTGCCTACCAGAAAAAAATCAGGATAAACCATTTATCGATTTAAACTAAACCAGCAGAGGTCTTGGATAATCTTTATATATAAAAGAATCAGAATAAATCTTTGGAGCGATTTATCTGAACCAGAGAAAGTGTCTACCGGAACGGAATCAGGATAAACCACTGATCGATTTAAACTGAACCAACATAGGTCTTGGATAATCTTTATTTATAAAAGAATAAATCAATTGAGAGATTTATCTTAATCAGAGAAAGTGTCTACCAGAACAGAATCAGGATAAACAGTTGATCAATTTAAACTGAACCAGCAGAGGTCTTGAATATTCTTTAACTGGAAAAGAATCATAATAAACCTTTGGAGCGATTTATCTGAGCCAGAGAAAGTGTCAATAGCAACGGAATCAGGATAAACCATTAACCGATTTAAACTGAAGCAGCAGAGGTCTTGAATATTCTTTTACTAGAAAAGAATCAGAATAAATCTTTGGAGTGATTTATCTAAACCAGAGAAAGTGTTTATCGGAATGTAATCAGGATAACCCGTTGATCGATTTAAACTGAACCAGCAGAAGTCTTGAATATTCTTTAACTAGAAAAGAATCAGAATAAACCTCTGGAGTGATTTATCTTAACTAGAGAAAGTGTCTAACGGAACGTAATCAGGATAAACCATTGATCGATTTAAATTGAACCAGCAGAGGTCTGAATAATCATTAACTGGAAAAGAATTAGAATAAATCTTTGGAGTGATTTTATTTAAATAAGATAAAGTATCTACCAGAAAGGAATCAGGATAAACCATTGATCAATTTAAACTGAACCAACCGAGATCTTGAATAATCTTTAATGGTAAAAGAATCAGAATAAATATTTGGAGCGATTTATCTGAACTAGAGAAAGTGCCTACCAGAAAAAAATCAGGATAAACCATTTATCAATTTAAACTGAACCAGCAAAGGTCTTGGATAATATTTAACTAGAAAAGAATCAGAATAAATATTTGGAGCGATTTATCTGAACCAAAGAAAGTGTCTACCGGAACGGAATCAGGATAAACCACTAATCGATTTAAACTGAACCAGCAGAGGTCTTGGATAATCTTTAACTTGAAAAGAATAAATCTTTGGAACGATTTTCTGAACAAGAGAAAGTGTCTACCAGAACAGAATCAGGATAAACCATTGATCAATTTAAACTGAACCAACAGAGGTCTTGAATATTCTTTAACTGGAGAAAAATCAGAATAATTCTTTGGAGCGATTTATCTGAACCAGAGAAAGTGTCTACCAGAACGGAATCGAGATAAACAGTTGATCAATTTAAACTGGACCAGCAGAGGTCTTGAATATTCTTTAACTGGAAAAGAATCATAATAAACCTTTGGAGCGATTTATCTGAACCAGAGAAAGTGTCTATCGGAACGGAATCAAGATAAATCGTTGATCGATTTAAACTTAAGCAGCAGAGGTCTTGAATATTCTTTTACTAGAAAATAATCAGAATAAACCTTTGGAGCAATTTATCTGAATCAGAGAAAGTGTCTACCAGAACGGAATCAAGATAAACCGTTGATCGATTTAAACTGAACCAGCAGAGGTCTTGAATATTCTTTAAATGGAAAAGAATCAAAATAAATCTTTGGAGCGATTTATATGAACCAGAGAAAGTGTCTACCGGAATGTAATTAGGATAAACCATTGATCGATTTAAACTGAACCAGCAGAGGTCTGAATAATCTTTAATTGGAAAAGAATTAGAATAAATCTTTGGAGTGATTTTATATAAATAAGATAAAGTATCTACCGGAAAGGAATCAAGATAAACCATTGAAAATTTAAACTGAACCAGCATAGGTCTTGAATAATCTTTAACTGGAAAAGAATTAGAATAAATATTTGGAGCGATTTATCTGAGCCAGAGAAAGTTCCTACCAAAAAAAAATCAGGATAAACCATTTATCGATTTAAACTGAACCAACAGAGGTCTTGGATAATCTTTAACTAGAAAAGAATCAGAATAAATTTTTGGAGCGATTTATCTGAACCAGAGAAAGTGTCTACCGGAACGGAATCAGGATAAACCACTGATCGATTTAAACTAAACCAACAGAGGTCTTGGATAATCTTTAACTTGAAAAGAATAAATCTTTGGAGCGATTTATCTGAACCAGAGAAAGTGTCTACCAGAACAGAATCAGGTTAAACCATTGGTCGATTTAAACTGAACCAGCAGAGGTCTTGAATATTCTTTAACTGGGAAAGAATCAGAATAAATCTTTGGAGCGATTTATTTTAACCAGAGAAAGTGTCTACCGGAATGGAATCAGGATAAACCATTGATCGATTTAAACTGAACTAGCAGAGGCCTTAAATATTCTTTAACTGGAAAAGAATCAGAATAAATCTTTGGAGCGATTTAACTGAACAATAGAAAGAGTCTACCGGATTGGAATCAGGATAAACATTTGATCGATTTAAACTAAACCAGCAGAGGTCTTGAATATTCTTTAACTGGAAAAGAATCAAAATAAACCTTTTGAGCGATTTATCTGAACCAGAGAAAGTGTCTATCGGAACGGAATCAAGATAAACCGTTGATCGATATAAACTGAACCAATAGAGTTCTTGAATGTTCTTTTACTGGAAAAGAATCTTAATAAACCTTTGGAGCGATTTATCTAAACCAGAGAAAGTGTCTACCAGAACGGAATCAGGATAAACCATTGATCAATTTAAATTGAACCAACAGAGGTCTAAAGGAAATATTCGTCATGCAGATAGGCGCCCCGTCCTGTTTTGGGAATTGATCTACTATCAATTGTTCACAGATAGTTTTCCTGTCTTGTTTCAGGTATTAATTTGGAACTTTCTTTTTGTTTCCCGTAGAGATAGTTGTCTTGTCTAGTTTCAGGTATTAATCTCTGACCTTAGAAAGAAAGATAGTTTTCCCGTCTTCTTACATGTATTAATCTTCAATTTGCTCATGTAGATAGCTTTTCTGGCTTGTTACAGGTATTAATCTACAATCATTTGTTCTCAAATAGTTGTCCTGTCTTATTACAGGTATTAATTTGGAACTTGTTGAAAATTGTTGATGATAATTATCTGTTGATTGATCTTTCCTAAAAAGGTAAAGAGTTAGTTGTATGCAATGTCATGATGTATGAAATGTATGGCGTAATGATGTTTCTCAAAATAAATGAGATTGTGCTATATGCATTTCGTATGCATATGCTATGAATGTTATTGAAATGTATCTTTGTCTTGGAAAATAAATCCTTGACAAACAGTGGCGGGCTTTAGGAAGTTACATCCCGGACTGCTGTTGGAGATGAAGAGTATGTGCATCTTCGAACTTCGTTTAGAATGTTTCTGCTGGGGATTCCCGTTTTTGTTGTTTTGGGGAGAACTCCGCTGGGGGATGTTGATTTTGCTTAAGAAGAAACTCTATGGAGAGTGTGGATTTCTGCTTGGGGAAAAGAGTCCAGGAGTTTTAATTGTCTGTTACTCTACTGGGGAGTTATCTCTTGATGGAAGAGAAAGGAAGTTAACAACTTGTTAACTGTTATCTGGTCGGCTCCCAGGCTTTGTAGCAACTCACTGGGGGTTGTAGAAAAATATACTGGGGAAGAGGGATTGTGGTCCCTTGATTTGTGATAGTCTAAGAGGAAAATTTAAGTTGGCAAATCTTGTCGTTTGTTGGGGAAATAAACCATGTTGCCAATCTGTTGGAGAGGCGTATTCTTTTGGTAGAACTCCTCGAGGATTCTTGAGATTAACTCAGTTGGGGATAAGTTTTCAGAGATTGAAGCTTTGGCTAGGGATTTCCTGGATCCAACTTTATGAAGATCATCCTATGAAAAGGACTTGAGGGGTTTGTACCATATTAGTGAAGATTATTTTGTGGGGATAACCTTATAGAGATGACTTTGTGGGGATTTGATTGAGGATCAACCTATGAAAAGGACTTTGTGGGAATTTGTCAATGCCTCTAGTGATAGGTGTTGTATTACTGCTAGAAAATGTTTTCTTGACCATACGTAACCCTTTGCAGGAAGTCATGTTAAATGCCCTAAGTCACTCAGATGCAAATCTGCCCCTGGTGTATTCAGCATTTCTTGAGAGATTTCTTGGAATCTCGACTTGACTGCCCCCGAGACGAGTTGGACAGTGACATGCCATGCCCCCTTGCTTATGGGAGATTTGTCATTGTAAGTGTTTTCCCATTTGAAGTGATTTTGTTCACTGAGAGAGTTTTTGTTTGCTAGATATTCGTCGTGTGAATATCTCCGTTGTCAAACTATTAGCCATATGCAAACAACAATATTCAAATAATGCAAAGCTTATGCTTATTTTGAAGTTTTGAAAATGAATTTTAGCAGATAAAAGAATTTTTGTAAGAATGTGAGTTTAACTCAGGATTTAGAGTAAAGCCTTACTGGAGTCAGGATACCTTTTGTAATAGTATGCTTTCGAACTAACCCATGCTTCAATTAGGACTTTTGCAGGGTTGTAGCATGGCTAGTTCACGGTCTAAGAAACAAAGGATAAGGCTCAAAGTGTATTTGTATCCGCCTGTTCTTCGTGATGTTCTTCAGTCCCTAAACTCAGTTAATTGTGCGTTTGAACTCCAAATGAGCCTGAAATGACATTTTGGAGATGGTTCAGACAAGTTAAGTTTTGTCAGAAGGCATTCATTTTTGCAACATTTTTCATGTTCTTGAGGATTTGTAGCGTCCACTTTTTTTTATATTTATTATCCCTGATTTTTGTCTAACTGTTCTCGTTTTGAGATTATAGTCAGCGGGATGCCCCAGTTTTCTTCGTAGGTTTTGACTTAGTGGACTTTTCTTTTTTGGGAAATAATGATTGCCTATGTGATAGGGAACCATCACCGTCTTTTGATTTCAGAAGATGTTTTTGGTGTCATTCGTTGTGTACGAAGTGAAAGCTTGCAACTGAACGCGTACTTGAATTAACTACTAGACTACCCTACCCCAGGTTTTGATTAAAGGTTTCAATATTGTTAGAACAATGTTTGAATCTACTACCCTATATTTAAGTTTTGATGATAACAAAGTGAAAAGATATAGTATTTATAAGTGTCATGAATGAACTATCTGCTGCCTAAAATTATTATGTTCTGACTTGCAGATACGCTGATTGAAATAAGCAAGATCACATCTATTCAGCATCAGAACTTGATTTCAGACACCAGCATCAGAAGTTGCTACATCAGAACGTCAAAATCAGATGATCAACTCACGTACATGCTGAAGCCTGATGAACAAGACTGCGCTTAATACTCTGATACAGAAACACAATAGTTCATCAGCAGCAAAGCAGAATCAGAATGAGCCAAGCCAGAACTTGTATTAAGTAAGCAACGGTACTGTGCATTGAAAGCAAATTAATTCCAACGGCTTCATTCCAGACAAGATCTGCTCAATAAGGAAAGTTTGTTATTAGCATTGAATCAAGAATATTGCATCCAACGTTCATCATCCCAATGCTATATAAACAAGTCTTTGAAGATTGAAATGGTTAATGCTCTCCAAATCTCTACACGCACAAAAGCTGAACCTTAATCTTCATTATACCAGTTTTGCTAAACCACACACTCTGATATTTCATTACTGTTTAGCAATCTAGTTTCTAAGCTTCAATTTGTGTATACATCACAGTTGTGATAAAGTTTTGTAGAAAACATCCACACACATAGTTTCATCTCTTTGTAAGAAAGTGTTACCTTGACAAACCGGGTTGTGGTTTGAATCAAGAAGGCTTTAGCAGTTGTTAAAGCAGTCTGTAATATTCAGTTGAATATAGTGGATTAAGACCTCGTTGGAGAGAGGCGAAATCACCTTGACGGGTGGACTGGAGTAGTTTGAGATCAAACGAACCAGGATAAAAATATCTTGTCAATTGCTTTAGATTTCAGTTTTACAATTCAACCCCCCCCCCCCCCTTCTTGTGTTTTTCACCACTTCAATTGGCATCAGAGCGCCTGGTTCTGAGCTAAAACACTTAACCGTGTCAGTACAAGATCCAGCGTCAGAAAAACACAATGGCAGGAAACAATTCTCACATCAGCAATGACAACAATGAGGACAGAGACAGATTCAGTGGCAAACCTCCAGTCTTTGATGGAGAAAACTTTGATTACTGGAAAGACAGAATTGAAAGCTTCTTTCTAGCACATGATGCTGATCTGTGGGATATGGTGACAGATGGATACACGCACCCTGTGAATGCAAGTGGTCAGAAGATTGATAGAAAATCAATGTCTGATCAACAAAAGCGTGACTTCAAGAATTACCACAAGGCCAGAACCATCCTCCTCAGTGCCATCTCCTATACTGAGTATGAAAAGATCTCCAACAGAGACACAGCAAAGAATATTTTTGACTCTCTCAGAATGACGCATGAGGGCAACGTTCAAGTCAAAGAAACAAAAGCTCTGGCGCTCATTCAGAAGTATGAGGCGTTCAAAATGGAAGAATCTGAATCCATTGAAACTATGTTCTCTAGATTCCAAATTCTGGTAGCTGGTCTCAAAGTTCTGGACAAAGGGTACTCTACTGCTGACCATGTCAAGAAAATAATCAGAAGTTTACCCAAGCAGTGGAGGCCTATGGTTACTGCTCTGAAGCTAGCTAAAGATCTCAACAAAATCACTCTGGAGGAACTTATCAGCTCCCTCAGAAGTCATGAGATAGAGCTAGAAGCTGATGAGCCTCAGAAGCAAGGTAAGCCTTTAGCATTAAAATCTAACAGAAAATTTGAGTCTAAAGTTTTGCAGGCAGTTGAAGAAACATCTGATGGATCCTCATCAGAAGAAGACGAACTTTCCCTTCTCTCCAGAAGAGTAAATCAACTGTGGAAGCAAAGACAAAGGAAGTTCAGGAATCCCAGAAGATCTGATTAGAACGAGTCTTCTTCCAGATACAGAAGAACAGATTCTTCCTCTGGATACAGAAGATCTGAAGGCTCCTCCAGTAGCAAAAAGCCCAACACCAAAGACATCATCTGCTACGAGTGCAATGAGCAAGGACACTACAAGAGTGACTGCCCAAAGCTTCAGAGGGAAAATCCCAAAAAGAAGTTTGGAAGAGAGAAGAAGAAAAGTCTCATGGCCACATGGGATGACTCTGACTCGTCTGAAGGTGACTCAGAATCAGATGATGAAAGGGCAAACATAGCTCTCATGGCAAACATTTCAGAAGATAGTGAAGCTTCTGAATCAGACTCAGAATCAGACACAGAAGAGGTATTTCCTAACTTCGTTGTTAACTTTACAAAGGCTGAACTTGCTGAAAGCCTTAATGAGATTCTGGAACGTTATCAGCAAATTAGAGCTAAATTCAGAGACCTGAAAAGGAATCTTGAATCTGACTCTAATAAGTCTGAGAGTCTCAAATTGGAAAATTCTGAGCTGAGAAATAAGATTTCAAAATTAGAAAACACTTTACAAAACTCTCAGAAGGAACCAATTTCTGAAACTCCCAGCAACGCCGATGAGATCATCAAGGAGTATGATCACAGTTTCCAGAAGTTCCTAGCTAAAAGCATAGATAGAAGCAGAATGGCTTCAATGATCTATGGAGTTAGCAGAAACGGCAGGAAAGGAATAGGATACCAAGGTAAGGTTCCTACACCAAAGAATGTCATGGACTTAACCATTAAACACACTCCTCTAAATTCACACTTTGTGTATGGTCACACACATGATATCAAATATACTAGCAGTAAGCACTCTGTGAAACCAAAATTCAACCAGAGTTTTGGTAAAACTAACAAATCAGGACCCAAGAAAATCTGGGTACCTAAGGATAAAATAATACATGTTGCAGATATCTTTAGCAGCAAGTCAGAAACACCAGTCATGGTACCTGGACTCTGGCTGCTCACGACACATGACGGGAAGAAGGCATATGTTCCAAAGCCTGGAACTTAAGCCTGGAGGCCACGTTGGCTTTGGAGGCAATCAGAGGGGAAAGATAATTGGATCCGGAACTGTAGGTAATGGAAATCTTCCCTCTATTAATAATGTTCTGCTAGTAGATGGATTGATGCATAATCTGTTATCCATAAGTCAATTAAGTGATAACGGTTATGATATAATCTTTAATCAAAAATCATGTAAAGCTGTTAGTCAGAAAGATGGGACTATCCTGTTTAATGGTAAGAGGAAAAACAACATTTACAAAATCAAACTTTCTGAACTAAAGAGTCAGAATGTAAAATGTCTTCTGTCTGTTAACAATGAGCAGTGGATCTGGCACAGAAGATTGGGGCATGTTAGTATGAGAAGAATATCTCAGATTAACAAACTCAATCTGGTCAGAGGACTTCCTAATTTGAAGTTCAATTCAGATGCTCTGTGTGAAGCATGTCAGAAAGGCAAATTTGCAAAACCTTCCTTTAAATCCAAAAATGTTGTTTCTACCTCTAAGCCATTAGAACTTCTGCACATTGACTTATTTGGACCAGTTAAAACTGCTTCAGTCAGTGGTAAGAAGTATGGGTTAGTAATCGTAGATGACTATAGCAGATGGACATGGGTAAAGTTCTTAAGACACAAGGACGAGTCACATTCTGTGTTTGTTACCTTCTGTAACCAAGTTCAGAATGAAAAGGATCTTAGAATCGTTAAAGACAGAAGTGATCATGGTGGAGAATTTGAAAATAAAGATTTTGAGTCATTCTTTAATGACAGAGGCATTCTGCATGATTTCTCTTGTCCTAGAACTCCCCAACAAAATGGAGTTGTAGAACGAAATAACAGAACATTGCAAGAAATGGCCAGAACCATGATCAATGAGACAAACGTTGCTAAGACTTTCTGGGCAGAGGCAATAAACACAGCGTGCTACATTCAGAATAGAATCTCAATAAGACCTATTCTGGAAAAGACTCCATATGAATTGTGGAAGAACAGAAAGCCCAACATTTCATATTTTCATCCATTTAGATGTACTTGCTTTATATTAAATACAAAGAATTATTTGAACAAGTTTGACTCTAAGGCACAGAAGTGTATTATGTTAGGATACTCTGAACGCTCAAGAGGGTACAGAGTATACAATACAGAAACACAGATTGTGGAAGAATCAATCAGTGTTCATTTTGATGATAAGCTTGACTCTGAAAAGTCAAAGTAGAATGAAATTTTTGCAGGTATAGAAATTGAATTTGCAGGTTCTGAAGACAAGTCATCAGAAGCTCTCAACACAGACATTCCTTCAACGTCTGAAAGAAGCACTGCTAGAAATCCTACAACAGCTGCTGATCAACCTCAGAAGAGATTACCCAGAAGCAGCTTGGATCAACCAGAAGAGACTATCCTAGGAAGAAAGGAAGATCCAATCAGAACAAGAGCAAGCTTCAGAAACTCTTATGGGACTGGTGTCTCTGATTGAACCTTCTTCTATTGATGAAGCACTCCTGGATAATGACTGGATTCTGGCAATGCAAAAAGAGCTGAATCAATTCACCAGAAACGACGTATGGGATCTCGTTCCCAGACCAAAAGGATTCAACGTCATTGGAACAAGATGGGTGTTCAGAAACAAGCTAAATGAACAAGGTGAAGTCATCAGAAACAAGGCACGACTGGTTGCACAAGGTTATAGTCAGCAAGAGGGGATAGACTATACAGAAACCTTTGCCCCAGTCGCCAGGTTAGAATCTATCAGACTTTTCATTTCATTTGCTGTTAATAGAGGCATCACTCTGTATCAGATGGATGTCAAAAGTGCATTCTTAAATGGTTATATAGAAGAAGAAGTTTATGTTCACCAACCCCTAGGTTTTGAAAATACAAAACATCCAGAACATGTTTTCAAACTAAAGAAGTCACTGTATGGTCTGAAACAAGCTCCCAGAGCTTGGTATGAAAGACTAAGTAACTTTCTGCTTGAAAATGAATTCACCAGAGGGAAAGTGGACACTACTCTATTCTGTAAAACAGTTAAGAGTGACATCTTAGTCTGTCAAATCTATGTTGATGATATCATTTTTGGTTCTACTAATCCTTCTCTTGGAAGAAAATTTGCTAAGTGTATGCAGGCAGAATTTGAGATGAGCCTCATGGGGGAACTGAAATTCTTTCTGGGAATTCAGATCAATCAAACTCCAGAAGGAACTTACATTCATCAGAGCAAATACATCAGAGATCTTCTGAAGAAATTTGACCTGTCAGAATGTAAGCCATCAAAGATTCCAATGCATCCCACGTGCATTCTGGAAAGAGAAGAGGTAAGCAAAAATGTAGAACAGAAAGTCTACAGAGGTATGATTGGTTCTCTCCTCTATCTGACTGCTTCAAGACCTGACATATTATTCAGTGTTTGCATCTGTGCTAGATTCCAATCAGATCCTAGAGAATCTCACTTAACAGTTGTTAAGCGAATTTTCAAGTATCTGAAAGGTACTACTAATCTGGGTTTGTTTTATAGAAAATCTAGTGATTACAGCTTAGTAGGCTACTGTGATGCTGATTTTGCTGGAGACAGAGTGGAACGTAAAAGTACTTCTGGAAGCTGCCAGTTTCTGGGAGAAAATCTGATCTCTTGGTCCAGCAAAAGGCAATCAACAATTGCTCTGTCAACAGCAGAAGCTGAGTACATAGCAGCAGCAGGATGTAGCACACAAATGCTCTGGATGAAAAGTCAGCTTGAAGATTTCCAGATTTTTGAGAGTAACATTCCTATACTCTGTGATAACACTTCTGCTATTTGCTTAAGTAAAAATCCTATTTTACATTCTAGAGCTAAGCATATAGAAATAAAACATCACTTCATTAGGGACTATATTCAGAAAGGTATTTTGAACTTAAAATTTATAGATACAGACCATCAATGGGCTGATATCTTTACTAAACCCCTTTCAGAAGATAGGTTTAATTTCATTCTGAAACATCTCAGCATGAAAGTGTGTCCAGAGTGAAAATGTTTTAATTCCATATATTTACTTTCATAATGTAATTATTTTACTGTGAACTTCTGATCAATCTCCTTTCAGAAAGATAGAACATGCAGATTGTATCAGATGCAAGTCTAAAGATCTGAGAGTCTAAGCTCAAAGATAGACGTGCTGATCACTACATCAAACAAGTGTCATCCAATCATCAGCATATCTCTGAAGCAGAACGCGTGCACGCTTCTGAGAAGGCAAAGCGCTGATTGGGTGCATTGAGACACATGTCTGGTAACCGTTTTTAAGTATCTTTCTCAAATCCCCCAAAATCAGCAAGCATTTAATGAAAAGTAATCATGCTTTTAAATGGCAATCATGATTTTTCTCTCTCTTAAAAACGTTTATCTTTTCAAAATAGTTTTGAAAAACTCTATTTAAGCACATTAATCTCTCATTCTTATTCTTTACGCTTTCTCACTAACACTCAAGCATTTTCTGCATATTTCTGAGTTCATCTCTTGCAAACCTTTTTCCTCAGTTCATTCTCAAAACCCTTTTAGTGTGAACATGGCAACCTCCAGTAGCGTTTCTGCAGGTAATCAGAAGAAAGCAACTTCTGAGCAATATCAAGTGCCACTCAGAACTCTCCTCACTCCGGTGAAGAACCTTGAAGTACTCTCTGAGTTAATCATTGATTTTGAAAGCTTGAAGGAGAATGGTTTTGACCTAACTGAAGAAGTTAGGGCTCAAAAGTGGGAAAGGTATTTCGATAGGTTGGTTGGACCAACATTCCCAGCGCTGGTCAAGGAATTTTGGATTCACGCCAAGGTTTCAAAACATCTAGTCATCTCCTCTGTTATGGGGAAGAAGATTGTGATTTCTGAAGATCTCATTGCAAGGCTAATCGGTCAAATTGGTGGTGGCGTCCGTTGTGTGGACATGGCTGAAAGATGTGCTGATATAGGTGTGGTAGCTAACAGGATTTTCACTCTTGGGATGCCCAGCAGCAAGATTGACACTGTTGTCAGCATGGTGCATAAACAGAATGAGACTTCTGAAAAGATTCAAGCGATGCTGGAGAGCCTGTTCACACGCTTGCCTCCTCAACCTTAATCTTTTTTTTCATGCATGACCTTTTTCATGTTTTCCTTGATTTTCTGATGTACTGTTTGATTATGTTTTGTAATATTTTCTCGTTTTGACTCTGAACTATCTTAATATGATTAGTTTTTCTGATCTTAATTGTTTTAGCACATCACCAACACTTTTTGATTGCTGACAAAAAGGGGGAGAACAAGAATGATATTTAAATCAATAACGGGCTAACCAGACAGAAATTCTCAAACATTCTAACTCTATTACTTGAAATGTTTTTCTGTTGTGTTTAAAGTCTACAGGCACAAGGAAGCTCCTGGACACTCTGAAGACTAGAAGCTCTGATCAATATGAAGTTGCTCTGATCAATATGAAGTTCTGATCCAAAGCAAAGCTCTGACAAGAAAAGCTCTGAAGCTCTGCTCTGACATAAAGCTTCTGATAAGTCAAAGACTCTGATACTCTGATGTTCAAAGAAAGGCAAAAAGATCTGATCCTGAAGAACACGTATAATCAAAGGGAAGTAATAAACTCAGGGGGAGTATTTCCTTACTCCTTATTCTTTTACTTCTTATTCTGATACATATTCCAGATACCTTTTCACGTTATTTTCATTTAAAATATCTAGTTTTTGTCATCATCAAAAAGGGGGAGATTGTTAGAACAATGTTTGAATCTACTACCCTATATTTAAGTTTTGATGATAACAAAGTGAAAAGATATAGTATTTATAAGTGTCATGAATGAACTATCTGCTGCCTAAAATTATTATGTTCTGACTTGCAGATACGCTGATTGAAATAAGCAAGATCACATCTATTCAGCATCAGAACTTGATTTCAGACACCAGCATCAGAAGTTGCTACATCAGAACGTCAAAATCAGATGATCAACTCACGTACATGCTGAAGCCTGATGAACAAGACTGCGCTTAATACTCTGATACAGAAACACAATAGTTCATCAGCAGCGAAGCAGAATCAGAATGAGCCAAGCCAGAACTTGTATTAAGTAAGCAACGGTACTGTGCATTGAAAGCAAATTAATTCCAACGGCTTCATTCCAGACAAGATCTGCTCAATAAGGAAAGTTTGTTATTAGCATTGAATCAAGAATATTGCATCCAACGTTCATCATCCCAATGCTATATAAACAAGTCTTTGAAGATTGAAATGGTTAATGCTCTCCAAATCTCTACACGCACAAAAGCTGAACCTTAATCTTCATTATACCAGTTTTGCTAAACCACACACTCTGATATTTCATTACTGTTTAGCAATCTAGTTTCTAAGCTTCAATTTGTGTATACATCACAGTTGTGATAAAGTTTTGTAGAAAACATCCACACACATAGTTTCATCTCTTTGTAAGAAAGTGTTACCTTGACAAACCGGGTTGTGGTTTGAATCAAGAAGGCTTTAGCAGTTGTTAAAGCAGTCTGTAATATTCAGTTGAATATAGTGGATTAAGACCTCGTTGGAGAGAGGCGAAATCACCTTGACGGGTGGACTGGAGTAGTTTGAGATCAAACGAACCAGGATAAAAATATCTTGTCAATTGCTTTAGATTTCAGTTTTACAATTCAACCCCCCCCCCCCCCCCCCCTTCTTGTGTTTTTCACCACTTCAAATATATGTAAAAGGAAAGCTCCTACTTATTTGGCTTAAAGGGGTTGGCTAGGGATTGTCTTCCTTATAACTCCAGTGTTCAGGGATTAAAACAAACGCTTGTACATCGTCAGCAAGGTCTGTCCAAAAGCATACTGTATGAGATTATGGCATTGTTTTCGTCATCCTCCCTCTAAAGGTTTGCAATTTTTTGAAACAAGAGTTAAATATCATAAGGGAGTAAAAAGCATAGTTTAAAATTGAATGGATTAATTCAAGACAAACGTATACAATGCATTAATGAAAATAACCAAAGTCTGACACATAGATAAGGGTTTAAGTAAACAAAGAAATTGCAACTAAAAATTCGAATAAACATAAAATTTCCTCGCCTAGACCGTCACTTCATATGGACGCCCTTGAGGGGTGATAGAAGAATTCCAGTTGATTGTCTTGTGTAAACTCCAAAACTCCTTCGTTGATTAGGTCTTGAATCTTGTTTTTCAACGTCTAACAACTATCAGTATCGTGCTCCGGACTATTGGAGTGATATGCACACCTTTCATTGGGATGGTAACTAGGAGAAGCAGTATTAGGATTCTGAGGAGGATCTTTTAATGTGACCAAATTCATCCTCAACATGTGTTACAAGACTTGCGACATCGGCATGTCGAGTTTGGTATACTGCCTATTGGATGCATTTTGTTTATGTCGATTACCCTGTCCTTGTTAGAGAGTTTGTTATTGGGCTTGTGAGGTAGCAATAATCCGGAAAGGTCTACTCTCCATTAAACCGGCTTTTTGTCTTATGGGAGGCTGAATGATGACCTGATCCCCAATCTCTATTGTTTGCTTCATATGGTTGTTGACGAGGGCCCTTAGCTCTTCTTGTCCCTGAGCCAAGTTTTAGATAAGAGCCACATGGCCCACCATTTATCCTATCATCTGGATCTTCATTGCGGCTACCTCAGTTTGTAGCCGTTCTAACTGGTCGTCCTTGTTGTCCTAAAGATTCCCCAAGGTTATGCCCCTAGTGAGGAGTGCTTTCACTTCTTCTTGTCCCTTGGATAGGTTCAAGAAAATTTCCTGAATTTGAGCATTTTGAGTTTGGATGTCCTTAATAGTCCATTATAGAGCCATCTCTACTGAAATAAACAATAAGCAGATGAGAGATCTGTGTGGGGAAAGCCTGTCATGATATGATGCGTGGTATGTGGATGCAATGTTTTCAAGGACTTAGTGAAGGGGTGAAAAACACAAGAAGGGGGGGTTGAATTGTAAAACTGGAATCTTAAAGCAAATGACAAGGTATTTTTATCCTGGTTCGTTTGATCTCAAACTACTCCAGTCCACCCGTTCAAGGTGATTTCGCCTCTCTCCAACGAGGTCTTAATTCACTATATTCAACTGAATACAAATCTGCTTTAGCAACTGCTAAAACCTTCTTGATTCAAACCACAATCCGGTTTGTCAAGGCAACACTTTCTTACAAAGGTATAAGCAAATGTGTGTGAATGTTTCTACAAAAACTATATCACAACTGTGATGTTTACACAAATGAAGCTTAGAATACTAGGTTGCTAAACGCTAATAAAGTATCAGAGTTTGTTGGTTTAGCAAGACTTGTAGAGTGAAGATTATTGTTCAGCTTTTTGCGTGTAGAGAGTTTGGAAGCATTAGCCGTGATAATCTTCAAAGCTTGGTTTATATAGCACTTTGAGAAGATGAACGTTGAAGCAAATATTCTTGATTCAATGCTATTAACAAGCTTTCCTTTTTGAGCAGATCTTGTCTAGAATGATGCCGTTGGTATTGATTAGCTTTCAATGCACAGTACAGTTGCTTCTTCAATGCACGTTCTGGCTTGGCTCATTCTGATTCTGCTTCGCTGCTGATGAACTAATTTGATTCTGCATCAGAGTGTTTTACGCGCAGTTCTGTTCATCAAGCTTCAGCATGTGAAAGCGTTGATCATCTGATCTTGACGTTCTGATTCAGCAACTTCTGATGCTGGCGTACAGATTCATATTCTGATGCTGAAAACGTGATCTTGCTTATTTTAATCAGCATATCTGCAAATCAGAGCATAGTAATTTTAGGCAGCATATAATTCAATCATGAAATATTTAACTACTATATCTTTTCACTTTGTTATCATCAAAACTCAAATATAGGGTACTAGATTCAAACATTGTTCTAACAATCTCCCCCTTTTTGATGATGACAAAAACTAGATATTTTAAATGAAAAATAACGTGAAAAGTTATCAGATCTATGTATCAGAATAAGAAGTACGGAGAAGTCAGAGTTAAGAGATACTCCCCCTGAGTTTGTTACTTCCCTTTGATATGTGTGTTCTTCAGAGTCAGATCTTTTTCTATCTTTGAGCATCAGATTATAAGTCTTTGAATTGTCAGAGAGCATAGCTTCAGAGCTTTTCCTGTCAGAGCTTTGCTTTGAGAGCTTCATATATCAGAACTTCATATTTGATCAGAGCAACATGAGCTTCTGTATTTTGATCAGAGCTTCTAGTTATTAGTCTTCAGAGCTTCCTTGTGCCTGTAGACTTAACAACAAAACAGAAAAACATTTCAAGTAATAGAGTTAGAATGTTTGAGAGTTTCTGTCTAGTTAGCCGTTATTGATTTTAAATATCATTCTTGTTCTCCCCCTTTTTGTCAGCAATCAAAAAGTGCTAGTGATGTGCTAAAACAATTTATATCAGAAAAACAAATTATATTAAAAATAGTTCAGAGCAAAGAACATTACACAAGCATAGTCAAAACATAGTCAAAAGTACATCAGAAAATGAAGAAAATATAGAGAATGTCATGCATGAAAAAAATTTCAAGGTTGTGGGGGCATGCGTGAGAACAGGCTTTCCAGCATTGCTTGAATCTTTTCAGAAGTTGCATTCTGCTTCTGAACCATGGTCAGCAGTTGAAGAAGCTCTGGGTTCCTTCCTGATATTGTCTATCAGCTTCATCTTTTTCAGGTTCTTGGCATTCAGCGGTTTTCCAACAGTTGGTTCAAAATTGCCCAGTATTTTAGCTTCGCTCAGATAATCTATCAGCTTATTCTCTGTCAGAATATCTGATATGAGCCTCCCAAACGGTATCCAGTCCCTTTTGGTCCTTTCTTCTTCTCTAGTCTCTTTCACACTAGTCTTCAGATGATTGAACAGGAAGTGTGCCAAATTGATCTTCACCCTCTGATTAATAAAGTAGATCAGAAATTGCTGATCCACGTTTATATAGTCAGGAGAGCTTGTTGGCTTCCTGTGATTGAAACAGCCCAAAACAATCTTGGCCCACACTCTGCAGTGATCCTTCAGATCCTTGATTTTGCTGCTGGGAAAACCAAGAGTGAAAATGCAGTTGGCTACCACACCAATATCAGGGCATCTATCAGCCATGTCCACACAACGGACTCCACCACCACTTTGACCAATTAACCTAGCAATGAGGTCTTCAGAAATTATTATCTTCTTTCCCATGACAGAAGAGATGACTAGATGCTTATCAATCTTGGCATGAATCCAAAATTCTTTGACAAGCTCTGGGAAGGTTGGTCCAACCAGTCTATCAAAGTACCTCTCCCACTTTTGAGCTTTGACTTCCGCAGTTAGGTCAAATCCATTATCCTTCAAACTTTCGAAATCGATGATTAATTCAGAGAGAACCTCAAGATTCTTTACCGGTGTGAGAAGAGTTCTGGTAGGCGCTTGATATTGCTCAGAGGTTTCTTTCTTCTGATTTCCTGCAGAAATGCTGGAGGATGCCATTGTTCTCACACAAAAAGATTGAGAATGATTTGAGAAAAGCTAGGGTTTTGAAGGAGATATGCAGAAAATACTTGAGATATTATGAGTAAGCGTAAAGATTAAGAATGAAGAGTAATGTGCTTAAATAGAATTTTCAAAAATTATTTTGAAAAATAAAACTTTTTTAAGAGAGGGAAAAAAAATAATGATTGCCATTAACAGGCGTGATTACTTTTGCATTTAATGCTTGCTGATTTTGGGGGATTTGAGAAAGATACTTAAAAACGGTTACCAGACATGTGTCTCAATGCACCCAATCAGCGCTTTGCCTTCTCAGAAACGTGCACGCGTTCTGCTTCAGGGATTTGCTGATGATTGGATGACACTTGTTTGATGTAGTGATCAGCACGTCTGTCTTTGAGATTAGATTCTCAGATCTTTAGACTTGCCTCTGATACAATCTGCATGTTCTAACTTTCTGAAAGAAGATTGATCAGAAGTTCACAGTAATATACATACATTCTGAAAGATAAAAATATGGAATTAAAGCATTTTCATTCTGGGCATACTTTCATGCTGAGATGTTTCAGAATGAAATTAAACCTATCTTCTGAAAGGGGTTTAGTAAAGATATCAGCCCATTGATGGTCTGTATCTATAAATTTCAAGTTTAAAATTCCTTTCTGAATATAGTCCCTAATGAAATGATGTTTTATTTCTATATGTTTAGCTCTAGAATATAAAATAGGATTCTTACTTAAGCAAATAGCAGAAGTATTATCACAAAGAATAGGAATGTTACTCTCAAAAATCTGGAAGTCTTCAAGCTGACTTTTCATCCAGAGCATCTGTGTGCTACATCCAGCTGCTGCTATGTACTCAGCTTCTGCTGTTGACAGAGCAATAGTTGATTGCCTTTTGCTGGACCACGAGATCAGATTTTCTCCCAGAAACTGGCAGCTTCCAGAAGTACTTTTTCGTTCCACTCTGTCTCCAGCAAAATCAGCGTCGCAGTAGCCTACTAAACTGTAATCACTAGATTTTCTATAAAACAAACCCAGATTAGTAGTACCTTTCAGATACTTGAAAATTCGCTTAACAGCTGTTAAGTGAGATTCTCTAGGATCTGATTGGAATCTAGCACAAATACATACGCTGAATAGAATATCAGGTCTTGAAGCAGTCAGATAAAGGAGAGAACCAATCATACCTCTGTAGACTTTCTGTTCTACGCTTTTGCTTACCTCTTCTCTTTCCAGAATGCACGTGGGATGCATTGGAATCTTTGATGGCTTACATTCTGAGAGGTCAAATTTCTTCAGAAGATCTCTGATGTATTTGCTCTGATGAATGTAAGTTCCCTCTGGAGTTTGATTGATCTGAATTCCTAGAAAGAACTTCAGTTCCCCCATGAGGCTCATCTCAAATTCTGCCTGCATACACTTAGCAAATTTTCTTCCAAGAGAAGGATTAGTAGAACCAAAGATTATATCATCAACATAAATTTGACAGACTAAAATGTCACTCTTAACTGTTTTACAGAATAGAGTGGTGTCCACTTTCCCTCTGGTGAACTCATTTTCAAGCAGAAAGTTACTTAGCCTTTCATACCAAGCTCTGGGAGCTTGTTTCAGACCATACAGTGACTTTTTCAGTTTGAAAACATGTTCTGGATGTTTTGTATTTTCAAAACCTGGGGGTTGGTGAACATACACTTCTTCTTCTATATAACCATTTAAGAATGCACTTTTGACATCCATCTGATACAGAGTGATGCCTCTATTAACAACAAATGAGATTAAAAGTCTTATAGATTCTAATTTGGCGACTGGGGCAAAGGTTTCTGTATAGTCTATCCCCTCTTGCTGACTATAACCTTGTGCAACCAGTCGTGCCTTGTTTCTGACGACTTCACCTTGTTCATTAAGCTTGTTTCTGAACACCCATCTTGTTCCAATGACGTTGAATCCTTTTGGTCTTGGAACGAGATCCCATACGTCGTTTCTGGTGAATTGATTCATCTCTTCTTGCATTGCCAGAATCCAGTCATTGTCCAGAAGTGCTTCATCAATAGAAGAAGGTTCAATCAGAGACACAAGTCCCATTAGAGTTTCTTCAGAGTTTCTGAAGCTTGCTCTTGTTCTGATTGGATCTTCCTTTCTTCCTAGAATAGTCTCTTCTGGGTGATCCAAACTGCTTCTGGGTAATCTCTTCTGAGGTTGATCAGCAGTTGTAGGATTTCTAGCATTGCTTCTTTCAGACGTTGAAGGAATGTCTGTGTTGAGAGCTTCTGATGACTTGTCTTCAGAACCTGCAAATTCAATTTCTATACCTGCAAGATTTTCATTCTGCTTTGACTTTTCAGAGTCAAGCTTGTCATCAAAACGAACACTGATTGATTCTTCCACAATCTGTGTTTCTGTATTGTATACTCTGTACCCTCTTGAGCGTTCAGAGTATCCTAACATAATACACTTCTGTGCCTTAGAATCAAACTTGTTCAAATAATTCTTAGTGTTTAACATATAGCAAGTACATCCAAATGGATGAAAATACGAAATGTTGGGCTTTCTGTTCTTCCACAATTCATATGGAGTCTTTTCCAGAATAGGTCTTATTGAGATTCTATTATGAATGTAGCACGCTGTGTTTATTGCCTCTGCCCAGAAAGTCTTAGCAACGTTTGTCTCGTTGATCATGGTTCTGGCCATTTCTTGCAATGTTCTGTTCTTTCGTTCTACAACTCCATTTTGTTGGGGAGTTCTAGGACAAGAGAAATCATGCAGAATGCCTTTGTCATTAAAGAATGACTCAAAATCTTTATTTTCAAATTCTCCACCATGATCACTTCTGACTTTAACGATTCTAAGATCTTTTTCATTCTGAACTTGGTTACAGAAGGTAACAAACACAGAGTGTGACTCGTCCTTGTGTCTTAAGAACTTTACCCATGTCCATCTGCTATAGTCATCTACGATTACTAACCCATACTTCTTGCCACTGACAGAAGCAGTCTTAACTGGTCCAAATAAGTCAATGTGCAGAAGTTCTAATGGCTTAGAGGTAGAAACAACATTTTTGGATTTAAAAGAGGGTTTTGCAAATTTGCCTTTCTGACATGCTTCACACAGAGCATCTGAATTGAACTTCAAATTTGGAAGTCCTCTGACCAGATTGAGTTTGTTAATCTGAGATATTCTTCTCATACTAACATGCCCCAATCTTCTGTGCCAGATCCACTGCTCGTTGTTAACAGACAGAAGACATTTTACGTTCTGACTCTTTAGTTTAGAAAGTTTGATTTTGTAAATGTTGTTTTTCCTCTTACCATTAAATAGGATAGTCCCATCTTTCTGACTAACAGCTTTACATGATTTTTGATTAAAGATTATATCATAACCGTTATCACTTAATTGACTTATGGATAACAGGTTATGCATCAATCCATCAACAAGCAGAACATTATTAATAGAGGGAAGATTTCCGTTACCTACAGTTCCAGAGCCAATTATCTTTCCCCTCTGATTGCCTCCAAAGCCAACGTGGCCTCCAGGCTTAAGTTCCAGGCTTTGGAACATATGCCTTCTTCCCGTCATGTGACGTGAGCAGCCAGAGTCCAGGTACCATGACTGGTGTTTCTGACTTGCTGCTAAAGATATCTGCAACATGTATTATTTTATCCTTAGGTACCCAGATCTTCTTGGGTCCTGATTTGTTAGTCTTACCAAAACTCTGGTTGAATTTTGGTTTCACAAAGTGATTACTACTAGTATATTTGATGTCATGTGTGTGACCATACACAAAGTGTGAATTTAGAGGAGTGTGTTTAATGGTTAAATCCATGACATTTTTAGGTGTAGGAACCTTACCTAGGTATCCTATTCCTTTCCTGCCGTTTCTGCTAACACCATAGATCATTGAAGCCATTCTGCTTCTATCTATGCTTTTAGCAAGGAACTTCTGGAAACTATGATCATACTCCTTGATGATCTCATCAGCGTTGCTGGGAGTTTCAGCAATTGGTTCCTTCTGAGAGTTTTGTAAAGAGTTTTCTAATTTTAAAATTTTATCTCTCAGCTCAGAGTTTTCCAATTTGAGACTCTCAGACTTATTAGAGTCAGATTCAAGAGTCATTTTCAGGTCTCTGAATTTAGCTCTAATCTGCTGATAACGTTCCAGAATTTCATTTAGGCTTTCAGCAAGTTCAGCCTTTGTAAAATTAACAGCGAAGTTAGGGAATACCTCTTCTGTGTCTGATTCTGAGTCTGAGTCAGAAGCTTCACTGTCATCTGGAATGTTAGCCATAAGCGCTATGTTCGCCCTTTCATCATCTGATTCTGAGTCAGCTTCAGACGAGTCAGAGTCATCCCATGTGGCCATGAGACTTTTCTTCTTCTCTCTTCCAAACTTCTTTTTGGGCTTTTCCCTCTGAAGCTTTGGACAGTCACTCTTGTAGTGTCCTTGCTCATTGCACTCGTAGCAGATGATGTCTTTTGTATTTGGCTTCTTGCTACCTGAGGAGCCTTCAGATCTTCTGTATCCAGAGGAAGAATCTGTCCTTCTGTATCTGGAAGAAGACTCGTTCTGATCAGATCTTCTGGGATTCCTGAACTTCCTTTGTCTTTGCTTCCACAGTTGATTTACTCTTCTGGAGAGAAGAGAAAGCTCGTCTTCTTCTGATGAGGATCCATCAGATGTTTCTTCAACTGCCTGCAAAACTTTAGATTCAGATTTTCTGTTAGATTTTAAAGCTATAGGCTTACCTTGCTTCTGAGGCTCGTCAGCTTCCAGCTCTATCTCATGACTTCTGAGGGAGCTTATAAGTTCCTCCAGAGTGATTTTGTTGAGATCTTTCGCCAGCTTCAGAGCAGTAACCATAGGACTCCACTGCTTGGGTAAACTTCTGATTATCTTCTTGACATGGTCAGCAGTAGAGTATCCCTTGTCCAGAACTTTGAGACCAGCTACCAGAATCTGGAATCTAGAGAACATAGTTTCAATGGATTCAGATTCTTCCATTTTAAACGCCTCATACTTCTGAATGAGCGCCAGAGCTTTTGTTTCTTTGACTTGAATATTGCCCTCATGCGTCATTCTGAGAGAATCAAAGATGTTCTTAGTTGTGTCTCTGTTGGAGATCTTCTCATACTCAGTATATGAGATGGCACTGAGAAGGATGGTTCTGGCCTTATGATGATTCTTGAAATCACGCTTTTGTTGATCAGTCATTGATTTTCTATCAATCTTCTGACCAGTTGCATTAACAGGGTGCGTGTATCCATCTGTCACCATATCCCACAGATCAGCATCATGTGCTAGAAAGAAGCTTTCAATTCTGTCTTTCCAGTAGTCAAAGTTTTCTCCATCAAAGACTGGAGGTTTGCCGCTGAATCTGTCTCTGTCCTCATTGGTGTCATTGCTGAAATGAGAGTTGTTTCCTGCCATTGTGTTTTTCTGACGCTGGATCTTTTACTGACACGGTTAAGTGTTTTAGCTCAGAACCAGGCGCTCTGATGCCAATTGAAGGGGTGAAAAACACAAGAAGGGGGGGTTGAATTGTAAAACTGGAATCTTAAAGCAAATGACAAGGTATTTTTATCCTGGTTCGTTTGATCTCAAACTACTCCAGTCCACCCGTTCAAGGTGATTTCGCCTCTCTCCAACGAGGTCTTAATTCACTATATTCAACTGAATACAAATCTGCTTTAGCAACTGCTAAAACCTTCTTGATTCAAACCACAATCCGGTTTGTCAAGGCAACACTTTCTTACAAAGGTATAAGCAAATGTGTGTGAATGTTTCTACAAAAACTATATCACAACTGTGATGTTTACACAAATGAAGCTTAGAATACTGGGTTGCTAAACGCTAATAAAGTATCAGAGTTTGTTGGTTTAGCAAGACTTGTAGAGTGAAGATTATTGTTCAGCTTTTTGCGTGTAGAGAGTTTGGAAGCATTAGCCGTGATAATCTTCAAAGCTTGGTTTATATAGCACTTTGAGAAGATGAACGTTGAAGCAAATATTCTTGATTCAATGCTATTAACAAGCTTTCCTTTTTGAGCAGATCTTGTCTAGAATGATGCTGTTGGTATTGATTAGCTTTCAATGCACAGTACCGTTGCTTCTTCAATGCACGTTCTGGCTTGGCTCATTCTGATTCTGCTTCGCTGCTGATGAACTAATTTGATTCTGCATCAGAGTGTTTTACGCGCAGTTCTGTTCATCAAGCTTCAGCATGTGAAAGCGTTGATCATCTGATCTTGACGTTCTGATTCAGCAACTTCTGATGCTGGCGTACAGATTCATATTCTGATGCTGAAAACGTGATCTTGCTTATTTTAATCAGCATATCTGCAAATCAGAGCATAGTAATTTTAGGCAGCATATAATTCAATCATGAAATATTTAACTACTATATCTTTTCACTTTGTTATCATCAAAACTCAAATATAGGGTACTAGATTCAAACATTGTTCTAACACTTAGAAGATTTAAATTTATTTTAGACAAAAAAGGAGAAAACATCAATTGTATTAATAAGTTTAAATTAATTACAACCATGCCCATTGGGCTTACAATAAAGAAAAATAAACTCCTAAGACAAAAAGGTCAAACACATCCTCTTTGGCGCAATGTAGACGTTCAAATTTCGCTCCTCATGAAGTTGTCTCGTAAGCTCCAAGAACTTCTTTTCACTCGCGTAGAACTGGGCTTCGAAGGTGTCTTGTTAGTGTGAGGTCCGATCTGTGAGTTGCTTGAGGAAACTTTTCGCAAGCAACTTATAAACATGATCTCACACTAATGTACAAAAACTTTCCATTATTTTGTTATAACATTATTATTATTCCATTTTTTTATTTCCATTTTTATGTTAGTTTTGTCATTAGGAGATTGGAATTGACATATACATTGGTATAAGCCCAATTGTAAGTTCTTTAAGTTACCCTTTTTGAATCCTACACCTCTTTTATCTCTTTTTATATTTTGGTTTTGTGATATTGTAAATAAATTTGATTTGAATTGCTAATCCTATTATTGCATTGCAATTTCAAAGTTAATTCCAATTTTGCTCTTGAATATTTATGTATGCGTAAACTCCATTGACCGGTTTATTTTGTGGCTTTCAATTCATTTCACTCTGGTGTCTTAGCATATTTATTACCTTATTTGAGACATTTAGACTATATCCTTGTTACCCTGGTTCTGTCTAGTTGTGTGGATTTTTATCTGATGCAAGGACTCATATTCGATACTTGGGATTCTTATCTGATGCTTTAAGATTTATATGACACATTGAGATTTATCTTATATCTCGAGCTTTTATTCACAAGCAACAAACACGACAAACCCACTTCATCCTAACCTCAATCCACCGGATACCTTTGTTCACAAAACTACCACCACCGAATTTTCGCAAGCAACTTACAGACCAGATCTCACACTCACGTAGGACAACTTTCCTTTATTTTGTTATAAAATTATTTTTATTTTTATTTTTTATTTTTTTTATTTTCATTTTTATGTTATTTTTGTCATTAGGAGATTGGGCTTGACATATACATTGGTCTAAGCCCAATTATAAGTTCTTTAAGTTACCCTTTTTTAACCCTACACCTCTTTTATCTCTCTTTATATTTTGGTTTTATGATATTCTAAATAAATTTGAATTGTATTGCTAATTCTTTTATTGCATTGCAATTTAAAGTTAATTTCAATTTGTCTCTTGCTTACGTATGGATGCATAGACTCCACTGACCGGTTTAGTTTGTGGCTTTCAATTCATTTTCACTCCAATATCATAGCATATTTATTGCACGATTTGAGACATTCACGCTATAACCCTGTTACCATGGTTCTATCTAGTTGTGTGGATTTTTATCAAATAAAGGGACTCATATTCTATACTTTGGATTCCTATCCGATGCTTTGAGATTTATATTACAGATTGAGCTTTATCTAATATCTCGAGCTTTTATCTGATACCTTGAGCCTTGTCTAAAACATTGTGTCTATTTGATCCCTCGGGTTTATCTGTACTTTCCATGTCTGTGATTTATTTTCACATGATATCCTCCTGACTTGTGATTTATTTTAACTCGGCGACTGGTATACTCTTGACTTTTTCTTTGCTTGTGGTTGTAATCCAAAAGGATATGAAGAATGTATTTACTTTATCATGTGAGGTACTTGTTTCTTATTCGGTCAGATCCTCTTTACCTTATCTTTTACCCTCTTGTACATAGGATACGCTCTTTATCTCCTCCTAGTCTTTAATTTTCAAAACCTTTTCATCTTGTTCAAAACCTTCTTTGTTTATAAACTCGAATCTCTTTCATAATATACCTCGATTGTATCGAGTGAATTTTCTTTTAAAACTTCTTTTCTTTAAGCATACTTCAATTCATTTAATCATACTTTGACATCTTTCAAAATTAACAAAAACACTTCGACTCATTCAAACATTTTTGTTCCATCTTGCACATTTTATCCTTTAAAACTCTTCCAAGATTATACATAATTCATTTATAGTCGAGATATCATCCTCCTGCCCCATGGTTATAAAGGTGTCAAGTTTTCCACTTGAGTACCAGAGGTGTTCTCAAACCCTCACTCATGCTGATGCAAGTTCCATATTTCTCACACCTTGTAGGCGTTAGTTGATATTTCTCTCCTAAAAATGACGACTTGTCTCTTCATTTTAAATCAACCAACAGAAAAGTCTTTTCTAGACGAACCACAATGCTTTGACTTTCCCATTGCACGAGGGAGTACGTAGGCACTAAGTCCCATGACCCAAGGCGAGCAAAAATAATAAAATAAAAATTTTCTTTTGTTTGCAAAATACTCATTCACTCTTTCCCTTTAGCAAGTAAGCCTTTAGATAACACACCTTTTGAAAGAAAACAAACAAAGTGGATCTTACGGAGTACGTAGATGCTTGGGGTGCTAATACCTTCCCTCAGCATAACTGACCCATGTACCTCCATCTCTATTTTTTTTTCATTGTGGATTTAGTTCACTTTTTAACCATTTCCTTTTGGAAATAATAAAGTGAGGTGGTGACTTCATTGAGTGAGATAAGTCAATTGATGGCTCAATCTCAAAATCTTTACCGCTACATTTTCCACATTTTACATAGTGCGACACCTTGGCGACTTCACTAGGGACTCTTTCCTAAGTGGGTCAATCTTAGCTTTGTTTGTTTTCTTTTCCTTGCATGTATATCCATTTTTCTTTACTTGCTATTTATTCCTTGTATTTATTTGCTTTCCACTATTCTGTATATATGTTGTGCTGGATTTGCTGGTTTTTTAGGGTGGGTTGGGATGTTACTATTGAAGTAAAAGGCCCAATACCCAGGCCAAGTGACAAATAATAGGAACACTAGGAATATAGTGGAAAAAAACAGATAGGGGATGTATATTACCCTAGACGGTTGTGTCGTCCATGCTCAGATGAGGTTTTAATGAGGTCTTATCATTATCACATAGTTGTATGATGATAGTATTCTCAAGAGAACCTGGGAGTCTAGGTTACCATTGTCCTTACCTTGACCCAGTCTTGACCCATGAGTGGGATGGGAATATCTTTACCGGTACATATGGTGACTACATGTTCAGATGGTGACTCTGGTTTTTTATGGTTCTTAATTTACTTTGGTGACTATGGGTTTATTGTGGCTTATGTTCTGGTCCTTTGATCATGTTGAAATGCATTACATGACAATGTATATCATTTGCATCCTATGTATCATTGTGCATACATCTAGGTTATCGACGATCTTATTCCCAATTATCTCTTTCTTCCAGTTTTTCATCTACCGTCAAGTTAATTCCTCTACATGAGTATGGAACTAGAGTTGTTGTCAGATTGAGAATGGAAAACCAAGAACAACACAACATGGAAGTCAGAATGTAAATTGGTGAGTTGAAGTTAGGCATGACCAAGCTCACAGAGATGATGCAAGTTTTAATTTCTAGAGGAGAGCCGCCTCAGAGGACTGTTATCCCATACGTTACTGTTATTGTTGACCCTCAACCTATCCAGCGTCCAACCACTACTTAGCCAGAGTTTAGGTTGCCTCAGAACTACGCTCCACCTGTTACAACTACTCCAATGGTTGGCCAATCTTCCCTACCAGTTTTTCAAGCTCCAGTTGTCATTGAACCTCAGCCAATCATTCATATTGCTTCTCATCAACCTTTTTCCTGAGCTGCTTATGGGAACCCTCTATTTGAATACGATGCTGCCAGTCCTCAAAGTGTGAGTAAGGGAGATTTTGGTGAATTTGAAGAGGTCAAGGAACAATATCAAACTTTAGAGAAGAGAACCCGAGCTATGGAAGGAAATGATGTCTTTGGTATTGCTGCTGAAAATATGTGCCTAGTTTCTGATATGTTTATGCCTGTTAAGTTCAAGACTCCCGAGTTTGAGAAATACAAGGGGCATAATTTTCCAAGTAGTCATTTAGTCATGTACTTCTGGAAAATGTATGCTTACACAAAGAATGACAAGATGCTTATCCTTTATTTCAAAGAAAGACTGAGTAGAGCCTCTTTGAAATGGTATATGGGACTTGAGAAAGGTTATATCAAATGCTTTCAGGATATGATTGATGCTTTCATGAAAAAATACAAGTATAACCTCGACATGGCTCCAAACCATCGTCAACTATAAAATATGTCTCAGAATGAGAGAGAATCATTTAAGGAGTACGCTTCGCGTTGGAGAGAACTGGCCTCACAAGTTGAACCACCTCTATCTGAGAAAGAGCTCACAAGCTTGTTTATGGATACCTTGCCTCTTTTCTTTTGGGAGAAGATAATTGGTAGTGTGTCTTCCAGCTTCACAGATTTAGTGACTTATTGGCCAAAGATTAGAAGAAGGCATTAAGAATGGTAAAGTGTCTAAAGCTGTTGGTGAATCTTCTAATGGTGCGAATAAATCCTTTGGAAACTTCTAGAAGAAGAAAGAAGTTGAAACCAATGCAGTCTTGACTGAGAGAAGAGGACCTCGCTATAGGCCTCAATATTATAATCAACAACAAATAAATGTTTTTACTCCTGTTATCAATGCTCAACCAATTCAGGTTCCTCAACGTCAAGGTGTTGGAAAAAATCAGAATCGCAATGTCAGGGCTAGGCCTCAGTTTGAGCTTATTCCAATGACTTACACTGAATTGTATCCTTGCTTGGTTCATCTAGGTTTGATCACAACAAGGTCTTTAACTCTTCCTGGTCCTCTTCCAGCCAGATTCAGGTCTGATCTTCATTGTGAGTTCCATCAGGGAGTTACTGGTCATGAATTAGAATGCCGCTATGCAGTGAAGGTAAGAGTTCAAGAGTTGGTTACAAGGCATGCTTTAAATTTCGAAGCTAATATGCCAAATGTTATCAACAATCCTTTTCCAGGACAAAGTGGCTAAAGAATGGGTCATAGTATATCAAGTCACCTCCTAAAGCAACTGTTTCAGACAGGATAAATCATCCATATTACTAATTAGTCACTAGGCCATCTTTCTTTCTATTTGCATATTTTCCTTGTTTATGTTAAAATTGTTGTTTTCAAAAAAAAAATTTACTTCCATGTTAATTTTAATTAAATGAGAATTGCATCATTTTGATTCAAATCATTCACATTTACTACTTTAAAAAAAATCTCTTATTTACTTTCTTTATCAAACTCTTGTTTATGCAAATATTGGAGGGAGGGTGATGAAAAAGAAATACCCATAATTGTTGTTGATGATGTAAGGCATTGTTTCATTTCCCAAACACTGGAGAAATAAGGGAGCTAATCCCTTGTCAACCCGTTTGAGCCTAGAAGTTGTAGTTTATTTCTATACAAAAAACCCGCAATTTTAACCTGGGGCAGAGTAGTTCTTAGTTAATTTAGTTGTGCATTCATTCAAGACACATTTCAATGAAGGTCGCAATCAAGCTTTGCTACACACACAACAAGAAGTGTTGAATATGTCCTTTAAATCAAAAGTGATGATGATGGTCCTCCGTAATCTTTAAGCAAGGCAGTCACTATCGTTCCAAAAAATATATCAAAAGAAAAGTCTGCTAAGTCATAACCTATGAAGGCAGCTTAGGAAAAAAAACTAGGGCATCCCACTGAATGTAATCTCAAATGAAACAATTCAGGAAAAAGTTACGGATAAAAAATTCAAAAGAGAGAGGTCTTCAAATCCTCAAAATTCTCCACCAGAGTTGACAAAAGTCCTCAACCAACAAAATGTTGTAAGAAGAAGTGTTTTCCATCTCAAGAATCCCTTGGTTTCTGAACCATCGTCATTTCTACCTTCAGTGCAATTCCAAAATCTCTTGGAACCTGAATGCATAGTCTGAATTAACTGAACGTAGGACTGAAGAACATCAAGAATATTGGTTTGGGTACAAATAAACTTTGAGCCTTTATCCTTTATTTTTTAAACCGTGAACCAGGCCACATTACAACCCTCAAAAGACCTAATTAAAGTCAGGTTTCTTTCGAAAGCATACTACAGTAAGTTTGCATAAACTGACTCTTAAGATCTTTTGCAAATAATTTTTCTTGGTATATCCATGCATTTTATTTCTCTTTCACTTTAAATGTATAAACCACTGTGTTTTGACCAGTGATGCATTTTCTATACACCAATAACATCATTTCAAAAATGATTTTGAATTCGAAACTTTTGCATGAAATATTTTCATTAAAATTACCATGTTGAATGAAAAATATTTGTTTGCAAACAAGCTTTCCTCATCAAGGAATTTCAGACAGTTGTGAAACTTAGTCAATGATCTTATCAAGGGCAAGTATCTTCCAGATCCAATTGTGAACTAGTTCAAGACTTATTTCTTAATGAATGTTATTCGCGGAATTGGTTAGTCAGAAGATCTCTTTCAAGACTCATACTAGGGAAATCATTTCCCTCACTTATTTCAAGAACTGAAGCCATGATCATTTTATTCCTAGCAACACTCGACTGAAGCCATGATTAGTTTATCCTCAATAATTAGTTAATCTGGGGCAACCCCTAACCAACTCTGTTAAGTCCTTCTTTATTGGATAATCAGATTAGTACAATTTACATGTGTGGTAGAAGTGTTCTCCAATACATTTTATTTCCCGGCAGAGTTCTCTGTGTTGAGGAATCATAATTCCAATCATACCTCTACAAAAGATTCAAGCTCCATCGTTACAAACGCCTGCATTACATGTATATATCATCCACATCTTCTACATAAAAAAATTCATATATAATGCATAGCAAGAGTGTTTCATGCTCATTTGCATTTCCCAAGGTCTTGTTGCTATTAACATCCTACCTTGTAGTCAAATTCCAACTTACTTCGCACTTACCAAAATAGATGTCGGTCCGTCTGTCTCTCTTTCCGCCCAATGCTATTCTTTGATATACGACTTCTCCCTTTTATTCAACTCCATTCTTGGGTGTCACATTCCCCAATGTATTGTTTCTCACCTACATTCCCCAATGTATTGTTTCTCATCTCGTCCAATGTCATTCCTGGATATCTGTCTCTTTTCACTCCAGTGTCATTCATGGATGCCATATCCTTTCACTCAAGTGCCATTCATGGATGTCTACCTCTTCTTCCTCGCCAATGCTATTCCTTGATACCATTTTTCCTTCATCCAAAGTAGGTTATTGGATGTCATATTTCTTTCTCCCTCCGTCCAAAGTAGGTTATTATATGGCATGGTTTCTTTTTCCCTTCGTCTAAAGCAGATTATTAGATGTTGTGGTCTTCCTTCGTCCAAAGCAGGTTATTGAATGACGTATCTCTTTTTCCCTTATCTAAAACATGTTATTAGATGTTTTAGTTTCCCTTCATCCAATGCAGGTTAATGGAAGTCATGGTTTCTTTTCCATCTAGCATCTTTCCTATACGACTCTGATGTAGCTTCAGATTTGGTCTCATCCCATATCTAATGTTCTTCTAGATGTTTTTTATAGTATTTTCCAGAGATTATTTCCCTTCATCCAAAGCAGGGTATTGGATATTGTGGTTTCTTTTCTGACCAGTGCCTTTCCTATACGAATCAGATGTAGCTTCAGATTTGGTCTCATCCCACATCTAATGTTCTTCTAGATGTTTCTGATTGGATTTTCCAGAGAGACTTTCCCTTCATTCAAAGTAGGTTATTGGATATTGTGGTTTCTCTTCCGTATGGCTTATTTCCTGGACGACTCTGATGTAGCTTCAGATTTGGTATCATCCCACATCTAATGTTCTTATAGATGTTTCCGATTGAATTTTCCATAGATTATTTCCCTTCATCTGAAGCAGGTTATTAGATGTCGTGGTTCTTTTCTGTCAAGCGTCATTCCTGGATGACTCTGATGTAGCTTTAGATTTGGTCTCACTCCATATATAATGTTTTTCTAGATGTTTATGATTTTATTTTCCAGAGAGTTTCTCCCTTCGTCTAAATAAGGTTATTAGATTTTGTGGTCTTGTCCATCCATTGTCATTCCTGGACGATTCTATTGTAGCTTCAAATTTGGTCTCACTCCACATCTAATGTTCTTCTAGATGTTTCTGATTGTATTCCAGAGAGTTGATTGCCTCATTCAATGCCATTCTTGGATGTTGTTCCTTGCCTTTTCAGGTTTTATCTCCCTCTTCACAAATATTTATGGTTACTCCTTGGCACCCTGACGGATATCTAGAATACCTTGTATTCCCTAGCGTGTCTTCCCACGTCATTTCTTTCAATCTACCATAAATCTTTTGTTTCGAGTTTCTCCAAATAGTGTCTTTATTCTTTGCATTCATATCATATCATGTACACAAAAAAAAGTCAAAAAATATTTCATGCATTCATTTATCATATGTTATCATCTAATCGCATCAGAGACGAAATTCAAGTATGTTTGTATTTAATTACTTTCCGCCTATCTGGCTAAAAGATAATTAAATAGGGGGAGCTTTTTAACCCTAAATTTCGCCCCTACTTTTTTTATTTGCATTTTCATATCATATTTTGTTATTTGGTCACAATCTTCAACAAAAATCTTCATTCATCAAATTTGAATCATTTAGTCGTGTTTAGGTTGACCAAAAGTCAGTTTAAATCGAAATTTGCATAGTTTTATAGTTGAAAAATACCTGATATTTCACTTCATACATTTTTATCTCTTTACTTGCTTCTTGTATTGCATTAACTTGTTTATATGTTGATAATATTGATATTTCAGTTTTACAAACAAACTGTTAAAAGCGATTCAATACTTTGCAGAAATTAGCGAGAAAATATTTCAAGTTTTCACCTTAAATTGACTGTTTTATGAATCTGCGTTTAACATTGATCATGTCGGTGTGCTCGCTTTACTTTTTTGGTACAGTTTGAAGTCCCGTTCTTAATGTAAACGTTTGTTCGGCCTAATATTTTTATTCTAATTTTATTTCGATTTTGATTATTTGAGTTATTTTCTTTTAATCTTTATGATCTCTAGTTTATTTTAACGTGTTCATTTCATTTTTTCGAATAGTTTAATATCCATTTTTTTAGCGTTTTTAGTCATTTTGAGTCTCCATTTTTTTATAAAAAACTTTAAAAAATAATTTAAATTGTATTATTTTGTAATTGTTCAGTTTTTTATGTTGATGTTATTGTTAAAGTTCATTTTGGGCATTAAAGGATTTTGCTAAAAAACCTAATTTGGTTGTTATAAATAAGGTTGAGTTTAGTGGTATCAGGGGGGGAGTTTCTAAACGCAGCAGCTAGCTATCATAAACAAAAAGAGATGGATCAGTTTAAGAAAATTTGAAACCAAATTGTAGATTTGAGATTAAATCTCTTTTACTCTCCATCACCACCATAACTATTCTTCCTGTAGCTCTTCTTTCACCATTCCATCTTCAATTCCAGCACCTCCATCTACATCCAAACATTCGTTCATCTGATCCTTCTTAAAACCACCTCCTTGTTCACCATATAATCCTTCTCATTCTTCGTCGTAACAAATTCATACTCCCTCGATCTCATCCGTGCTAATTACACCACCTCCAGCATTTCCGATCACCACCCTCCATAAACTGGCTGTAACACTCTCCTCTGTAAACCAACAAACACCACAAACCCACCTCATCCTAACCTCAATCCACATAATACCTTTGTTCACAAGACTACCACCACCGAATTTTTGCAAGCAACTCACAGACCGAACCTCACACTAACGTACAACAACTTTCCTTTATTTTGTTATAACATTATTATTATTCCATTTTTTTAATTTTTTTATTTCCATTTTTATGTTAATTTTGTCATTAGTTTTGTCATTTTTACTCTAAGTTACCCCTTTTGAATCCTACACCTCTTTTATCTCTCTTTATATTTTGGTTTTGTGATATTGTAAATAAATTCGAATTATTTGCTAATTCTTTTATTTTCATAAGATTTCAAAGTTAATTCCAATTTGGATCTTGAATATGTATGGATGCATAGACTCCATTGGCCGGTTTATTTTGTGTCTTTCAATTCATTTCACATCGGTCTCATATCATATTTATTTCCTTATTTGAGACATTCGTACTATATCCATATTATGATGGTTCTGTCTAGTTGTGTGAATTTTTATCTGATGTAGGGACTCATATTCTATACTTGGGATTCCTATTCAATGCTTTGAGCTTTATATGACACATAGAGATTTATCTGATATCTCGAGCTTTTATCTAATACCTTAGCCTTGTCTAACACATTGCATCTATTTGATCCCTCGGATTTATCTACACTTTCTCTGTCTGTGATTTATTTTCACGTGCTGCGCTCCTCACTTGTGATTTATTTTCACGACTGGTATATTCTTGACTTTTTCTTTGCTTGTGGTTGTAATCCAAAGGGATGGGAACACTATATTGACTTTATCATGTTAAGTACCAGATTCTTATTAGGTCAGATCCTCTTTACTTATCTATTACCCTCTTGTACATAGGATACTCTCTTCATCTCCTCCTATTCTTTAATTTTCAAAATCTTCTCATCTTTTTCAAAACCTTTTTTGTTTATAAAGTCAAACCTCTTTCATAATAAACCTCGACTTTGTCGAGTGCCTTTTCTTTTAAAATTTTTTTTTCTTTAAACAAACTTCAATTCATTTCATCATCCTTTGACATCTTTCAAAATTAATAAAAACACTTTAACTCATTCAAACCTTTTTGTGCCCTCTCGCACCTTTTATCCCTTAAAACTTTTTCCAAGATTAGACATCATTCATTTATAGTTGATATATCATCCTCATATCCCCATGGTTATAAAGGTGTCGACTTTTCCACTTGAGTACCATAGGTGTTGTCAAACACTCACTCATGCTGACGCAGAGCCCATCTTTCTCACACCTTGTAGGCATTAGTTGAGATTTCTCTCCTAAAAATGATGACTTGTCACTTCATTTAAAATAAACCAACAGACAAGTCTTTTCTAGCCGGACTATGATGCTCTAACTATCCCATTGAACGAGGTAGTACGTAGGCACTAAGTCCCATGACCCAAGGCGAGCAAAAATAATTAAAAAAACATTTTCTTTTATTTGCAAAATACTCAATCACTCTTTCCCTTTAGCAAGTAAGCCTTTATTTAACTCACATTTTGAAAGAATACAAACAAAGTGGATCCTGCGGAGTACCGTAGATGCTTAGGGTGCTAATACCTCCCCTTAACATAACCGACCCCCGTACCTCATTCTCTAATCTTTTATTTCATTGTGGGTTTTGTTCGGTTTTTTCCCATTTCCCTTTGGAAACAATAAAGTTTGGTGGCGACTTCGTTGAGTGAGATAAGTAAATTAATGGCTTAATCTCAAAATCTTTACCGTTACACTTTTTGCATTTTACACAGTGCGACAAAATGCACCACTTTGTAACAGAAAATGCCTCAAGGAGTCATGAAAGTAGTTTTTTCCATATCCTTAGGTGCCATTTTGATCTGATTATAACCTGAGAAACCATCCATGAATAAGAATACTAAAGCTTGAGCTGTATTATCCACCAAAAAATCTATGTGAGGTAATGGGAAATCGTCTTTCGGACTTGCTTTATTCAGATCTCGTTAATCTACACACATGTGTAATTTTTCGTCCTTCTTGGGCTCTAACATGATGTTATCTATCCAAGGTGGATAATCTATCACTGCTAAGAACCCTTCATAAAATTGTTTAAGGACTTCTTCTCGAATCTTCCTAAACATGTGTGGGCGAGTTCTTCTGAGCTTTTGTCTAACTAGAGAACAACCTTCCTTAAGGGGTAGTCTATGTACCATATTATCTGTATCTAATTCTGACATATCTCTGTAAGACCAGGAAAATATATCCTCATATTCATGTAATAACTTGATCAGTCATTCTTTGATGCTTTCCTTCAATATTCCCCTAGCTTGATCTTTTTTCGGATCTTCCTTTGTGCTAAGGTTGATGATCTCAATAGATTCTTGGTATGGTTGTATATTTTCAGCTTTTTTCTCTAATTTCCTTTCCAATTATTCAAAGAGTTCAAGATCTTCATCATCTACATATCCCATTTGGTTGATAGGTGTATCAAAATTATATCGGATAGTAGCAGCAACATTACCGGTGGTTTTAGGCATGGATCTGCATATTTATCATATTTTGGTACAGTTTTAGTATATGAATTTGAAAATGCATATGAAGAAAAGTATTTCCATTTTTAAATATAAGAGATAAATGCAAGAGAAAGACAAAGATCTTAATTGAATGCAAATTATAACTCCTATTAATTGAAAATGTTGTCTGATCAAATCGGGGGACCCTTACAAGCTACCCCTATGCCTCGGGCTTGACATAGGTTCCTTAAAATAGGAAAAATTACTTTGGAAAGAAAAATATTTCTGGAATCTTCACGACTGCCCAATTCTTGAGTTCTTCGCTTGGAGCGTATTCATGGATAAAGTCAGATGCTCTTTTGATTATCATTGGTACTTGTCCACCATGCTCTACTCCTTTGTTGTCGAAGGTTTCCCGGATGGGAGAAAAATTCTCTTTGATCTCTTCATGGTCAGTAACTACTTCAATTGCATTCACAGTCGGACCACCATGCAGAGGCATAGGATTTGTTTTGATATTAGGCTGGTCAAAAGTGATATCTTGGGAATCCAACAAATCTTGAACCTTATGTATAAAGGCCCAACATTTTTCTATGGTATGCCCCATAAAATTGGCTTGATATTTGCACTTGGCATTTGCATCATACTTTGGCAGGAGTGTCCAATTGGAGGAGCTAATTGCTTCAGCTCCACCAAAGATGCTTTGATTAAGTGTTGCAATAATTGACTATGCGGCATGGGGAGAGGATCAAATCTTCTCGGAGCCTTTCAAACTTGTTATGTTATTGTTGTTGTTGTTCTCATGGAATCACTAATGGTTGATGTGTTTTTGGATACGATGCCACAATATTAATTTCTCCTTCCTTCTTTATGGAGAAGTTAGGGACATGTCTATCTTCATTGAGTCGATATTTCCTTTCACTTGCTCCAAATCTAATTATGAAGAATTAGTGTTCCAATTCATAGTTTGTAGTGTTTGGTTAGTTTTTCATTGATTATGGAAATATCTCGAATTCCCCTTGAAGCAAGTCTGAGTGCGTGAATAGTGGAAATTTTTTAGACGAAGTTCGCAGTCGATAAAAGAAATTTCCTTAATTCTTTTTTGAAAATAAATATATTTGAGTTAGGTTAGTAAAAAGAGGTTAGTAATTAATTGGTTAGCTGTCTTGGATATATGATGCAATTTTAAGTGAAAAAATATTTAATGCAAATATATAAAAAGAGTTAGTAATTTAAAAAAAAATTGATTAGTAAATAGCTATTTTATAATTTATTATAAATATGTTAAAAATAAATATCACAATTATTTATGAATTATACAAAATAATAGGTTAATGTGACAAGTTAAAAAAAATTATAAAAAATTAATTTATTTTATTTTAAGATGTAGGGGGTATAAATTTAGTTAGCTAGTAAAAATATGAGGGTGTACTAGAAATATATTCAGACCCAAAAGAAAATTTAAGCCCAAATAATAGGGGGGTGCGAATTGGCGTTGGGTAGCAAAAATGCTGGTGCTAGAAGCAAGGTCCCAAGTTCAGAAATTGAATTGGGCCCAAACTGCAGGTAGGGTGTCGCTTAGGCCTGGTAAGTAAAATTGGAGGGTGTGAGTATTAAGGGTCCTAAATCCAAATATTGGAATTATGCCCAATTACGCATGGGGTATGAACTTCAGTTTAATAATAGCAATATAAATGGGCTATGGGTGTGATTAGGAAGGGCCATGCCTAAAATAGAATTTGCTTGAGGCCCGTGTGGATTCAGTATGGTATGCGCACAGGTTTATCATGGACTAGTCGGATTACACTCACTTGATCGTGATCAGAGGATAGAGGTTGAGGGTGTACGATAAGAGTGACGTACCATAATGTGCATGGTGTTTATAAATATGGATAACAGAGTTGTGGCTCATTTTCCTCTCTTATTTAACTCTCTTCGCTCTCCTCCCAAACAGAAACCAAATTTTAGAGAGACAGGCTCTCGCTTCTCTCTATGCAATCACAAATCTCCATGCCGGCCGAAAATTGCTTCTGTCGGTGGCTCCATCCTTATTTGTTGTAGGAACACCACTTATTCCAGATTTCTGATTGAAGTTCAACTGGAATCTTCAAATCTTCATCCAATCCACCGTAGATCTTCATCTGGGTTCTCACGAACCCTAACAACTTCTTCCAACCCTTATGAATCCTAACCTAAATTCATCGAAACCCCACGAACCTAAGAACCCTAGCTTAACCCCAACCCAGAAACACGAACCCTTAGAACCCTAAGGTTCTCGTATGAACCCCAACCCTAATTAGAAAGAACCATAACCCTAACCTGAACCTAAAATCACGACAACAAAAAAATACAATACAAACCCTTAAGCTAAGTGTTTGTTGGATTACCTCTATACTTGTGATTCCTTTATGCTTGCTCCGATTTTCTGATCCCTTTGCTAATCTCCTTATTTCTGCTTTTGCTAACCTCTTTTTGTTCTTTATGAAGATTTTTTTCTTTCCTTCTTGTAGAAATTTTAGGTTTTATATAGTTTCTAAGGAGTGGATAAATTAGGAAAATTTTGTTAATTGTCGTTATAATTTGAGATTGATAGGAGATTAAGGATTTGATTATATTCTGATTTTTTATAACTTATAATTTGATTGAATGTAAATTTATCTGATTTATGTAAATTAAGATTTGGCCTGATTTTGTGTTGTATATTTGAAATATTTGATCTGATTTGTTTAATTTGTATGTTTTGATTTTGTTTGAGTTTCGTACGCGTTTATGGGCCTTGGGCATCACTGGGATGAAGTTGAAGAAAAAGAGAAACGACGGATTAGAATTAGGGTTTCGTGGCCCTCATTGACTTTAGTCAACGATTTAGAAAATATTTTAAATTACAATAATAATTGAATAATCGTGATAATGACAATTAATAATAAATAATAAAAATAATTATATCAATAAATATAACAATCATATTAATAATAATGGTTTTTATAAAAATAATAATTATAATTAATAACCATAATAAACAAAAACGAAAATGGAATCTTATAAAAACTTGAAATGGGCCAATAATTATTCAGTTATTGGACCAACCTATTTTCAAAATGAATCCTATTTGTATTTTAAAACAAAAACTAAATGGGCATATTACATCCCAAACGTACACCCCCTATATCATTATAATTGGGCCTTCAAGGTCTAAATGAAGTAAAAACATATGCCCTCTATCAAATGATTTTACACGAGCCTTAAAGACTGTAATGGGCCAGTCTGAAAAATGAATCCAAAAATGATACACCCTTATGCAGAAAAAATACGCCCCTATTATATTTGGAATGACTTTTAAAGTACTCTTATGTGTCATCAGATTTTGATGGTTCATACACCCATCTTTTATAAATATTTAAACCCCTAATCTATAACAAATACGTAATTTAAAGACTACTAATTAAAATTATAATAAGACGACTATTTGAATTTTAATGGGACAAATTTGGGGTATGATAATAGACTAAATCAACGTCTTTTTTAGGTTTCACAACGATTTTATTTTGTTTGCATAAGACCAAAATGTTGTTGTGAGAATTACAGGTGTGGTGTTAGTAGTGTGGGGAAGTCCCATATTGATTAGGATTATGAAGACTTGATCATTTATAAGTGAGAGAACCCACACACCTATCACCTTAAAATCTTGGATGAATATGTGGTGTGTTTCTCACAAAGATGTATTACTCAAAAAAAGAAATTCCTAAAGCAGGAAATGTTCCTATCTTTCTGCCGAATTGCGCCAACAAGAAAGTCATTATCCTAATCATTTTACGGATTTTTTTTTCAAATAACCACTTTTTTCAAAAAAAATCCCAAATAACCACATTTTCCAAAAAATTACCAAAGTAACCACTTTTCAGACAAAAAAAAAATCGCCACACAGAGAAGGCGCCACTATGTGTGACGCATGCATACAAATTACAGAGGAGGCTCTACCTAGTGTGGCTTGACAGTTGTATTTATTAATTTTTTTAAATAAAAATAAAATTAACTAAAAATATTTTATATTACACAATGCATGGATGCATTTTTTTTGGACGTCCCTTCAACCTAAGCGGGTCCCAGTATGACATAAACGGCCCCGCCTTTTCCTCACCCCTTGCCTAACTCCTCTTTGTTTATTTTCCTGAGGTGTTTGGGGTCTGTTATGACTCACTTGATGATGAGGTGCTTGATGTGATGGTCCTGGTACATCAGGATCATATATCTCATCGATCATTTTGCCCCACTGTGTCATGCTTCTAAAGAGATCGGTGTCCATGTTGTTGAAGTTTGGTCTTATTGGTTGGGATATGTGTGGGTGGGGTGTTTAATAGTATTGGGATATTGAATCATGTTGGAAACGAAGTAGCAGTTCTTGTGGTGTATGAAATTTGTATGATGGTTGGGTACTTCGATGGTGTGATGTTTGATTGTATGTAGGTTGGGTGGTATGGTAGGAAGGATATGTATCATATGTGTCTGGGGTGTTATGGTAGGATATGGAGGGTTCATATTATTGGTGGTGGATCGGGTCATGCTCATGGTATTGTGTTTGTGTGTGTGGCATGAATTGATGACGGGTTTAGTTGGATGTGGTAGTGTATGGTTATTGGGTTTGAGTGGATTGACATTGTTGTTGGGTTTGGTATTGATTAGGGGTTGGATGTTGGGGTTAATGTTGGGCGTATGATGCAGCTCTTTGGTGTGGTTCGATCAAATATGTCTAATGAGACAGAAACAAATTTGTTGAAACCGATGTGTACCATGTCAAATATTGGAGAGTTGGTTTTAAGTCATCTTGCGAGATCAGCTCCCTTAGGACCAATTCACGTCGACTCCTCCATTGACCACGTTGATTTTTAGCGAAGTCTCTCAAATCATTAAATCCCCATTGGTTGTCAACTCTGAGTAGATACCATTGTCCCAAACATGTAGGGGGTCTGGGATACCCTGTTGCACGCCAAACTGTAGCTTCACGCGATCACTATGGTGCATCTCCATAGTAGTGAATCTGATGAGTGTTGTTTTTTCAGTCCAGTCTTCAGTATCTGCCGGGTTAATCTCATGGTCGAGATCCTTATACGACCTTCATAGAAACTGTAAAGGAAAAACAGTGTTAAGCTAATATTAATATTAAACTTAATTAACCTATTGAAAGAGTTGTATAAAATATGTAAGTTGAATAACTCTTCTAATCCAACATGATCAATAAGATTTCAGTAGACTACAATTGTGTTTCTAGGGGATTTATTATAATTCATCCCAGGAATAAACCACCTACATAGAAAAAATGGGTAATAAATTAATACATGTTAGTTATAGAATATAGTATGTAAAATTTGTGTTTTAATAATTTTACTTTGTAGAAAACGGGAAGACGAATGGCCTTGTGTTGTGGAGGGGGGGGGGGGGGGGGAGTGTCGGCATTCTCGACCAGCACCATGTTTGGAGCAAAAAGGCGCAGGAATAGAAAGAACAACTTTCGTTCGATGCGTTTTTACACAAGGAACTATACAGATTGGCCAAAACAGCAGAGCCCCAACTATATGTGTTTATTTTATCAAAATGTGTTAACAAAGGTAAATACATGAGTTTAACAGTATTACCCGTTGTTTCAGAAATTATATAGTGGCCAAATAATATCATTATGTAACACCGAGCTTTTCATAATTTTTTCTTGCTCGGTAGAATTTTCGGTTATTACGAGACTACTATGATATTCTCTAAGAAGACAGAGATTAATACCTTGGAATCTAGACCCTTGTTCAAATAAACAGACTCCCAAAAGTTCCTCCCATATGGTGTTGTCTTGGTTGACTCGGCCATTGACAGCATTACCATCAATCGGTAGACCGAATAACATGTACACATCCTCTAGTGTGACGGTACATTCACCACATGGAAGATGAAAGGTGTGAGTTTCGGGTCTCCATATTTCCACTAATGCGAGAATAATTTTATAGTCAACATGGTAATTGAATATGTTGAGTAACGGAACAAAATTGGCGTGTCATAAGTACGGTTCAATTTGTACGTCGTTAGGGACATATTCATGAACACGGCAACAAAATATTTTAACATCCTATTAAAAACATGAATTACGTATAAGAAATATAAGATTTGCGTATAACAATCATAAAAACTATGAAAATCAAATTTGTCGACAATTAACAGGTATTGAAGAAAAATAAACTTACAAAGATTTCAATGTTGTTGAGTGTTCCTCTATGTTGATCACTCATGGTCAAGAGAGCCATTTTTCTTGGTTACTCGTGTGTTCTTGTTGATGTTTCAAGAAAGAAATAGTGTGTGAGTTATGATTGTGATGAACATATAGAGTGAATGTTATATGTATTTATAAGAAAATATTGAGGAACACTATGCATTCACGTGAGAAATCTTTGCATGCAATTTACACATAGGCGTAACACTAGGTGTAGCATACTTTTGTTTTTTACATTAAGGCTTCATTCAACATGGTTTGTTACTTTTTGCATACATACAAAGCTACAGTGTGGCAGTAATCAGATGACATGCATGCAAGCCTGTTGTTCACGTGACAAGCCACCATAGATGGCGCACACTTACAAAATAAAGAGGACAAGCCACCCTAGGTGGAACATGCTTACAAAATAAAGAGGACAAGCCATCCTAGGTGTAACATTCTTACAAAATAAAGTATACACCCCATACTTTCATCAGTTTATTTAAGCGTTTGTTTAGGGCGCATTACTAGTATACAATCATAACTCACAAAAAACAAACCTTAACACATGAATCATTCACAAAATTATACTATTATTTCTCATATTAACGGTGAGACGTTCAACTGCGATAACTTCAGTTTTAATTTTCATAATACCGATTTTATCCGCTTTCGGACAAAAAAGAAATCAAATTTTGCACGCTTCAAAGATAGACTGGAAGCAAAATTGTTGTGTGGTCCAGTTTACCAAATTCTTTACAAGTCTCCAATTCTATTTGACAACAACCAAGTCATATTTTATCAACTAAAGGTGCGCAACGATGATGATGTTCAAAACATGTTTCGAACGCATGAACAATTTGGGTTCAATGAGATTGAGCTCTATGTTTTATTATTACAACCTGATCAAGAGGACATTGTTTGGCATAATGAACAAATGCGACAGAAGAAAAAGGGGAACCCTAATAGCACTCGTATTAGAACTTAAATGGATACGACCAACAAAATGATAAGATTATGCAGTACATGTCGTCTTCCCGGATACAATAGAAAAATTATCCAAATATTTGGTCTAGCTCGACAACCTAACTTTTTTATAGAAAACTTTCCGGAGTAATTAATTTATTGTAAGCAATAAATTTCAATTTAAATTTGGGTTTTCATTTTGTGTTCAATTTATCATTTGATTACAATAACCTTCACATAATGACCCAAAAAATTACAACACGACAAAACAACAACATGATAAGCAGACAAAATAACTAAACACATCATAATATCTAAGAGATAAAAACTGTCAACATAATATCGTCTGGTCCAAGCATCATCATCATGACATCAGAGTCGCATCTCACCTTTTTTCATGATCGACTTACTCCATTTTTTCCCTCAATGTAATTTGTCTTTCAATTTTTCTGATCTGTTCACCTTCAGGAATGTCTCCTTCCAACCAGTGAATCAAGTGTCTCTGAAAATGCTCGAATGTTTGTGTGTTCCAGAGTTTGATCTTCATCAGAGGCTTTGTCGCTGAAAAAATAACATGCGCATCTCTTTTGATCAGTGATAACCTTGGCAAGGGAGTGGAAGATATTTTCTAAGAGTGATGTGAGAAATATTGTGAAAAAATGAAGAGGATGAGTGATTGTTTTTATAGAAAACCATATACAACTGTCAAGCTACACAAGGTGGCGCCTCCTCTCTAATATTGCATGCATGCGCCACACTACATGACATTACACATGAGGATAAATTAAAGAGGATACGCCACCCAACAATGTTTTTTCAAGCTTCATTGAGATAGTCCGCGTTTTTATTTAAATTTCCGACAATCTTGATATTTTCTTATAAATAGAATATAACCCTCAAAGAAACAACATTTTTTAATTGATTCTTTGGGATAATTGTTACTCTTCTCTAAGTGATAGTAATAACTTATGTTGTTTATCTCATTTACTATCTCAATATATTGAAAACTTAGTTGGGAGACAAGATATACATCTCAGAAGTAGGGATGGAGTCAGAAATTTGAAATTGTGGGGCGATATATTTTTGTAACATAAATTGTGCATACTTATTTGACTAAAGTATAAATATATGTTATAATTATTTTTTATGAGATTTATTTTATAAAAATATTTAATAATTTTTCAAGTTTTTTTATTTGTGTAATTTTCTCAAATATATTTAAAATATTAATAATATTTTTTTACAAACATGATAATCTTATTCAGTCGATATATTTTTGAAAATTGACGATTGTGTATAATGTTGAAAAATTCAAGTAAAGTGAAATTAACGTTGCATATTTCAATGGAAAATTTATTTGAATGATGTTGTGGTAGTTAAAGCTGTCAAAATAGGTCCCGCCTATTAAGTCAGTTCATAAACCTAAAATTAGCATGGATCAGATCATAAGATATCTTAAAAAAACACGATTTTATCTTTTTGGTCTAGATTATCGAGTCTATATTTTTCTCAAGCTTCAAATGTTTTACAAATAAATTAAATAGTTATAAAATAATTGAAATGATGTTACAGAGCTCATATAATAAAAGCAGATTAAGAAGAGAATAAATATTCATCTGATATGTCTATAATTAATAGTTTTTGCTCATAGTGATTTATCAATGTGTGTCTTTTTTACAACTAAACGGAATTGAAGAAATGATTGTATGTAGTTGCATTATTTACATGAACAAACATGATCAATATAGATACGTAATAAGGTGTTTAATTTGTATTTGTAGATATTTTTTAAAAATATTTGTATAACCTTTCTTTAAATTTAAATATTAACACTTTAGGTTCGATCCACCGCAACTTCATTCGAAAAAATATTAAAATCACTTAATATTAGAACTGATTTTCGAATCAGATTATATCGGTGGTGAAAATAAAAAATAAAAATTAACATATTAAATGTTGAAGATTATGTAACGAGTATACACTTTGCAAAAAATAAATTATGTTTAGATATTTCAAATAATTATTATATAATTAAAATTTAATTTTCTAAAAAAAATAAAGAATATTTTAAATCCAAAATAATAATAATAATAATAATAATAATAACAATAATACTAATAATAATAATAATAACAATAATAATAATAATAATAATAATAATAATAATAATAACAATAATAACAATAACAATAATAATAATAATAACAATAACAATAATAACAACAATAATAATAATAATAATAATAATAATAATAATAATAATAAAAATAATAATAATAATAATAATAATAATAACAATAATAATAATAATAACAATAATAACAACAACAATAATAACAATAACAATAATAATAATAACAATAACAATAATAACAATAATAATAATAATAATAATAATAATAATAATAATAATAAAATAATAATAATAATAATAATAATAATAATAATATAATAATAATAATAATAATAATAATAATAATAATAATAGTAAAAATAAATGCAACAATGCTAACAAGTTAGAAGAACATATCATCTCTTATGTATTATATTGATTACAAATAATACAAAAGGTACACAATATGTAGACTTTGGAACTAGTCAATGTATCCAAATCTTAATAAAAAATATATAAAGATCTTTCTCCTCTAAAATGTATATAAAAAAAAATCAAAAATTGATATTCAAGATATCAATGATTCAATTCATTTTAGATTAGCATGATCATAGTAACTATATTAGGCATATGATAAAGTAATATTTTTTTTGTGATGAAAAATCACATATTATTTTTGTTGTCTATCTTCTTCTTATTCCTTTTAATTACCACTGCGACACCTTTTCGCTGCCTCACATCCTCTATTATATGGGTTGGCTGGAATCGGTCTACAACTGCCAGGATTATTTTTTCTATTGCATGAGATAGTGTCGCTTCTCATTGCACCATAATTAATATTTGTGGCATCAACACCTTGCGTAAAAATAGAACAAACCAAAAGGACACTAAAGAATACAATCAACATTGTCTTTGTCATTGCCATAATAGGTACAACGTAACTATATAACTTTTTTAGAAAAAGTTATATAGTTACGTTGTAATTAATAAGAAATTGGTGAATAAGTTATTCACAAACTTAATTTTTGTTAGAGGGTTGCATGTGCTTAAATAATACTTTTTCATCCTATAATTAACCACCAATGAAATTATAGCTATCACAAATGAGATTACTGGCCGTCCGAAAGTGTAGAGAGAGTCAAAGAAATTCAAGGATGTTCACAAATTTGTCTTGGCCGTGCATATTAAAATTATCCATAATAGTGTAGAGTATTTTGGTGAAAAAAATGTAATTTTTTAAGTTTATTGTGATTTGAGGTATTGTCTAACAAATATATGTATAAGAATAGTGGCTACTTTTTCTTTTTCTTTTTTTAAAAATGGATTTAGGAGAACTTCCTTATAACGATAAGTGGTAATTTTAATGTAACTTTAATTGTTATTGGCTCCTCCATAAAAAATTGTTTGTTTTTTTATAAATAAAAAATGCATTAATGCAAGTACAAAGGTGGTCGGGCATAATACAACAAATCAAAGAAATAAAAAAATTTCACAAAAGACCCTAATTGCTCCAAACAACTCTACAAAAAAAAATTAGAACTACCATACAAGTAAATGGATTCACAAGTCAGTCTGCAAATTTGCAAGCAATCAAAACTTCATTTAAAGCCATAAACCAACCCCACGAAAGGTGATTAGCTAAAACAACAAAGTCTACAACCCCTTTAGAAATCCCTTTAAATAGAGTTTCATTTCTACCTAACCATATAGACCATAAGACGACAAAAGAGATCAAAAGTCTCAACTTGTTAGGAATTTCACCTGCAAGATTCAAATCATAATTCAGCAAAAGAACAATCAAAGAATGTGGATTGAGTGGTATACCAACATCAATCCAGTTACCTATGAGAAGCCAAACACGATTTTCCACTAGACAAATAGAAAAAAATGAGAATGAGTTTCTGCAAGCCAAAAACAAAGCGAACATACTAAGTCATGCACACCTCTGAGCATCCCTTTTTTTTTGGCTAGTTTATCCCACGTTTGTAATGTGTTCAATAACAACCTCCACCCGAAGTCTTGTATGTTGCTAAGGACACAATTTTTCCATACTAATTAAATAGTCTGAGCCCAATCTTCATTGAAATCTGAGCCTGCTCCAGCAATACTCGAACCCGATCCCACAATGAAATTTAACCTTATACCGGGCTGCCTTGATAGAAAAAACACACACATCACTCCAACAAACAAAATTATCTTTGTGTATCCTGTGAAGGCTGAATGAATCGAATGATATCGAACAACTCCTCCTTCTCCAAAGAAAAATGGTGTATTAAACTACACTGATCAAAAGATTTAAAAGGTGGAACGAGATTTTCTTTCTGACATGTGTATTTGAATACACTATCTTTTATTTTGTGCTAAAAAATTTATATGACTTCTTGCATTATTTTAATTGGTTTTAATAGGTTTTTAAAAGTTAAGTTGAATTCTGCTTATTTTTTGAATAAGTGCTTATTTTTAGCTTAAACAAATATTTGATACATTCTTGTTGTGTAGGTCGTAAAATGGGCTACGAGATGTCATTTTGCCCATTTTAATATGCGATGGAAATCTAAGAAGATAAGCTACAAGTTTCATGTTGAAGTCAAATTCCAGTTCGTACTGAAGAAGGCTCAAATAATTCAGTTTAGTTCCAAACTTAAGAAAATACTTGTTTTTCGGGCCGATTTTTTAAATTTTCGGGTCGGTTTCTTTTTAAGCTTGATTTTCTTGTATTATTTAAATTAAAATGAAGTGTTACTGATAGGGAGTCAGTATTCATGAAATTATAACATTGAGCCACTAAGATTCTATGGAGAACTAATTCTTACAATTGATCTGTCGAATCATGTTTCCATAAGACTTTGAGGTTTTTACTTTTATCAATTCAATTTTGTTTCTCTTTCAATTTTGTTCTGTAAACTTCTATTGCGTAATTTTTTATTTCGTGAAATAGTTTTGATTAATTTCGTATGATTGCATAATTAACTTTAATCACTTTTGATGTAATTTTATCGTTAATTTGCGTATGTTAAATCATGATTACTTAATTCACGATTACATTAATTTGTTTTCTTTATTAGGAAAATAGGATTGTCAATCATTATTATATTCATTGCACTTTCAATTAATATTGGTTTTGAATAGAGATCGAAGATGCTTAGGGAATTGGTAAGGTAGAAATCAATGATAAGTCGAACACTGAAACAATAGACTAACTTGTTCATGAAATTCTGTTAATCGTTTCAATATTTTCAAATTCTGGTTATCATCATCTTAATAAAAATAGACACCCCCAAATGTTTTAATCCGTTGTTACAATAATAAAGAGTCTTTGTGATACGAATCAAGTGTCGCTTCCCTAAAGTACATTTTTAATTACTCATTTTTTACCTGTGTGTGACGGCGGATAAAATCGGCATTGTTGTCGGGGACTCTTGTTCGTTACTAACCAATATTAGAGTCATAGGTATTGTGTTCTTGTATGTTGGCTCGTGTATTCTTGTTGTTTTGCAAAATTCGCGACCTAGCGTAAAAAACTTGATTTTTAGGAAAATTGTATCTAAATTGAAATTTTACTGTGCCATTTTAATAGAAAAAATCAAGAATCAAAGTCTCCTACTCTGGGGAAAAGACACGAGGCACCACCCTCAAAACCCCAAATTCATCATTTTTCTATATTTTATGATTTCTTTTATATTTTCATAGTATTAGAAAATTCCAAAAAAAAAAAAACAGTGAAATTCTTATTTGACTTAACTAAATTGAATATCATGTTTTTGTTTTTTAATAGTTTTTTTCTTTTTTCCATTGTTTTTGCTTAATAGGGACATTGTCGGTATTTTCACATTTGTTGTTGCATTGCTGAATTAATTCTGGCTACTAGCTCTGGTTGTGATGACTTGTTTTATTTTGATCATGAAGTTGAAAAAACATTGAACGCACGTCGTAGATCATATCAGGCTAGCACTAGTTCACCATCCATTAGCGGTAGTGATTCTGATTTTGTGTTCTCCCATATTTTGATTCTGATTGTGAGATTAATTATAATAACATAGTTGAACAAATAACTTTTAGGCAACTAGTTGCACCTGCTGTGAATTATAATGTGTTGTGTATTCAGTATCCTGAAGTTGTTGTACCTTTTAAATTGAAATCTGGTTTAATACATTGTTGCCAAAGTTTAGTGGTCTTGTAGGTGAGGATCTGCATAAGCATCTGAAATAATTCCAGGCTTTGTGTTCTACACCATTGAGGCCTAAGGGAATTACAGAGGATCACATCAAGCTCAGAGCCTTTCCATTTTCATTGCAAGGTGCTACAAAAGATTAGTTATATTACCTTGAGCCTAATTTTGTTACAAGATGGAATGATCTCAAAAGGGTGTTCTTATAAAGATTATTCCCTGCCTTAAGAGTTGCTTTGATCAGAAAAGAAATATGTTGTATTAGACAGGTTGATATGGAATTATTGGTCGAGTACTAGGAGAGATTCAAATAGTTAGTGTCTAGTTATCCTCAACACCAGATTATCGAGCAGTTACTTATCCAGTATTTCTATGAGGGGTTGCTACCAATGGATAAAAACATTTTAGATGCCGCTAGTGGTGGAGAATTTGTTGATAAGGCCTCGGATGCTGCCAAAGCCTTGATTGAGAACATAACACTCAACTCTCAACAGTTCACAACTAGAAATAATTTTGTGGTCCAAACAAAAGGTATGAATGAGATTAATGCTTCTTCTTCCAACAAGGCTCTAGAAACCAGAATTGACAACCTTACTTCTTTAGTGAAACAGTTGGTAGTGGGAAAACCGCAAATAACAAACTTGTCTGGTATTTGTAGTTATCCTGAACACCTGACTGATACATGTCCTATTCTACAAGATGAGTCGGTCACTGAGTTTCCTCAAGCATATGCAGTAAAACTTTACAATCACGACAACAATCAGAACATGTACAACATTCCTGACCTATACACTAACAATTATCATCCAAATTAGAGGAACCTTCCAAACCTTCGATATGGGAATCCGCAACCTAGCCAACAGTAGTTGATGTCATCTCTGACGTCACCATATAACCCTCCCATGTAACCACCTTTACACCTTCCATACCTTCACTAGAGGATCTTGTCAAGCAAATGGTTGTACACAATCTCTAGTTTCAATAAAGAACTTATTCACACTATTCATAATTTTCAAACACAGATTGGATAGCTGGCCACTTCAATGAATGCCATGCAGCAAGCTCAAGGATCAAACAAACTACCTGCCCAAACAGTAGCAATCAAAAGGCCCTAATGTGAGTGCAATTTCTTTGAGATCTAAAAAGAGTGTTGAATCAACCCTGACTCCCTCGACTCTAACACCAGAAAAATATAACAAAGTTGTTGAGCTCATACTTGAGCACACACCTAGTTCTGAAGTTGTTATTGAAACTAAAAAAAGAGAAAGAGTAAGTACCATCAATTCCTTTAAAATAGAGAACAGTGAAAAACAAAAAAGTTGGATGAGGAAGATAATGATAAAGAGATATTGGACATATTCATAAAGGTGGAGGTAAACATTCTACTTCTTGATGTAATTCAGTAAATTCCAAGTATGCCAAATTTCTAAAAGACTTATGCACTCACAGAGGAGATTGAAGGATAATGTGAGAGTGAATATGGGAAGAAATGTTTCAACCCTCATTCAGCCTAAACTTTCAGAAAAAGTCACAACTGAGCATAATGTCTCTCCTCTCACTCAGGCCATGCCCCAAAAGTACAAAGATCTAGGAACTTTTGTTATTCCCAGTACCATTGGGGATAGTAAATTCGAAAGTTGCATGTTAAATTTAGGAGCTTCTATTAATTTTATGCCTACTTCTATTTATAACAATCTTGATCTTGGTCCTTTGTAGAATACAAGTTTAATCATTCAACTAGCGAATAAGAGCAATGCCCACCCTGTCAGAGTAGTAGATAATGTCCTTGTTAAAGTTAATGACATGATTTTTCTTGCAAATTTTTACATCCTGAACATGGAAGGAGAAACTAAGTCAAGCATGACACCCATCATTTTAGGAAGGCTTACAAGGGCCAAATTGTGTTGAATATTTGTATATTTTAGTGGCACTTATTAACTTGATTCATTGGATTCACAAGTCAAAACCTCAAATTGTGTGTAAATATTAGTTTAGTGGATTATTGTGTAAATTTTGTGTAGTTTGATCATTTGCAACTCATTTTGAAGGTATGTTTGCATTGGAGGAGCTTTAATAAAAAGACAAAGAAAGGCTTCAACATGAATTTTAGGAACAAGGTAAACCTGCAAGGTGGAGCTGAGCGCGGTTGAGACGCCATCAAGAAACAATATCCAGAGTTGTTCGTGTTGATCGTGCCTTGGCAGCATTAGGGCATTGATCGCCAATTAGGGCGGTTTGAGTTGTTTGTTTTCCAAAAACGTTGAGCGCATCCTGATAGCTTTGAGCGCATGTTACTTTATTATCCTTGTATAAATAGATTTTCACTTCATATTTTTAGGGTCAGCCACTATTTTTGAGAGAGAATCCACCAAGAATAAGATAAAAACTCATAATCAAGGAATCAGAGTTGAATATGCAACCTTTGTCGACTAATCAACTAAGATGCTTATTCATTTCTTCTCCTGTCTTTTAAAGCAAGCTACCATGATGATATATAACTAAATCTCGTTTGTCAGGATTGGCTGTGATTAATCATACTCGTATGTATTTATTCGGATCATGTGTTACGTGAACTAGTTATGATTCTGTGTTATCTTTGTTTTCATATTAATTTTATGGGTTTGAATCATTATTGACAAATATATTTCATGTCTCACTATGCCAAACAAGGGATTAGACAACGCTTTTTTAGGCCTTTAACAACGCTTAAAAGCGCTGCTAAAGGTATAGACAGCGCTTTTAATGTGGAACTTTAGACAGCGCTTTTATCAAGCGTTGTCTATTCCCCCCCTTTAGCAGCGCTTATCCTTATAATTGTTTAATATTTTTTTTTCAATCACTTTAGACAGCGCTTTGTAAAAGCACTATCTATTACCCCCCCCCCCCCTTTAGCAGCGCTTTTCCTTTTTTTTTCTAAATTTTTTTTCAATCACTTTAGACAGCCCTTTCATGAAAAGCGTTGTCTATTACCCCCCCTTTAGCAGCGCTTTTCCTTTTTTTTAAATTTTTTTTTTCAATCACTTTAGACAGCGCTTTCATGAAAAGCGCTGTCTATTACCCCCCCCCCCCTTTAGCAGCGCTTTTCCTTATTTTTTTAAAAAAAAAATTTCAATCACTTTAGACAGCGCTTTCATAAAAAGCGTTGTCTATTACCCCCCCTTTAGCAGCGCTTTTCCTTTTTTTTTTTTTTTAAAAAATTTCAATCACTTTAGACAGCTTTCATGAAAAGCGTTGTCTATTACCCCCCCTTTAGCAGCGCTTTTCTTTTTTTTTTTAAATATTTTTTTTTCAATCACTTTAGACATCGCTTTCATTTAAAACAAAATGCTGCCTATCAAAGCGCTGTCTAAAGTGATTGAAAATTTTTAAAAAAAAAAATAAGGAAAAGCGCTTCTAAAGGAGGGGTAATAGACAACGCTTTTTATGAAAGCGCTGTCTAAAGTGATTGAAATAAATTTTTTTTTAAAAAAATAAGGAAAAGCGCTGCTAAAGGGGGGGGGGGGGGGGGGGGGGGTAATAGACAGCGCTTTTACAAAGCGCTGTCTAAAGTGATTGAAAAAAAATATTAAACAATTATAAGGATAAGTGCTGCTAAAGGGGGGGAATAGACAGCGCTTGATAAAAGCCCTGTCTAAAGTTCCACATTAAAAGCGATGTCTATACCTTTAGCAACGGAGGTTTTAGCAGCACTTTTAAGCGCTGTTAAAGGCCTAAAAAAGCGTTGTCTAATCCCTTGTTTGGCATAGTGTCTCTGAGCTAGGATTTTTGGTCAAAGTCAACTTGTGGTTTACTTTTTGAGAAAACATGATTTCATGGTCTTGTACTTGTCTCAAGGCATCCGTGTGTATCTTATTGATCATCACAATTAATCAGAAGATTCAAATTGGATAGAAGAAGTTGAGAATTGATTGCACTGAGCAAAAGTTGATAGTCCAGATCAAAAGTCAAAATTTTGGATTTTTAGTCAAAAGAGATCATTTTGAGTCAATATCATGAAATCAAGAAGTTTGGTCAAGAAAATCAAGAGAAATCTCAAAATTCCCAAATTTAGAGAAATTAGGGTTTACAAAAATTTCTAAGTATAGGATCCATGGTTATCCAAAATTTGCAAATAAATGATAAAATTGAAAAGAAAGTTTCTTACTATAGGTTTGTAGAAGGATTGAAGTTCAAAAAGTCCATGGATAAAAAGTTGTGTAATCAAGAGTGAAATACTCATTCAAATTTGATTCTTGACACTTAATAAATTTTTTAAGGTATTAGATCGATTTCATCTTCATGCCTTGCAAGACGATTATCTTGGTGATCAAGGTTTCATCTAAAACAAGTAAAGTGTGACAAGCAAAAAACTTGATCAACACTATCTCTCTCTCTCTCTCACGTGCCATCTGCTCACACTCTCCTCACGCTCTCATTTTGTTCTCCAAAATGCAACAAGATTGAGGCATCACATGATCAAAACATATGTACTTCACTCTTATTTCTAACTTTTCAAAACTCACAACAAACTTACATAACAACAATCAACGAAGGTTAAGCCTCTAAACCACACTATAAGAGCATCATCCTCCCTCTTAAACTACTCAGCCACGCCATATTGCCATCAATCCAGATCTGAAATTCTCAAGAATTTTCTTCCTCCAAAGCTCTCTTTTCTCTTATTTTTCATCCATTTATCTTGCTTCCTTTTTTACTTATTGAAGTTCAGAAAGGAGTTTACATCGTTTTCTCAAGCTTTTTACGTAGAAAAGGGTGCAACAAACACCTGCCCTGGTTGGTAACTTCTTCAGCTCTTATATCTCTTATTTTAGATCTAAAAAGAATGCTAAAGCTCATTAATACTTGCATTTGAATTCCTACTTTAGGTAGGCATTAGTTAGTTGATGAATATGTAATGCTAGTTTAGATCTCAGTTTTGATAAGTGATTTTAATGCTTGATTTTCATGGTGATTAAGAGGATATAAATGAAAACCAAGGCCTGATTTGTGTTCTTCATGGAAATTTGCAAGGAATAGTGTTTTGATTTTTCATTTTCGTTACTGTTTGGATGTGGCTCCGGTGAGGTTGGCCAGAGAAGACGACCGGAGCTAGGGCTCTGATGTCTGAGGACTTAGCTGACTCTTTGACCGTGCGTGTAGTATTTTTATTGTTATTTAATCTCTATGTAACACCCTAAAACCTCCACGTAATTATTAAATAAAATTTGAAGGAATTTAAAACATTTCAATACTCAGGATGTTACCTTTATACATACACATGCTCATCAATTTGAAATACGTAACACATTTATGAAAACATAAAATCGTATGTACTTCATGTCTGAAAAATCTTTCATTTATTCACAACATAAAACATCAATAACAATTATTTTCAACTCTTCAACAAGAGTGACAAACATCATCCTTCAAAATTCAACCTAAAGCAATGCTTAAATCCAACAAATATCGTTTTACAATGTTTACTCCCAACATAAACAAAACAAGCGTAAAATCCCCAAGTGTTACGTATCAGAGCTGACATCGAATCAATCTACGCAAAATGAGGTCACTACTCAACTAAATTCAACCTCAAGCTACTTCAGATCATCTGCATGTTACTGATATAAATGTAACATTCAAACAGAAGGAGTGATATATCATAACAATATAAAAGGAAGCATACTGACGAGTATATAATAATTCAAGTACACATAATCATACTATTTTTACCTCGCACCTTTACTTTGTCCATCATAACTCAAAGTACATCAACATATGAGCAAATATACAAACAACACATAATACTCATCATAATATAACTCATACTCTTTCACCATCAAAATATCAAGTTATCAATAATAAATGGCTACAATGCGACCGACACTGACTCAATGTCTGTGGTACCAATAGGACATAAGCCCTCATCATAAAGCAAAATAGGGCAGTATTAGGGCATAAGCCCCCATCTTCTTGCCAATACATGCCATCTATCGCCAATATAGGCCATTTACAGAGCATAATCCCTTATCATGAGTGCATGCGACACCGACATAAAACAACTTAAAATACATAGATATTCCTACCCACCAATGTCACACCAATACACTCCATTGTCATCATCACCATCAACTTAAAGTACATCATGCAAAACAATATAGCGATTAACACAACATCATCATACTAAATCGCAACATTCATCATAACACATTACTTAAAAAATAAACACAGATAGGTATCTATTTCTGTCAAATAATTATATATTGTTTTCCAATTTATTTTTATAGGATAGAAAATAATTATAGCTTTTCATTGGTCCAAACGGCGCGTCAAACAGACACCCGAGTCAAAAGTTGTGAATTTTACAAATTTTGAAAAATCTGTCAGCTTTAGTGGTAACCAGTTACTGCCAGGAGGGTAACCGATTACACCCTTGTAATCCAAAGTACTACGCTTCTCGCTAGTTTGGTAATTGATTACCTCCCAGTAAGTAACCAGTTACACCTTCACGTTTTTCTTGTTTTGCCCAAAATTGCACAGGATAATCGATTATTCCCTGGACGTTAACCGATTACACCTAATGCATAACAAAAAATCTCCAACTTTACAAAATACGAATTTCATTATTTCATAACCCAAACTTCCAATTTTTCTATCTAAATATTGTATTTATATACTACCAATTATTCATAAACATTTCCTATCAATCCAACTCAATTTACATCATCAATTTCACGAATTACACACACAAATGCATCAAAAGAGTTCATTAATGGGCAAAATCCCATAAAGCAAAAATAGTGAGAATCAATAACACACAATCATAGAACCTAACCACTACCATAACACATCAATATGCAACTCGTTATAGAGTTAGAACCCCCCCCCCCCCTACCTTGGATTTTCTGGTTATTAACTCTTACGATGAAACTTTGTTCCCTAGCCTCTTTCACGTATTTTCTCTTCTATGATCCTTCTTCTTCTGTTTCTACGTTCCAATTCTATTTTCTCTTCCCAATCTTATTTTATTCCAACAGTGACCCCTTGGACCCCTAAATTATTATTCAAACTTTTCCGTTCCTCATTAAAATAATAATAATATAATTTTAAAACTATAATTATTAATTTAATTCTAATAATATTATATTAGACCACATTCTCCTTCCACCTCTAATTTTCTACATTTTTAGTCATACACCCCAATACCTTAGTTTATATAATTTCTAAGGTAATCACATATCTTCTAAGCACAACAACACATCCCAACGTTCATCAAAATACGCCAAGAATACCACATCACATAGTTACTTAATTAAAAATAATTTAAATAGAAAACGGGGTGTTACGACTCTCCCCCGCTTAGAATATTTTCGTCCTCGAAAATTTGCTTGATACTAACAACTATGGATATGAATCTTGCATCCTTCTTTCCTACACTCACGTCATGTTTGGCATCATTTCAAATACCACTAACCAATATCCCACCTAGTCAACCACCATAATCCCACAAGATTCCTTGCTATCGGTTTATGAATGTACCGGTTCATCTCACTTCTTGCCCCATCACCCTAGGATATAGAATCTATCACTTGATTAGTCAACAATGTTAATGTAAGCATATAAACATAACCATAACATCGATAACGTTAACACATACACAAGTACCACATTGCTACGTCTCACCAATTGAACATGCAAATTAATATATTCTATTGACATGTCAGCAACACGAATAATATACAAACCCTTCATATATCACTTCCTTTATGGAATATCCACTAGTTTGCATTATGCATACAACTTCTAATGTTTAATCCTTGACTCCAAAAGTCATACCCGCATAACGAACTGCGTCACATTATGCTTCCACTATACTACTCTGATCATCTACCATAAGTCACTATCTCCATTTTGATTTCCATCAACTATCAGATCTACAAGTTTCCCATCTATCTTCAGACTCTCTTTAGTACCCACCAGGAAATCAATGTTCTCTTTTCGACATCCTCAACCTTCCACTCTGCAGCGTTAGCTCGCATACCAACTCAAGTTTCTAAACTGCTCAATAATTTTCAAGCCTTTCATATCCACTTTCCCATTAGGTTCACGCGAACTAGTGAATGACTATCCTCTCGATAGAACGTTAATCACCTTACACACTATCAAGCTTGCAAGATAAGTTTATTCAATCCAACACGATGGTGTCTACTATCAACAAGAGATTGAGGGTGATCACATCCTCAATTTGTCAATAGATAGCTAACAACCATAATGGAGCATAAATCATCGTTACCAAAGTATAATAGCGTTCCTTTAGAACTTGTGCTCAAAGTCACCTAAAGCACCAAGGCCCAATAATCTCCTTAAGGGTTTACAAAGTCTTCCATAATTTTCTTCTTATTCGATCTCGTCGATGAGACACCATTGCCCAAATACATTACATAATCGTATTCACACTCACTTAGGATCACGCAAATGTTAAGTATTTTCTAACTCAGGAAATGCTAACTTACCAAATACATCATAATTAATTATGTTCCAATTGATGTCTTTAAATCTCACAACATCGAGGATCCATATATTTTCACATTTGAATCTCATTCCAATCGCAATCTCAATAATACCATATCCACATCCTGATTGATGATAGAAACTTCCAAAATTTTCCTGACACATGTCGATATTATGCTATCAATAACACATAATCCACTCTACCATCTAACTTTCTCTTTTCCTCAAAGATCTCTCCACTATGACCATTCTCAATTGGATAAAATTGCACTTCTATGTGTTTCTCCAATACCTTTATATCTTAACTAATACCAACATCTCATTCATTAACAACATATCATTCTTGACCTTGTCTCAAACAAACTGCAATAATAACCATTTATGTCCAAAAAGATTTTGGTCTCCGTAACCGAATTCAGATCCTCCTAATATAAAACTACATCTACTTGGAATGGATCCACAGTTACCACCACCCGAAATAGAGTACTCAAGAAAGCTCATGTCCTTCAAATATAATTTACACCTTGATAACTTTACACAAATTTTCCTCCCTTTCGACGCTGAAATTCACATCACAATATTCAACATGCCTATATTCTGACTTAGATTAAATCAGAATGTCTACAATACACATCACAACAAATTGATCCAAAAATTCATATTGCCTACACCGAGTTCTGAAAGCTGTCCTCTAACTATCCTCACCCTTCACCCGAATTTGAAGGTAACCCAACCTCAATTTGATTATACTGAAGACATACTCATCTACCAGTTGGTCCATCAAATCATCAATCCCTTTGAAGTGGATATTTAATCTCAATCACTACCTTAATAAACTGTTGGTAATCAACACACAATTTTGTACTACCTTCCTTCTTCTTAACTAATAACAACTGAGCTCTTCAAGTGATACACACGGTCTCATAAATTTCCTTTCCAACAAATCTTATAATTTCTTCTTCAATTCACCCACCTCTGAAGTTGATGTCCTGTATGGTTCCATAGATACAAGTTTGGTACCAAGGACAAGATCAAAATAAAAATCCACCTCCCTCCAACATCACCACTTGACAAATAATTTAATTCCAGACACTGGAATCATTTTCAAAATAAAGTTAATCATTTTAGATTTCTAACGCTTCAAACAAAACTCAAATCAAACACTTGAATTTTCAAACTTTTCAGAAAATTCATTTCAACACAGTGGTAACCGGTTCCCTCCAGGATGGTAACCGGTTACATCCCTGTAAACCAAAAATACTACGTAACTATCTGATAGTGTACCCGGGTACCCATATATTGGTAACTGGTTACACGCAGTCCAAAAGCACTTTTCTACTGCTTCTCAACATGAATATCACTTTTCTTATCAACCCAAAACAACATTCCTCTTATAACTCGAAAGACATATTACTTTGCCAAAACCTCAGTTTTCAAAATATTAAATTCCAATTCTTTTCACAAGACTACTAACATCTTTAAGTTACGACCCTGACTTGCGATTTACAGATACCCAATAACATCAACAACATTCAATAACCACTTACATGATTCCAAAAAAAATCACAACAGTTCAACACTCCAGCATTACTCTGAACAACGACAATACACACAATGGTAGCTCAACACTAACAACTTCACAATCAACATGCAGTGCTGAAAGCATTATAACCATCTGAACTTCACCTATTAAGAGTTACCCTGCTTTCTTAACAGGTGTCTTCTGGCATAAGAATATGAATTGACTCATCAAAATAATTTGTAATCATTTGGTTTAACTCCAAACAGTTCACTCCAAGGATAATATTAAGTCGGGACCCCCACACAATTGGAACATCATTAGCCATAACATCACCATACACTCTTAGATATGTGAACAATACAAGTACTTAATAATTCCCTTTCAAGGACACTTTGACTGACTGCTAGACATAAATCTTGAACCCATACCTCCTTTAAAATCAGAAAACAATGCAACCTCAATAACATTTACCCCCATGCAATTCATGACATACTGAACTAACTATTCTCACCCGAACCATCTCAGTAGAGCACAAAATTCTCCCCCACTTGTTTCAATCCCACTCTTGAAAATAAATAAATAGAAAATCCAGAAAGCACCGACAGTATTTCACACACATGTCACATATTAAGGAACAAAACAATGACAATATTCAACTGTCACACTACAAACTCAACAACTTGGCCGGACAAATCGACCTGCTCTGATACCACTAATGTAACACCTTAAATCCCTTACGTAATTATTAAATAAAATTTGAAGGAATTTAAAACATTTTAATACTTAGGATGTTACCTTCATACATACATATGCTCATCAATATGAAATACGTAACACATTTATGAAAACATAAAACCACATGTACTTCATGTCTGAAAAATATTTCATTTATTCGCAGTGGAAAACATCAATAACAATTATTTTTAACTCTTCAACAAGAGTGACAAACATGATCCTTCAAAATTCAACATAAAGCAATGCTTAAATCCAACAAATGGAGTTTTACAAAGTTTACTCCCAACATAAATGAAACAAACCTAAAATCCCCAAGTGTTATATATCAGAGTTGAAACCGATTCAATCTATGCAAAATGAGGAAACTCCTCATCTAACTTCTACCTCAAGCTACTTCGGATCATCTGAACGTTACCAATATAAAGGTAACATTCAAACAGAAGGGGTGAGATATCATAACAATATAAAAGGAAGCATAATGACGAGTAGATAACAATTCAATTATACATAATCATACTTATTTACCTCACACCTTTACTTTTTTTATCGTACCACAAAGTACATCAACATATAAGAAAATATACACACAACACATAATACTCATCATAAATATAACTCATACTTTTTCAACATCAAAACATCAAGTTACCAATAATAAATGTATGCAATGAGACCGACACTAACTCAATGCATGTGGTACCCACAGGGTATAAGCCCTCATCATAATGCAAAATATGGCAGCAAAAGGGCATAAGCCCCCCTCTTCATTCCAATACAGGCCATCTCTCATCAATACATGCCATCTCTCACAAATACAGGCCATCTTATAGAGCATAAGCCCTTATCATGAATGCATGTGACACCGGCATGCAACAACTTAAAATACATTAATATTCCTATCCACCAATGACACACAAATATATGATAACGTCATCATCATCATCATCATCATCATCATCATCATCATGTAGTACATCATATAAAATAATTGAGCCATTCACATAACATCATCGTACTCAATCAAAACATTTATCATAACACATTACTCAAAGAATACACACAGATAGATATTAATTTCGGTCAAATAATTATATAATGTGTTCCAATTTATTTTTATAGGATAGAAAATAAATTTAGCTTTTCATTTCTTCAAACGGCTCGTCAAACGAACACCCAAGTCAAAAGTTATGAATTTTACAAATTTTTAAAAATCTGTCAGCTTCAGTGGTAACCGATTACTACCAGGAGGGTAACCGGTTACACCCATGTAACCCAAAATATCATGCTTCTGTCCAGTTGGGTAACCGATTACCTTCTGGTCAGTAATCGGTTACACCTTCACGTTTTTCATGTTTTGCCAAAAATTACCCAGGGTAATCGATAATTCCCAAGACGGTAAACGATTACACCTAGTGCAGAACAAAAAATATGCAACTTTTAAAAATACAAATTTCATTGTTTCAAAACCCAAACTTCCAATTTTTCAATCGGAACAATGTCTTTTTTAGGTACTGGTACCACGTTTAGAACCCATTGTAGATAAGAAGTAACAACTAAGAACCCGACGCTAAACGGTTTCATAACTTTAGCCTTGATCTTTTCTGACATCTCAGGATGCATACGACGAACCTTTTTCTTAGCTAGAGGACACTCATCTTTCATTAGTAGATGATGAACCACAATATCAATGACCAGCCCCGACATGTCTACATATGACCAGGAAAAGATCTCAATATAGTCATGTAATATCTGGATTAATCGCCTTTGACACTATGCTCCAAGTTAGCACCTATCTTGACTTCCTTTTTATCCTCTTCAGTACCCAAGTTTACCGTCTCGAGTGGTTCTTCTTGATGATGTATTGCTCTTTTCTCCTATTGTAATAGTCTAGCAAGTTCTTCTGGTACATCATAATCTTCCTCACCTTCGTCCTCAGCTTGGTAGATCGGCTTTTCAAAGTCATAACTGGAAATAGCAGAACCGTTATCAACGGGATCCAGAGTGGATGTGGATCCACAGTTTAATATGTGGGTGTGTGTAAGAGAGCATAACTATTTTGATAAAGTAAAAGCAGGAAAGAAAAGACAAATAGTGCAAAATTTGTATGCAAAACATCCAATGGTTTATTTATGACATATGAAAGTGAAATGATAACCCTAAAAAATAAACCATTGTGCCTCGGGTAAGACACAAGGCTTTAAAGTTCAAAATATTAAAATATTACATATCCCAAAAAAAATTACTCCTGGATGAAATTAATGGGAACAAAGTCTCTGGTCGTCCAATTATTGAGTCCACCATTGTTAGCAGGGAAGATCCAATGGTCCAAGTCACAGTCGCTATCAGCGTCTTTTACAACATTGACTCCATGGTTGCTGATGCATAATGGTGGTCCTCTGGCGCGAGCACGACGAATGGCTTTCTGATCTCCTGAAGTGAAACCCAAACCAAACATGTCAGAATTATAGGGGATGTCAGGTAGTTGGCACCAAATAGTGCACCGACCTTCTTCAATTACAACCCTAACATCTTTTAGAGAAGCCGTATTCAGTGGAGGTCTGGTAATCTTTAGAACAGCGGTGGCAACTTTGGTAACAACAATTGTCTGAGGAACTTCTTCAAAATTTTGGCAGGGGGTCTCGATGAACTCACCGTCCATCTCGACATATCGTAAAGAGTTTAGATGGCTCGCCATATATTCTTCTTCGCCATGGATTGTAATAATATTTCCATCAATCAGATACTTTAACATCTGATGCCAGGTGGAAGTGACAACGCCGACCCCATGAATCCAAAGGCGTCCCAACAAAAAAGAGTAACATGGGAGAATGTCCATCACATAAAAAGTGGAGCCAATAGTTTGGGAACCGACTTTAATAGTAATGTCCACCTCCCCGCATACCATTCTCTTGGAACCATCAATATCCCTCACCATAATATTACTGGGCTTCAAAGTCAGTCCTTCACAGTCCAATATGTCTAAATCACCCTTAGGTAGAACATTTAGCGACAAACTCGTATCAACTAGAACATTAGCTAGGGTAGTGACACTGCACTCAATAGAGACATGCAGGGCATCATTATGCTTTCTTCCTTTAGACGTCAAATCAGCATCAGAGAAACCAAGTCCATTGTCAAAAGTCAGACTTGTAACACAGTTCTCGAATTGGTTGGCAGAAGTCTCTTGTGGAACATGAGCTAACTTCAGGAACTTCACCAAAGCCTTAGCATGGTATTGTACCCAAATGTTTCCCCTAAGATCCCTTCATCATACCATGTTGATTTAATAACAATAAGATCACATTAGGGTTTTTGGTTCTCCTCCCTATCTTTAGCTTTTCTCTTTGAGAGATCACCAAGCCTCTTGACTTGTTTTTCTTTTGTGATTATGCATGTTTTGTTTTGACTTTCTTTCTAATTATCAAAATGAAATTTTAGTTTGTCTTACTTGTTAATAATGTAGGTAAAGGCAATGTGGCTTAGAAAGTTGATCCATAGGTTCATGAGTTTATTTCTATGCCCTAGTAATTAAAGCTTGTGTGATACGGTGGGAGAACTGACTTGAGGTTTTGCATTTGTGTTCGCAAATGTTTCGGTTTAGCAAGAGTCGCCACCGACTTTTTATTTTATCCTAAGGAAAGGTCAAAAAGCACAGGAAAAACCTTTGATATGTTTTCTTGGGTCCGGGGAGTAGATTATGAAAAGGGAAGGTGTAAGCACCCTTTTCATCCATGGTTATCCATGGGCTCTTAGTTACTTGTTTAGATCACTTACTTTTGCTTTTCAATTGTTTGAAATGGTGCTTTGTGTGTGGTTTTGAAAATGTTTTGAAAATAGGCCATCGTTGTGGCAACCTTTCTAATGATTCTTATTTGAATATATACAAAGGTGTTTGTCTTTTGAAAGTTTGATTTGGGAAATATTTTGAAATTGTGTTGTGAGGTGTGTTTGAAAATAGCAAGGATGTTTTGCAAGTTTTGATCAAGTAACTAAGAGTTATCTATCCTATTTTACTCAAAGATCTTTCCTATATGTTTTTAACCTTATTGACAGTGTTGTTTTACCATTGCATTTGGTAAACAACCTTGTATTAGGATGTTAAACGGGACAGGCGCGGTTCATCGTATAGACTATGATAGCAATTGTGTTAAGTATCTTTAGAAATTTTTTGAGGGACTTGATCATTTTTTTTAGGCAACCAAGATAGTGTCATCGAGGGACTATGATCTTTTATTTTGTTTTTGTTTTGCCAAAGTACTCAACATGCGTAACATGGCCCATTTTTAAGGCAACAAGTGGATGTAACCCTAGGGGTGCAAGTGTGCATTGTGTTTGTAATTTTCATGCATTTAGGTCTTGTATTAGGTCAAGCTACTTGTTGATTGTGGATTTTTGCATACAAACCCTAATCTCTAATCATGGCATAATTGAAAACGTAAATGCGTAAAATAAATCTACTACTATTACAACATGGTTATGGGGAGGGGGATACAATTTTTGAATGGGGATTATTTGACAAGAAATTAAAACCCTAATTTTACTATTACATCCAAATTGAATCAAATGGCATAAATAATAAATGAACAATATTTAAATAAACAAATTAAATAAATATACAAAATAATATGAATATGCAAAAATATTTATGTTTATTTTTATGTATGTAAAAATGTTTAAAGAAACAAAATAAAAAGATTAATTTTATTTTTTTAGGATAAAACCCTAATTTTTCCTTAAGAATATAAATATATTAATTATACTATTTATATACAATAAAATAAAATAATGTGTATACAAAAATAAAATATATTTAGAAAAAGTAGTATAAATAATAATAATATATAAAAGTATATTTTTCATGTTTTTATTCTCAAGTATTTATAAAATAAAAGTATGTATATATTTATTAATTATATTAATCATGTAAAAAAATAAAATAAAATATATACAAGATAAAAATATATTTAGAATAATATTTTTGAGTGTAAATAAAAGAATAAAAATAAAAGGTATAATTATATTATTTTCAAGTTTTCAATAAATAGAAATATATACTAATTAAATTGTTTTTTATGTTAGAAAAAATAGAAATAAAATGCAAAATAAATGTGAAAATTTATAAAATATTTTTAGGTATTTTTTTTATGTTTGGAAATAATAAAATCAGAAATGAAAATAAATTAACAAAACATAAAAATATGAAGAGATGGGTCAGAGGGGGTGTATTCAGTAAAAGAGGGGTGTTAAAAACAAAAGAAGCAAAGCCCAGCCCAAGCCAGACTTCATCTTCAACCTCTGGCTTCAAATTTCACGCGCGCCCTGTATAAATGCTAGATCCTGCATACGTGCTCTATTGCAAACACATAACATCAAAGTTGTAGAGCTTTCCAAGACGAATTCAACCATATAAAAAAATGTCCTAACTTTCAAAGACTAGAGAGAATTTCTCTGGCCCTAAATCTTAACCTATTTTTTTCCAGGATGTTCATGGACCAAATTCTCTTAGCATGCTTAATTAAAATGAAAACTGAGCATATGTACAGATTCATGGCTATGAATACTACATTTCTTATTCACAAACCTAAGTCTAAATGTTCCTAAATAGAGAGATAGGAAGTTGATAAAAACCTGTTTCAACTGACTTCATGTATGGAAATGTGGAGCTTTTCAACAAGGTCTGAGATGTCTGGGAGCTTGCTTGAACTTCACTTGACCTTCTCCAATGTCTAGCTTGCCTTGAATGTGCTTGAACAAGCCTACAGAACTCAACCTGCACAATTTCAAATCAAAAATGGCAAACTCTGTTAATGGAGTTACAATTAGTGTTTAAGGGTTGGGATAGTTTGGATGGGTTATGTGGAAGATGTTTGAACCAATTTGGGACAAAACGCACGAGCAATTTGTGTTGTGGAACTCAAAGTGCAGGGAATGCCCTGTTTTACCAAGTGAAGATGATTTTGTGCTATAGGAGGTTTGAGGGCTCAAGGGGTCGTGTTTCTGGCTCAAGGGGATGTGAGAAAGTTGTTTCAAAAGCTTGCACCAGTTAGTTTTTGCCGAGGTTCCAGTTCTTGTGTTTTGGACAAATTTCTTGGTTATGAAGCAAAGTATGAGGAGTCATGTGAAGCAGGCCTGTACAGGCTATACATCAGCTTGCACACTTTGCCCTTGGCCCCTCCAGTTTGTTGATCTGATTTGCTGCACAAGATATGGCTCAATGCTCAAGGATTTAGTTTTGACATAAAGCAAGATTTGGCAAAAATGGAAATGTTATTTTTTCTACTTAGGGATTAATCTTGTGTACAATTCTCTAATGACCAAAACAATGCCTTAGACCAATGGATTTGCATTTAATTATTGAGTGTGGAATGGTTTTGAGGCCTGTAATCTAGTGCAAAGCAAGCTGATTTGAATTTGCAACTTGTATCAATATGAACATGCCATGGATGAAAAGTGAGTTTTTGCCAACTTCAAGCCTTCGATTCTCCCTAACCACAAATGAGTTTGGAGAGTTCTTGGACATTTTGGAAATCTTGCAACATGCTCTACAATCCATCTTTGAAATGAAATATGAGATTCCAAGTGGAACTATGTGAAAAATTTCCATGAAGATAGGTCAAAATACTGCCTAAACTAGGGCAAAATTTTACTAAGTTAAAAGTTTTAGGGACCCTTGTTCCAAAATTCATAACTTGAGATACAAGCTTCTTTTGGGAAAACTTTGTGAATAAAAGTTGTATATATTGTGGAGGACTACAAATTTCATGTTGGAAGTTTTGTTTGAATCCAATTGCATCATGATGAAAATGTTGGGCAAAGTTAGGAAAAATTAAGAAAATTTCATAACTTAGAAAAATTCTAAGTTATGAAAATTTTCAACTTTAAACGCTAATTTGCAAAAATGGGTTTCTTGATGAACAAGTTTCATATTTATACACATCTTGATGAAAAATGACCCTTGGCACTTGACTTTGACCAAAAAGTCAAAGTTTGACTTTTAAGTATACAGTCAAAATTTGATCAGTTGACTAGAAAAATTCATCTGTCAATCCAATGCAATTGAGATCTTTTGAACCTTGTGAATAGGTCAAGATGATGCCATTTAGTCCTTGAATCCATGCTTGAGCTCAATTTGCCATTGGTTAGGTCAAAAAGTCAGAAATTGCCCTTGTATAGTCAAAACCCTAAAAATGACCATTTTGCCCTTTTGATGATCTGATCAAATTTCTTGAGGAGTTGTAGAGGTAATCTTGTAAGTCCAACATGAAGTATGAAGGTCACTTTGAGCATTATAAGTCCAAAATTCCTTGTTCAAACTCAAACCCTAATTTAGGTCATCAGTGTAAGAAGATGTCTTGAGCAGTGCAAAACCCTAATCATGTCTGGAGTTCAAGGAGCCTTGTGAGGGGAAATCTTGATAAAATAAGAGGGAAAATTTTGGGGTACAACAGCTGCCCCTGTTCAATCTTCTTGAACCTGAAGAGTTAGGTTGGCGAGTTTGCCTTTTGTGACTCGAAGGTAAAAGATGATTGGACACTAGAGTGCCCGTAAATTTGCACTCATCAAAATGTAACTGAGGGAATAGGCTTAAAGATGCCATTTGGAGATGGTGGAATCTTGCTGGAGATGGGCTTAAAGATGCCATCCAAGAATGTTTGTTGAAAATCAGGAGAATGAACACTAGAATGGTATCCGTATCTGGAACGTATTTGAGTTGTATTTGGAGATTGGATCTGTATGAGCAAGGGAATGGCGTCCATGTCTGGAGTGTATCAAAGCTGTAACCGTATTTGATTCTTGAATGAATATCAGAATGACTTCCGTGTCTGGAGTGTATCTGTATTGTATCCGAAATCTGAAATCTGAATAAGCGACAGAAAGATATCTGTGTCTGGAGTATCTCTGGGCTGGGGAATAGGTTTGAATGAGTGACAGAATGGAAATCGTGTCTGGAGCGTATCTGGAATGTATCTGAGGTTGAGATATGTATGAGTAGCAGAATGACTTCCGTGTCTGGAGTGTATCCGTACTGTATCTGAAATCTTTAAACATTTGTTAAAGGTAGCTTTTAATCTTATCTTGAAAAGGGTAAAATGTTAGCTAAAACACAAAGTTATGTTGCATGACATGTATGATGAAATAAAATGTGTTCTATCCATGTTTATGATGTATGAATGTAATGGATGCGCATGTAAGCTGAGTAGCCGTCTTGCTGAGGAAAATAAATCCTTGATAGCTGGAGATAATGAAATCTTTGACCGCTGCCGGGGAAAATAAACCCTTGACTGCTGCTAAGGATTCAAAACCTTTGATTGTTGAGAAAGAGAAATCCTGGAGCCGCTGTTGAGGATTGAAAATCCTTGGTGACTTGTGGGGATTAACAAGAGCTTTGACAACTTCTTTGGGGAATTAAGAATCCTTCATGACTTTTCTGGCGGATGAGGAAAACTCTGACGATCTCTACTGGGGAATTAAAACCCGGAAGGCTTCAACTGGAGAGATGAGAACAAGAATCTTCGTTCTGCTGGGAAATAACTCTGGGGAGAATGTTTATCCTATTGGCGAGTTTTTTTCAAAAGCTTGGGTTATATGCCAATCTATTGAGGAAATGAGAATCTTCATTCAGGAGTTTGGGTCAGGAGGTTGGGTGTATGCCAATCTTCTGGAGTTTTAAGAATGAGAATCTTCATTCTGTTAAGGGTATCAAGAGCTTGGGAGTATGCCAATCTTATGGGGTTTTAAGAATGAGAATCTTCATTCTGTTAAGGGTATCAGGAGCTTGGGAGTAAGCCAATCTTCTGGAGTTTTAAGAATGAGAATATTCATTCTGTTAAGGTTATCAGGAGCTTGGGAGTATACCAATCTTCTAGGGTTTTAAGAATGAGAATCTTCATTCTGTTAAGGGTATCAGGAGCTTGGGAGTATGCCAATCTTCTGGGGTTTTAAGAATGAGAGTCTTCATTCTGTTAAGGGTATCAAGATCTTGGGAGTATGCCAATCTTCTGGGGTTTTAAGAATGAGAATACTCATTCTGTTAAGGGTATCAGGAGATTGGGAGTATGCCAATCTTCTGGGGTTTTATCCTTGGTTGGGGATAGAACAAAAGTTAACTGTTATCTGGTTGATTTCCAGGTTTTAAGATAACTTGTTGGAGGATTTGGAGAAATCGGATGATCTCCACTGTGGTTTAGAGGTTGAAATTTTTGGACTCTGTTGAGGAAGAAAGTTTCATCTTCACTGGGGAATTGTAGTTCAAAGTCTTCTGGCTCCACTGGGGATCGGGAGTTTAGAAACTTAGATCTGATTGGAGATTTTAAAACTTAACTCCGTTGGGGATATGTATTTCAAGGTTTTAGCTCTGTTGAGGATCTGAATGACATATTGCAGGGGATTTCGTCTGGAATAGCCTAAAGACATTTTCCTATACTTTAAAACTATCACTAATTATCCTTTCTCATTTCATTTTATTTGTAAGCAGTGATTATATTCAAATGCATATGCTCATTTAATAAATCATTGGACGTTTTCAAATAAAACACAAGTGTAAAAAGAAAGAAAAGGCGAACAAATTCCTGCACTTTGAAGTATCTTTGTATTAACTTTGTGTAAGTATTTTGTACAAAGGAGACAAACATCCTAGTAAGAGAATGTTGTCATGAAAATGAGAAAAATTTATACAAATAAAGATGGCTATGTGTAACAATTCCATAGGGTTCCCATTCTTCCATAGCCTTCACAACTCTGAGTATCTTGTCCATTTTGAAAATGGGCCAGTCTGAAAAACGAATCCAAAAATGATACACCCTTATGCAGAAAAAATACGCCCCTATTATATTTGAAATGACTTTTAAAGTACTCTTATGTGTCATCAGATTTTGATGGTTCATACACCCATCTTTTATCAATATTTAAACCCCTAATCTATAACAAATACGTAATTTAAAGACTACTAATTAAAATTATAATAAGACGACTATTTGAATTTTAATGGGCCAAATTTGGGGTATGATAATAGACTAAATCAACAATTATTTTAGGTTTCACAACGATTTTCTTTTGTTTGCATAAGACCAAAATGTTGTTGTGAGAATTACAGGTGTGGTGTGAGTAGTGTGGGGAAGTCCCATATTGATTAGGATTATGAAGACTTGATCATTTATAAGTGAGAGAACCCACACACCTATCACCTTAAAATCTTGGATGAATATGTGGTTTGTTTCTCACAAAGATGTATTACTCAAAAAAAGAAATTCCTAAAGCAGGAAATGTTCCTATCTTTCTGCCGAATTGCGCCAACAAGAAAGTCATTATCCTAATCATTTTACGGATTTTTTTTTCAAATAACCACTTTTTTCAAAAAAAAAATCCCAAATAACCACATTTTCAAAAAAATTACCAAAGTAACCACTTTTCAGACAAAAAAATCGCCACACAGAGGAGGCGCCACTATGTGTGACGCATGCATACAAATTAAAGAGGAGGCGCCATACTGCATGGCTTGTGCTCCAGTGTAATGCCATGTAGTGTGGCACATGCATGCAATATTACAGAGGAGGCTCTACCTAGTGTGGCTTGACAGTTGTATTTATTAATTTTTTTTAAATAAAAATAAAATTAACTAAAAATATTTTATATTAATATTTTATATTACACAATGCATGGATGCATTTTTTCCCGGACGTCCCCTCAACCTAAGCGGGTCCCAGTATGACATAAACGGCCCCGCCTTTTCCTCACCCCTTTCCTAACTCCTCTTTGTTTATTTTCCTAAGGTGTTTGGGGTCTGTTATGACTCACTTGATGATGAGGTGCTTGGTGTGATGGTCCTGGTACATCAGGATCATACAACTCATCGATCATTTTGCCCCACTGTGTCATGCTTCTAAAGAGATCAGTGTCCATGTTGTTGAAGTTTGGTCTTATTGGTTGGGATATGTGTGGGTGGGGTGTTTGATAATATTGGGATATTGACTCATGTTGGAAACGAAGTAGAAGTTCTTGTGGTGTATGAAATTCGTATGATGGTTGGGTACTTCGATGGTGTGATGTTTGATTGTATGTAGGTTGGGTGGTATGGTAGGAAGGATATGTATCATATGTGTCTGGGGTGTTGTGGTAGGATATGGAGGGTTCATATTGTTGGTGGTGGATCAGGTCATGCTCATGGTATTGTGTTTGTGTGTGTGGCATGAATTGATGACAGGTTTAGTTGGATGTGGTAGTGTATGGTTATTGGGTTTGAGTGGATTGACATTGTTGTTGGGTTTGGTATTGATTAGGGGTTGGATGTTGGGGTTAATGTTGGGCGTATGATGCAGCTCTTTGGTGTGGTTCGATCAAATATGTCTAATGAGACAAAAACAAATTTTTTGAAACCGATGTGTACCATGTCAAATATTGGAGAGTTGGGTTTAAGTCATCTTGCGAGATCGGCTCCCTTAGGACCAATTCACATCAATTCCTCCATTGACCACATTGATTTTTAGCGAAGTCTCTCAAATCATTAAATCCCCATTGGTTGTCAACTCTGAGTAGATACCATTGTCCCAAACATGTAGGGGGTCTGGGATACCCTATTACACGCCAAACTGTAGCTTCACACGATCACTATGGTGCATCTCCATAGTAGTGAATCTGATGAGTGTTGTTTTTTTAGTCCAGACTTCAGTATCTGCTGGGTTAATCTCATGGTCGAGATCCTTATACGACCTTCATAGAAACTGTAAAGGAAAAACAATGTTAAGCTAATATTAATATTAAACTTAATTAACCTATTGAAAGAGTTGTATAAAATATATAAGTTGAATAACTCTTCTGATCCAACATGATCAATAAGATTTCGGTAGACTACTATTGTGTTTCTAGGGGGTTTATTATAATTCATCCCTGGAACAAACCACCTACATAGAAAAAATGGGTAATAAATTAATACATGTTGGTTATAGTATATAGTATGTAAAATTTGTGTTTTAATAATCTTACTTTGTAGAAAACGGGAAGACGAATGGCCTTGTGTTGTGGGGGGGGGGGGGGGGGTGTCGGCATTCTCGACCAGCACCATGTTTGGAGCAAAAAGGCGCAGGAATAGAAAGAACAACTTTCGTTCGATGCGTTTTTACACAGGGAACTATACAGATTGGCCAAAACAGCAGAGCCCCAACTATATGTGTTTATTTTATCAAAATGTGTTAACAAAGGTAAATACACGAGTTTAACAGTATTACCCGTTGTTTCAGAAATTATATAGTGGCTAAATAATATCATTATGTAACACCGAGATTTTCAGAATTTTTCTTGCTCGGTAGAATTTTCGGTTATTACGAGACTACTATGATATTCTCTAAGAAGACAGAGATTAATACCTTGGCATCTAGACCCTTGTTCAAATAAACAGACTCCCAAAAGTTCCTCCCATATGGTGTTGTCTTGGTTGACTCGGCGATTGACAACATTACCATCAATCAGTAGACCGAATAACATGTACACATCCTTTAGTGTGACGGTACATTCACCACATGGAAGATGAAAGGTGTGAGTTTCGGGTCTCCATCTTTCCACTAATGCGAGAATAATTTTATAGTCAACATGGTAATTGAATATGTTGAGTAACGGAACAAAATTGGCGTGTCGTAAGTACGATTCAATTTGTACGTCGTTAGGGACATATTCATGAACACGGCAACATAATATTTTAACATCCTATTAAAAACATGAATTACGTATAAGAAATATAAGATTTGCGTATAACAATCATAAAAACTATGAAAATCAAATTTGTCGACAATTAACATCTATTGAAGAAAAATAAACTTACAAAGATTTCAATGTTGTTGAGTGTTCCTCTATGTTGATCACCCATGGTCAAGAGAGCCATTTTTCTTGGTTACTCGTGTGTTCTTGTTGATGTTTCAAGAAAGAAATAGTGTGTGAGTTATGATTGTGATGAACATATAGAGTGAATGTTATATGTATTTATAAGAAAATATTGAGGAACACTATGCATTCACGTGAGAAATCTTTGCATGCAATTTACACATAGGCGTAACACTAGGTGTAGCATACTTTTGTTTTTTACATTAAGGCTTCATTCAACATGGTTTGTTACTTTTTGCATACATACAAAGCTACAGTGTGGCAGTAATCAGATGACATGCATGCAAGCCTGTTGTTCACGTGACAAGCCACCATAGATGGCGCACACTTACAAAATAAAGAGGACAAGCCACCCTAGGTGGAACATGCTTACAAAATAAAGAGGACAAGCCATCCTAGGTGTAACATTCTTACAAAATAAAGTATACACCCCATACTTTCATCAGTTTATTTAAGCGTTTGTTTAGGGCGCATTACTAGTATACAATCATAACTCACAAAAAACAAACCTTAACACATGAATCATTCACAAAATTATACTATTATTTCTCATATTAACGGTGAGACGTTCAACTGCGATAACTTCAGTTTTAATTTTCATAATACCGATTTTATCCGCTTTCGGACAAAAAAGAAATCAAATTTTGCACGCTTCAAAGATAGACTGGAAGCAAAATTGTTGTGTGGTCCAGTTTACCAAATTCTTTACAAGTCTCCAATTCTATTTGACAACAACCAAGTCATATTTTATCAACTAAATGTGCGCAACGATGATGATGTTCAAAACATGTTTCGAACGCATGAACAATTCGGGTTCAATGGGATTGAGCTCTATGTTTTATTATTACAACCTGATCAAGAGGACATTGTTTGGCATAATGAACAAATGCGACAGAAGAAAAAGGGGCACCCTAATAGCACTCGTATTAGAACTTAAATGGATACGACCAACAAAATGATAAGATTATACAGTACATGTCGTCTTCCCGGATACAATAGAAAAATTATCCAAAAATTTGGTCTAGCTCTACAACCTAACTTTTTTATAGAAAACTTTCCGGAGTAATTAGTTTATTGTAAGCAATAAATTTCAATTTAAATTTGGGTTTTTATTTTGTGTTCAATTTATCATTCGATTACAATAACCTTCACATAATGATCCAAAAAATTACAACACGACAAAACAACAACATGATAAGCAGACAAAATAACTAAACACATCATAATATCTAAGAGATAAAAACCGTCAACATAATATCGTCTGGTCCAAGCATCATCATCATGAAATCAGAGTCGCATCTCACCTTTTTCCATGATCGACTTACTCTATTTTTTTCCTCAATGTAGTTTGTCTTTCAATTTTTCTGATCTGTTCACCTTCAGGAATGTCTCCTTCCAACCAGTCAATCAAGTGTCTCTGAAAATGCTCGAATGTATGTGTGTTCCAGAGTTTAATCTTCATCAGAGGCTTTGTCGCTGAAAAAATAACATGTGCATCTCTTTTGATCTGTGATAACCTTGGCAAGGGAGTGGAAGATATTTTCTAAGAGTGATGTGAGAAATGTTGTGAAAAAATGAAGAGGATGAGTAATTGTTTTTATAGAAAACCATATACAACTGTCAAGCTACACAAGGTGACGCCTCCTCTCTAATATTGCATGCATGCGCCACACTACATGACATTACACATGAGGATAAATTAAAGAGGAGACGCCACCCAACAATGTTTTTTCAAGCTTCATTGAGATAGTCCGTGTTTTTATTTAAATTTACGATAATCTTGATATTTTCTTATAAATAGAATATAACCCTCAAAGAAACAACATTTTTTAATTGATTCTTTGGGATAATTGTTACTCTTCTCTAAGTGATAGTAATAACTTATGTTGTTTATCTCATTTACTATCTCAATATATTGAAAACTTAGTTGGGAGACAAGATATACATCTTACAAGTAGGGATGGAGTCAGAAATTTGAAGTTGTGGGGCGATATATTTTTGTAACATAAATTGTGCATACTTTTTTGACTAAAGTATAAATATATGTTATAATTATTTTTTATGAGATTTATTTTATAAAAATATTTAATAATTTTTCAAGTTTTTTTATTTGTGTTAATTTCTCAAATATATTTAAAATATTAATAATATTTTTTTACAAACATGATAATCTTATTCAGTCGATATATTTTTGAGAATTGACGATTGTGTATACTCTTGAAAAATTCAAGTAAAGTGAAATTAACGTTGCATATTTCAATGGAAAACTTATTAGAATGATGTTGTGGTAGTTGAAGCTGTCAAAATAGATCAAGCCTATTAGGTCAGTTCATAAATCCAAAATTAGCATGAAACGGATCATAAGATACCTTAAAAAAACACGATTTTATCTTTTTGGTCTAGATTATCGAGTCTATATTTTTCTCAAGCTTCAAATGTTTTACAAATAAATTAAATAGTTATAAAATAATTGAAATGATGTTACAGAGCTCATATAATAAAAGCAGATTAAGAAGAGAATAAATATTCATCTGATATGTCTATAATTAATAGTTTTTGCTCATAGTGATTTATCAATGTGTGTCTTTTTTACAACTAAACGGAATTGAAGAAATGATTGTATGTAGTTGCATTATTTACATGAACAAACATGATCAATATAGATACGTAATAAGGTGTTTAATTTGTATTTCTTTTTTTTTCTTCTTTCAGATCTATATGCATTATTTGTAGATATTTTTTAAAAATATTTGTATAACCTTTCTTTAAATTTAAATATTAACACTTTAGGTTCGATCCACCGCAACTTCAATCGAAAAAATATTAAAATCACTTAATAGTAGAACTGATTTTCAAATCAGATTATATAGGTGGTGAAAATATAAAATAAAAATTAACATATTAAATGTTGAAGATTATGTAACGAGTATACACTTTGCAAAAAATAAATTATGTTTAGATATTTCAAATAATTATTATATAATTAAAATTTAATTTTCTAAAAAAAATAAAGAATATTTTAAATTCAAATAAATAATAATAACAATAACAATAATAATAACAATAATAATAATAATAATAATAATAATAATAATAATAATAATAATAATAATAATAATAATAATAATAATAATAATAATAATAACAACAACAATAATAACAATAACAATAATAATAATAATAATAATAATAATAATAATAATAATAATAATAATAATAATAATAATAATAATAATAATAATAATAATAATAATAATAATAATAATAATAATAATAATAATATAATAATAATAATAATAATAGTAAAAATAAATGCAACAATGCTAACAAGTTAGAAGAACATATCATCTCTTATGTATTATATTGATTACAAATAATACAAAAGGTACACAATATGTAGACTTTGGAACTAGTCAATGTATCCAAATCTTAATAAAAAATATATAAAGATCTTTCTCCTCTAAAATGTATATAAAAAAAATAAAAAATTGATATTCAAGATATCAATGATTCAATTCATTTTAGATTAGCATGATCATAGTAACTATATTAGGCATATGACAAAGTAATATTTTTTTTGTGATGAAAAATCACATATTATTTTTGTTGTCTATCTTCTTCTTATTCCTTTTAATTACCACTGCGACACCTTTTCGCTGCCTCACATCCTCTATTATATGGGTTGGCTGGAATCGGTCTACAACTGCCAGGATTATTTTTTCTATTGCATGAGATAGTGTCGCTTCTCATTGCACCATAATTAATATTTGTGGCATCAACACCTTGCGTAAAAATAGAACAAACTAAAAGGACACTAAAGAATACAATCAACATTGTCTTTGTCATTGTCATAATAGGTACAACGTAACTATATAACTTTTTTAGAAAAAGTTATATAGTTACGTTGTAATTAATAAGAAATTGGTGAATAAGTTATTCACAAACTTAATTTTTGTTAGAGGGTTGCATGTGCTTAAATAATACTTTTTCATCCAATAATTAACCACCAATGAAATTATAGCTATCACAAATGAGATTACTGGCCGTCCGAAAGTATAGAGAGAGTCAAAGAAATTTGAGGATGTTCACAAATTTGTCTTGACCGTGCATATTAAAATTATCCATAATAGTGTAGAGTATTTTGGTGAAAAAAATGTAATTTTTTAAGTTTATTGTGATTTGAGGTATTGTCTAACAAATATATGTATAAGAATAGTGGCTACTTTTTCTTTTTCTTTTTTTAAAAATGGATTTAGGAGAACTTCCTTATAAAGATAAGTGGTAATTTTAATGTAACTTTAATTGTTATTGGCTCCTCCATAAAAAATTGTTTGTTTTTTTATAAATAAAAAATGCATTAATGCAAGTACAAAGGTGGTCGGGCATAATACAACAAATCAAAGAAATAAAAATATTTCACAAAAGACCCTAATTGCTCCAAACAACTCTACAAAAAAAAAAATTAGAACTACCATACAAGTAAATGGATTCACAAGTCAGTCTGCAAATTTGCAAGCAATCAAAACTTCATTTAAACCATAAACCAACCCCACGAAAGGTGATTAGCTAAAAAACAAAGTCTACAACCCCTTTAGAAATCCCTTTAAATAGAGTTTCGTTTCTAACTAACCATATAGACCATAAGACGACAAAAGAGATCAAAAGTCTCAACTTGTTAGAAATTTCACCTGCAAGATTCAAATCATAATTCAGCAAAAGAACAATCAAAGAATGTGGATTGAGTGGTATACCAACATCAATCCAGTTACCTATGAGAAGCCAAACACGATTTGCCACTAGACAAATAGAAAAAGATGAGAATGAGTTTCTGCAAGCCAAAAACAAAGCGAACATACTAAGTCATGCACACCTCTGAGCATCCCTTTTTTTTGGCTAGTTTATCTCACGTTTGTAATGTGTTCAATAACAACCTCCACCCGAAGTCTTGTATGTTGCTAAGGACACAATTTTTCCATACTAATTAAATAGTCTGAGCCCAATCTTCATTGAAATCTGAGCCTGCTCCAGCAATACTCGAACTCGATCCCACAATGAAATTTAACCTTATACCGGGCTGCCTTGATAGAAAAAACACACACATCGCTCCAACAAACAAAATTATCTTTGTGTATCATGTGAAGACTGAATGAATCAAATGATATTGAATAACTCCTCCTTCTCCAAAGAAAAATGGCATATTAAACTACACTGATCAAAAGATTTAAAAGGTGGAACGAGATTTTCTTCCTGAAATGTGTATTTGAATACACTATCTTTTATTTTGTGCTAAAAATTTTATATGACTTCTTCCATTATTTTAATTGGTTTTAATAGGTTTTTAAAAGTTAAGTTGAATTCTGCTTATTTTTTGAATAAGTGCTTATTTTTAGCTTAAACAAATATTTGATACATTCTTGTTGTGTAGGTCGTAAAATGGGCTACGAGATGTCATTTTGCCCATTTTAATATGCGATGGAAATCTAAGAAGATAAGCTACAAGTTTCATGTTGAAGTCAAATTCCAGTTCGTACTGAAGAAGGCTCAAATAATTCAGTTTAGTTCCAAACTTAAGAAAATACTTGTTTTTCGGGCCGATTTTTTAAATTTTCGGGTCGGTTTCTTTTTAAGCTTGATTTTCTTGTATTATTTAAATTAAAATGAAGTGTTACTGATAGGGAGTCAGTATTCATGAAATTATAACATTGAGCCACTAAGATTCTATGGAGAACTAATTCTTACAATTGATCTGTCGAATCATGTTTCCATAAGACTTTGAGGTTTTTACTTTTATCAATTCAATTTTGTTTCTCTTTCAATTTTGTTCTGTAAACTTCTATTGCGTAATTTTTTATTTTGTGAAATAGTTTTGATTAATTTCGTATGATTGCATAATTAACTTTAATCACTTTTGATGTAATTTTATCGTTAATTTGCGTATGTTAAATCATGATTACTTAATTCACGATTACATTAATTTGTTTTCTTTATTAGGAAAATAGGATTGTCAATCATTATTATATTCATTTCACTTTCAATTAATATTGGTTTTGAATAGAGATCGAAGCTGCTTAGGGAATTGGTAAGGTAGAAATCAATGATAAGTCGAACACTGAAACAATAGACTAACTTGTTCATGAAATTCTGTTAATCGTTTCAATATTTTCAAATTCTGGTTATCATCATCTTAATAAAAATAGACACCCCCAAATGTTTTAATCCGTTGTTACAATAATAAAGAGTATTTGTGATACGAATCAAGTGTCGCTTCCCTAAAGTACATTTTTAATTACTCATTTTTTACCTGTGTGTGACGGCGGATAAAATTGGCATTGTTGTCGGGGACTCTTGTTCGTTACTAACCAATATTAGAGTCATAGGTATTGTGTTCTTGCGTGTTGGCCCGTGTATTCTTGTTGTTTTGCAAAATTCATGACCTAGCGTAAAAAACTTGATTTTTAGGAAAATTGTCTCTAAATTGAAATTTTACTGTGCCATTTTAATAGAAAAAAAATCAAGAATCAAAGTCTCCTACTATGGGGAAAATCCACGAGGCACCACCCTCAAAACCCCAAATTCATCATTTTTCTATATTTTATGATTTCTTTTATGTTTTCATAGTATTAGAAAATTCCAAAAAAAAAAACAGTGAAATTCTTATTTTACTTAACTAAATTAAATATCATGTTTTTGTTTTTTAATAGTATTTTCTTTTTTCCATTGTTTTTGCTTAATAGGGACATTGTCGGTATTTTCACATTTGTTGTTGCATTGCTGAACTAATTCTGGCTACTAGCTCTGGTTATGATGACTTGTTTGATTTTGATCATGAAGTTGAAAAAACATTGAACGCACGTCGTAGATCATATCAGGCTAGCACTAGTTCACCATCCATTAGCGGTAGTGATTCTGATTTTGTGTTCTCCCATATTTTGATTCTGATTGTGAGATTAATTATAATAACATAGTTGAACAAATAACTTTTAGGCAACTAGTTGCACCTGCTGTGAATTATAATGTGTTGTGTATTCAGTATCCTGAAGTTGTTGCACCTTTTAAATTGAAATCTGGTTTAATACATTGTTGCCAAAGTTTAGTGGTCTTGTAGGGGAGGATCTGCATAAGCATCTGAAAAAATTCCAGGCTTTGTGTACTACACCATTGAGGCCTAAGGGAATTACAGAGGATCACATCAAGCTCAGAGCCTTTCCATTTTAATTGCAAGGTGCTACAAAAGATTGGTTATATTACCTTGAGCCAAATTTTGTTACAAGCTGGAATGATCTCAAAAGGGTGTTCTTATAAAGATTATTCCCTGCCTCAAGAGCTGCTTTGATCAGAAAAGAAATATGTTGTATTAGACAGGTTGATATGGAATTATTGGTCGAGTACTAGGAGAGATTCAAATAGTTAGTGTCTAGTTGTCCTCAACACCAGATTATCGAGCAGTTACTTATCCAGTATTTCTATGAGGGGTTGCTACCAATGGATAAAAACATTTTAGATGCCGCTAGTGGTGGAGAATTTGTTGATAAGGCCTCGGATGCTGCCAAAGCCTTGATTGAGAACATAGCACTCAACTCTCAACAGTTCACAACTAGAAATAATTTTGTGGTCCAAACAAAAGGTATGAATGAGATTCATGCTTCTTCTTCCAACAAGGCTCTAGAAATCAGAATTGACAACCTTACTTCTTTAGTGAAACAGTTGGTAGTGGGAAAACCGCAAACAACAAACTTGTCTGGTATTTGTAGTTATCCTGAACACCTGACTGCTACATGTCCTATTCTACAAGATGAGTCGGTCACTGAGTTTCCTCAACCATATACAGTAAAACTTTACAATCACGACAACAATCAGAACATGTACAACATTCCTGACCTGTACACTAACAATTACCATTTAAATTAGAGGAACCTTCCAAACCTTCGATATGGGAATCCGCAACCTAGCCAACAACAGTTGATGTCATCTCTGACGTCACCATATAACCCTCCCATGTAACCACCTTTACACCTGCCATGCCTTCACTATAGGATCTTGTCAAGCAAATGGTTGTACACAGTCTCTAGTTTCAACAAAGAACTTATTCACACTATTCATAATTTTCAAACACAGATTGGATAGCTGGCCACTTCAATGAATGCCATGCAGCAAGCTCGAGGATCAAACAAACTACCTGCCCAAACAGTAGCAATCAAAAGGCCCTAATGTGAGTGCAATTTCTTTGAGATCTACAAAGAGTGTTGAATCAGCCCCGACTCCCTCAACTCTAACACCAGAAAAATATAACAAAGTTGTTGAGCTCATACTTGAGCACACACCTAGTTCTGAAGTTGTTATTGAAACTAAAAAAGAGAAAGAGTAAGTACCATCAATTCCTTTATCACAGATAACAGTGAAAAACAAAAAAGTTGGATGAGGAAGATAATGATAAATATATATTGGACATATTTAGAAAGGTGGAGGTAAACATTATGCTTCTTGATGTAATTCAGTAAATTCCAAGTATGCCAAATTTCTAAAAGACTTATGCACTCACAGAGGAGATTGAAGGGTAATGAGAGAGTGAATATGGGAAGAAATGTTTCAACCCTCATTCAGCCTACACTTTCAGAAAAAGTCACAACTGAGCATAATGTCTCTCCTCTCACTCAGGCCATGCCCCAAAAGTACAAAGATCTAGGAACTTTTGTTATTCCCAGTACCATTGGGGATAGTAAATTCAAAAGTTGCATGTTGAATTTAGGAGCTTCTATTAATTTTATGCCTACTTCTATTTATAACAATCTTGATCTTGGTCCTTTGTAAAATACAAGTTTAATCATTCAACTAGCGAATAAGAGCAATGCCCACCCTGCCAGAGTAGTAGATAATGTCCTTGTTAAAGTTAATGACATGATTTTTCCTGCAAATTTTTACATCCTGAACATGGAAGGAGAAACTAAGTCAAGCATGAAACCCATCATTTTAGGAAGGCTTACAAGGGCCAAATTGTGTTGAATATTTGTATATTTTAGTGGCGCTTATTAACTTGATTCATTGGATTCACAAGTCAAAACCTCAAATTGTGTGTAAATATTAGCTTTAGGGGATTATTGTGTAAATTTTGTGTAGTTTGATCATTTGCAACTCATTTTGTAGGTATGTTTGCATTGGAGGAGCATTAATAAAAAGACAAAGAAAGGCTTCAACATGCATTTTAGGAACAAGGTAAACCTGCAAGGTGGAGCTGAGCACGGTTGAGACGCCATCAAGAAATAATATCCAGAGTTGTTCGTGTTGATCGTGCCTTGGCAGCAAGAGGGCATTGATCGCCAATTAGGGCGGTTTGAGTTGTTTGTTTTCCAACAACGCTGAGCGCATCCTGATAGCTTTGAGTGCATGTTACTTTATTATCCTTGTATAAATAGCTTTTCACTTCATATTTTTAGGGTCAGCCACTATTTTTGAGAGAGAATCCACCAAGAATAAGATAAAAACTCATAATCAAGGAATCTGAGTTGAATATGCAACCTTTGTTGACTAATCAACTAAGATGCTTATTCATTTCTTCTCCTGTCTTTTAAAGCAAGCTACCATGATGATATATAACTAAATCTCGTTTGTTAGGATTGAATGTGATTAATCATACTCGTGTGTATTTATTCGGATCATGTGTTACGTGAACTAGTTATGATTCTATGTTATCTTTGTTTTCATATTAATTTTATGGGTTTGAATCATTATTGACAAATATATTTCATGTCTAGAGATAGATTTGGAGTTTGAATTCACTTGTATCAAGTCTTAATGTTATTGTGTTGCTTAATAGGTATAGAGATTATTGATTAAGCAATACAGTAAAAATTACGTCATCGGGTAGACATAAGTTATGTCGAAGAGTGATACGTGATAATAACGATTAATAACTAGGTCCGTATACTAGATCATTTGAATATATATGAAATATGTTAATGAAATCTAATCTTTACATGTTTCTCTACTTGTTAATTTCTTAAGCATTTATCATTGTCATATTTGTTTACAACTTGTTACTTTATCAAATCAAAACTCTTACGACCCTTTCCTTAAAATCATATTAATTGAATGCCAGTGATATCGCATTAATCCCCGTGGAGACGAACAAACAATAATTACCCCTTTAAAAGTGATTTCATCAAAATGGCGTTGTTGTGTACCCCAATATTTGCACAATTATTTTTTACCCTCATAGGCTTATGTTTCATCATCATACATATTTGTCATATGCATATCATTAGTTTTAATTGTGTGGGATCAAGAATGTTAATAGTTAAGTGTGTATCACCCAAAGAAAAAGAGAATTGATATTCAAGAGATTGAATATGAGAATCTCATCATCATGAGCATCACCTCTACACATAAGACTTTATTTTTAAGGATTCCTCAAGATTCATCAAAGGAATTAGGGTTTGGAGGATTGATCTCTATCTTCTAACTTTTGTGATCTCTGAGCTAGCATTTTTGGTCAAAGTCAACTTGTGGTTTACTTTTTGAGTAAAACATGATTTCATGGTCTTGTACTTGTCTCAAGGCATCTATGTGTATCTTATTGATCATCACAATTAATCAGAAGATTCAAATTGGATAGAAGAAGTTGAGAATTGATTGCACTGAGCAAAAGTTGATAGTCTAGATCAAAAGTCAAAATTTTGGATTTTTAGTCAAAAGAGATCATTTTGAGTCAATATCATGAAAAGAATGCTAAAGCTCATTAATACTTGCATTTGAATTCCTACTTTAGGTAGGCATTAGTTAGTTAGTGAATATGTCATGCTAGTTTAGATCTCAGTTTTGCTAAGTGATTTTAATGCTTGATTTTCATGGTGATTAAGAGGATATAAATGAAAACCAAGGCCTGATTTGTGTTCTTCATGGAAATTTGCAAGGAATAGTGTTTTGATTTTTCATTTTCGTTACTGTTTGGATGTGGCTCCGGTGAGGTTGGCCGGAGAAGACGACCGGAGCTAGGGCTCTGATGTCTGAGGACTTAGCTGACTCTTTGACCGTGCGTGTAGTATTTTAATTGTTCTTTAATCTCTATGTAACACCCTAAAACCTCCACGTAATTATTAAATCAAATTTGAAGGAATTTAAAACATTTCAATACTCAGGATGTTACCTTTATACATACATATGCTCATCAATTTGAAATACGTAACACAATTATGAAAACATAAAATCGTATGTACATCATGTCTGAAAAATCTTTCATTTATTCACAACATAAAACATCAATAACAATTATTTTCAACTCTTCAACAAGAGTGACAAACATCATCCTTCAAAATTCAACCTAAAGCAATGCTTAAATCCAACAAATATCGTTTTACAATGTTTACTCCCAACATAAACAAAACAAGCGTAAAATCCCCAAGTGTTACATATCAGAGCTGACATCGAATCAATCTACGCAAAATGAGGTCACTACTCAACTAAATTCAACCTCAAGCTACTTCGGATCATCTGCATGTTACTGATATAAATGTAACATTCAAACAGAAGGAGTGATATATCATAACAATATAAAAGGAAGCATACTGACGAGTATATAATAATTCAAGTACACATAATCATACTATTTTTACCTCGCACCTTTACTTTGTCCATCATAACTCAAAGTACATCAACATATGAGCAAATATACAAACAACACATAATACTCATCATAATATAACTCATACTCTTTCACCATCAAAATATCAAGTTATCAATAATAAATGTCTACAATGCGACCGACACTGACTCAATGCATGTGGTACCAGTAGGACATAAGCTCTCATCATAAAGCAAAATAGGGCATTATTAGGGCATAAGCCCCCATCTTCATGCCAATACATGCCATCTATCGCCAATATAGGCCATTTACAGAGCATAATCCCTTATCATGAGTGCATGCGACACCGACATAAAACAACTTAAAATACATAGATATTCCTACCCACCAATGTCACACCAATACACTCCATTGTAATCATCACCATCAACTTAAAGTACATCATGCAAAACAATATAGCGATTAACACAACATCATCATACTAAATCGCAACATTCATCATAACACATTACTTAAAAAATAAACACAGATAGGTATCTATTTCTGTCAAATAATTATATATTGTTTTCCAATTTATTTTTATAGGATAGAAAATAATTATAGCTTTTCATTGGTCCAAACGGCGCGTCAAACAGACACCCGAGTCAAAAGTTGTGAATTTTACAAATTTTGAAAAATCTGTCAGCTTCAGTGGTAACCAGTTACTACCAGGAGGGTAACCGATTACACCCTTGTAACCCAAAGTACTACGCTTCTCGCTAGTTTGGTAATTGATTACCTCCCAGTAAGTAACCAGTTACACCTTCACGTTTTTCTTGTTTTGCCCAAAATTGCACAGGATAATCGATTATTCCCAGGACGTTAACCGATTACACCTAATGCATAACAAAAAATCTGCAACTTTACAAAATACGAATTTCATTATTTCATAACCCAAACTTCCAATTTTTCTATCGAAATATTGTATTTATATACTACCAATTATTCATAAACATTTCCCATCAATCCAACTCAATTTACATCATCAATTTCACGAATTACACACACAAATGCATCAAAAGAGTTCATCAATGGGCAAAATCCCATAAAGCAAAAATAGTGAGAATCAATAACACACAATCATAGAACCTAACCACTACCACACCACATCAATATGCAACTCATTATAGAGTTAGAACCCCCCCCCCCCTACCTTGGATTTTCTGGTTATTAACTCTTACGATGAAACTTCGTTCCCTAGCCTCTTTCACGTATTTTCTCTTCTATGATCCTTCTTCCTCTGTTTCTACGTTCCAATTCTATTTTCTCTTCCCAATCTTATTTTATTCCAACAGTGACCCCTTGGACCCCTAAATTATTATTCAAACTTTTCCGTTCCTCATTAAAATAATAATAATATAATTATAAAACTATAATTATTAATTTAATTCTAATAATATTATATTAGACCACATTCTCCTTCCACCTCTAATTTTCTACATTTTTAGTCATACACCCCAATACCTTAGTTTATATAATTTCTAAGGTAATCACCTCTCTTCTAAGCACAACAACACATCCCAACGTTCATCAAAATACGCCAAGAATACCACATCACATAGTTACTTAATTAAAAATAATTTAAATAGAAAACTGGGTGTTACGACTCTCCCCCACTTAGAATATTTTCGTCCTCGAAAATTAGCTTGATACTAACAACTATGGATATGACTCTTTCATCCTTCTTTCCTACACTCACGTCATGTTTGGCATCATTTCAAATACCACTAACCAATATCCCACCTAGTCAACCACCATAATCCCACAAGATTCCTTGCTATCGGTTTATGAATGTACCGGTTCATCTCACTTCTTGCCCCATCACCCTAGGATATAGAATCTATCACTTGATTAGTCAACAATGTTAATGTAAGCATATAAACATAACCATAACATCGATAATGTTAACACATACACAAGTACCACATTGCTACGTCTCACCAATTGAACATGCAAATTAATATATTCTATTGACATGTCAGCAACACGAATAATGAACAAACCCTTCATATATCACTTCCTTTATGGAATATCCACTAGTTTGCATTATGCATACAACTTCTAATGTTTAATCCTTGACTCCAAAAGTCATACCCGCATAACGAACTGCGTCACATTATGCTTCCACTATGCTACTCTGATCATCTACCATAAGTCACTATCTCCATTTTGATTTCCATCAACTATCAGATCTACAAGTTTCACATCTATCTTCAGACTCTCTTTAGTACCCACCAGGAAATCAATATTCTCTTTTCGACATCCTCAACCGTCCACTCTGCAGCGTTAGCTCGCATACCAACTCAAGTTTCTAAACTGCTCAATAATTTCCAAGCCTTTCATATCCACTTTCCCATTAGGTTCACGCGAACTAGTGAATGACTATCCTCTCGATAGAACGTTAATCACCTTACACACTATCAAGCTTGCAAGATAAGTTTATTCAATCCAACACGATGGTGTCTACTATCAACAAGAGATTGAGGGTGATCACATCCTCAATTTGTCAATAGATAGCTAACAACCATAATGGAGCATAAATCATCATTACCAAAGTATAATAGCGTTCCTTTAGAACTTGTGCTCAAAGTCACCTAAACCACCAAGGCCCAATAATCTCCTTAAGGGTTTATAAAGTCTTCCATAATTTTCTTCTCATTCGATCTCGTCGATGAGACACCATTGCCCAAATACATTACATAATCGTATTCACACTCACTTAGCATCACGCAAATGTTAAGTATTTTCCAACTCAGGAAATGCTAACTTACCAAATACATCATAATTAATTATGTTCCAATTGATGTCTTTAAATCTCACAACATCGAGGATCCACATATTTTCACATTTGAATCTCATTCCAATCGCAATCTCAATAATACCATCTCCACATCCTTATTGATGATAGAAACTTCCAAAATTTTCCTGACACATGTCGATATTATGCTATCAATAACACATAATCCACTCTACCATCTAACTTTCTCTTTTCCTCAAAGATCTCTCCACTCTGACCATTCTCAATTGGATAAAATTTCACTTCTATGTGTTTCTCCAATACCTTTATATCATAACTAATACCAACATCTCATTCATTAACAACATATCATTCTTGACCTTGTCTCAAACAAACTGCAATAATAACCATTTATGTCAAAAAGCTTTTGGTCTCCGTAATCGAATTCAGATCCTCCTAATATAAAACTACATCTACTTGGAATGGATCCACAGTTACCACCACCCGAAATAGAGTACTCAAGAAAGCTCATGTCCTTCAAATATAATTTACACCTTGATAACTTTACACAAATTTTCCTCCCTTTCGACGCTGAAATTCACATCACAATATTCAACATGCCTATATTCTGACTTAGATTAAATCAGAATGTCTACAATACACATCACAACAAATTGATCCAAAAATTCATATTGCCTACACCGAGTTCTGAAAGCTGTCCTCTAACTATCCTCACCCTTCACCCGAATTTGAAGGTAACCCAACCTCAATTTGATTATACTAAAGACATACTCATCTATCAGTTGGTCCATCAAATCATCAATCCATTTGAAGTGGATATTTAATCTCAATCACTACCTTAATAAACTGTTGGTAATCAACACACAATTTTGTACTACCTTCCTTCTTCTTAACTAATAACAACTGAGCTCTTCAAGTGATACACACGGTCTCATAAATTTCCTTTCCAACAAATCTTATAATTTCTTCTTCAATTCACCCACCTCTGAAGTTGATGTCCTGTATGGTTCCATAGATACAAGTTTGGTACCAAGGACAAGATCAAAATAAAACTCCACCTCCCTCCAACATCACCACTTGACAAATAATTTAATTCCAGACACTGGAATCATTTTCAAAACAAAGTTAATCATTTTAGATTTCTAACGCTTCAAACGAAACTCAAATCAAACACTTGAATTTTCAAACTTTTCAGAAAATTCATTTCAACACAGTGGTAACCGGTTCCCTCCAGGATGGTAACCAGTTACATCCCTGTAAACCAAAAATACTACGTAACTATCTGATAGTGTACCCGGGTACCCATATATTGGTAACTGGTTACACGCAGTCCAAAAGCACTTTTCTACTGCTTCCCAACATGAATATCACTTTTCTTATCAACCCAAAACAACATTCCTCTTATAACTCAAAAGACATATTACTTTGCCAAAACCTCAATTTTCAAAATATTAAATTCCAATTCTTTTCACAAGACTACTAACATCTTTAAGTTACGACTCTAACTTGCGATTTACAAATACCCAATAACATCAACAACATTCAACAACCACTTACATGATTCCAAAAAAAATCACAACAGTTCAACACTCTAGCATTACTCTGAACAATGACAATACACACAATGGTAACTCAACACTAACAACTTCACAATCAACATGCAGTGCTGAAAGCATTATAACCATGTGAACTTCACCTATTAAGAGTTACCCTGCTTTCTTAACAGGTATCTTCTGGCATAAGAATATGAATTGACTCATCAAAATAATTTGTAATCATTTGGTTTAACTCCAAACAGTTCACTCCAAGGATAAAATTAAGTCGGGACCCCCACACAATTGGAACATCATTAGCCATAACATCACCATACACTCTTAGATATGTGAACAACACAAGTACTTAATAATTCCCTTTCAAGGACACTTCGACTGACTGCTAGACATAAATATTGAACTCATACCTCCTTCAAAATCAGAAAACAACGCAAACTCAATAACATTTACCCCCATGCAATTCATGACATATTGTACTAACTATTCTCACCCGAACCATCTCAGTAGAGCACAAAATTCTCCCCCACTTGTTTCAATCCCACTCTTGAAAGTAAATAAATAGAAAAGCCAGAAAGCACCGACAGTATTTCACACACATGTCACATATTAAGGAACAAAACAATGACAATATTCAACTGTCACACTACAAACTCAACAACTTGGCAGGACAAACCGACCTGCTCTGATACCACTAATGTAACACCCTAAATCCCTTACGTAATTATTAAATAAAATTTGAAGGAATTTAAAACATTTTAATAATTAGGATGTTACCTTCATACATACATATGCTCATCAATATGAAATACGTAACACATTTATGAAAACATAAAACCACATGTACTTCATGTCTGAAAAATCTTTCATTTATTCGCAGTGGAAAACATCAATAACAATCATTTTTAACTCTTCAACAAGAGTGACAAACATGATCCTTCAAAATTCAACATAAAGCAATGCTTAAATCCAACAAATGGAGTTTTACAAAGTTTACTCCCAACATAAATGAAACAAACCTAAAATCCCCAAGTGTTATATATCAGAGTTGACACCGATTCAATCTATGCAAAATGAGGAAACTCCTCATCTAACTTCTACCTCAAGCTACTTAGGATCATCTGCACGTTACCAATATAAAGGTAACGTTCAAACAGAAGGGGTGAGATATCATAACAATATAAAAGGAAGCATAATGACGAGTAGATAACAATTCAATTATACATAATCATACTTATTTACCTCACACCTTTACTTTTTTCATCGTACCACAAAGTACATCAACATATAAGAAAATATACACACAACACATAATAATCATCATAAATATAACTCATACTTTTTCAACATCAAAATATCAAGTTACCAATAATAAATGTATGCAATGAGACCGACACTAACTCAATGCATGTGGTACCCACAGGGTATAAGCCCTCATCATAATGCAAAATATGGCAGCAAAAGGGCATAAGCCCCCCTCTTCATTCCAATACAGGCCATCTCTCATCAATACAGGCCATCTCTCACAAATACAGGCCATCTTATAGAGCATAAGCCCTTATCATGAATGCATGTGACACCGACATGCAACAACTTAAAATACATTAATATTCCTATCCACCAATGACACACAAATATAGGATATAATCATCATCATCATCATCATCATCATCATATAAAACAATTGAGCCATTCACATAACATCATCGTACTCAATCAAAACATTTATCATAACACATTACTCAAAGAATACACACAAATAGATATTAATTTCGGTCAAATAATTATATAATGTGTTCCAATTTATTTTTATAGGATAGAAAATAAATTTAGCTTTTCATTTCTCCAAACGGCTCGTCAAACGAACACCGAAGTCAAAAGTAATGAATTTTACAAATTTTTAAAAATCTGTCAGCTTCAGTGGTAACCGATTACTACCAGGAGGGTAACCGGTTACACCCATGTAACCCAAAATATCGCGCTTCTGTCTAGTTGGGTAACCGATTACCTCCTGGTCAGTAATCGGTTACACCTTCACGTTTTTCATGTTTTGCCAAAAATTACCCAGGGTAATCGATAATTCCCAAGACGGTAAACGATTATACCTAGTGCAGAACAAAAAATATGCAACTTTTAAAAATACAAATTTCATTGTTTCAAAACCCAAACTTCCAATTTTTCAATCGGAACAATGTCTTTTTTAGGTACTGGTGCCACGTTTAGAACCCATTGTAGATAAGAAGTAACAACTAAGAACCCGACGCTAAACGGTTTCATAACTTTAGCCTTGATCTTTTCTGACATCTCAGGACGCATACGACGAACCTTTTTCTTAACTAGAGGACACTCATCTTTCATTAGTAGACGATGAACCACAATATCAATGTCCATCCCCGACATGTCTACATATGACCAGGAAAAGATCTCAATATCGTCATGTAATATCTGGATTAATCTCCTTTGACACTATGCTCCAAGTTAGCACCTATCTTGACTTTATTTTTATCCTCTTCAGTACCCAAGTTTACCGTCTCGAGTGGTTCTTCTTGATGATGTATTGCTCTTTTCTCCTATTGTAATAGTCTAGCAAGTTCTTCTGGTACATCATAATCTTCCTCACCTTCGTCCTCAGCTTGGTAGATCGGCTTTTCAAAGTCATAACTGGAAATAGCAGAACCGTTATCAACGGGATCCAGAGTGGATGTGGATCCACAATTTAATATGTGGGTGTGTGTAAGAGAGCATAACTATTTTGATAAAGTAAAAGCAGGAAAGAAAAGACAAATAGTGCAAAATTTGTATGCAAAACATCCAATGGTTTATTTATGACATATGAAAGTGAAATGATAACCCTAAAAAATAAACCATTGTGCCTCGGGTAAGACACAAGGCTTTAAAGTTCAAAATATTAAAATATTACATATCCCAAAAAAAATTACTCCTGGATGAAATTAATGGGAACAAAGTCTCTGGTCGTCCAATTATTGAGTCCACCATTGTTAGCAGGGAAGATCCAATGGTCCAGGTCACAGTCGCTATCAGCGTCTTCTACAACATTGACTCCATGGTTGCTGATGCATAGTGGTGGTCCTCTGGCGCAAGCACGACGAATGGCTTTTTGATCTCCTGAAGTGAAACCCAAACCAAACTTGTCAGAATTATAGGGGATGTCAGGTAGTTGGCACCAAATAGTGCACCGACCTTCTGCAATTACAGCCATAACATCTTTTAGAGAAGCCGTCTTCAGTGGAGGTCTGGTAATCTTTAGAACAGCGGTGTCAGCTTTAGTAACAACAATTGTCTGAGGAACTTCTTAAAAATTTTGGCAGGGGGTCTCGATGAACTCACCGTCCATCTCGACATATCGTAAAGAGTTTAGATGGCTCCCCATATATTCTTCTTAGCCATGGACTGTAATAATATTTCCATCAATCAGATAATTTAACATCTGATGCAAGGTGGAAGTGACAACGCCGACCCCATGAATCCAAAGGCGTCCCAACAAAAAAGAGTAACATGGAAGAATGTCAATCACATAAAAAGTGGAGCCAAAAGTTTGGGAACCGACTTTAATAGTAATGTCCACCTCCCCGCATACCATTCTCTTGGAACCATCAATAGCCCTCACCATAATATTACTGGGCTTCAAAGTCAGTCCTTCACAGTCCAATATGTCTAAATCACCCTTAGGTAGAACATTTAGCGACAAACTCGTATCAACTAGAACATTAGCTAGGGTAGTGACCCTGCACTCAATAGAGACATGCAGGGCATCATTATGCTTTCTTCCTTTAGACGTCAAATCAGCATCAGAGAAACCAAGTCCATTGTCAGAAGTCAGACTTGTAACACAGTTCTCGAATTGGTCGGCAGAAGTCTCTTGTGGAACATGAGCTGACTTCAGGAACTTCACCAAAGCCTTAGCATGGTATTGTACCCAAATTTTCCCCCTAAGATCCCTTCATCATACCATGTTGATTTAATAACAATAAGATCACATTAGGGTTTTTGGTTCTCCTCCCCATTTTTAGCTTTTCTCTTTGAGAGATCACCAAGCCTCTTGACTTGTTTTTCTTTTGTGATTATGCATGTTTTGTTTTGACTTTCTTTCTAATTATCAAAATGAAATTTTAGTTTGTCTTACTTGTTAATAATGTATGTAAAGGAAATGTGGCTTGGAAAGTTGATCCATAGGTTCATGAGTTTATTTCTATGCCCTAGTCATTAAAGCTTGTGTGATACGGTGGCAGAACTGACTTGAGGTTTTACGTTTGTGTTCGCAAATGTTTCGGTTTAACAAGAGTCGCCACCGACTTTTTATTTTATCCTAAGGAAAGGTCAAAAAGCACAGGAAAAACCTTTGATATGTTTTCTTGGGTCCGGGGAGTAGATTATGAAAAGGGAAGGTGTAAGCACCCTTTTCATCCATGGTTATCCATGGGCTCTTAGTTACTTGTTTAGATCACTTGCTTTTTCTTTTCAATTGTTTGAAATGGTGCTTTGTGTGTGGTTTTGAAAATGTTTTGAAAATAGGCCATCGTTGTGGCAACCTTTCTAATGATTCTTGTTTGAATATATACAAAGGTGTTTGTCTTTTGAAAGTTTGATTTGGGAAATATTTTGAAATTGTGTTGTGAGGTGTGTTTGAAAATAGCAAGGATGTTTTGCAAGTTTTGATCAAGTAACTAAGAGTTATCTATCCTATTTTACTCAAAGATCTTTCCTATATGTTTTTAACCCTATTGACAGTGTTATTTTACCATTGCATTTGGTAAACAACCTTGTATTAGGATGTTAAACGGGACAGGCGCGGTTCATCGTATAGACCATGATAGCAATCGTGTTAAGTATCTTTAGAAATTTTTTGAGGGACTTGATCATTTTGTTTAGGCAACCAAGATAGTGTCATCGAGGGACTATGATCTTTTATTTTGTTTTTGTTTTGCCAAAGTACTCAACATGCGTAACATGGCCCATTTTTAAGGCAACAAGTGGATGTAACCCTAGGGGTGCAAGTGTGCATTGTGTTTGTAATTTTCATGCATTTAGGTCTTGTATTAGGTCAAGCTACTTGTTGATTGTGGATTTTTGCATACAAACCCTAATCTCTAATCATGGCATAATTGAAAACGTAAATGCGTAAAATAAATCTACTACTATTACAACATGGTTATGGGGAGGGGGTACGATTTTTGAATGGGGATTATTTGACAAGAAATTAAAACCCTAATTTTACTATTACATTCAAATTGAATCAAATGGCTTAAATAATAAATGAACAATATTTAAATAAATAAATTAAATAAATATACAAAATAATATGAATATGCAAAAATATTTATGTTTATTTTTATGTATGTAAAAATGTTTAAAGAAACAAAATAAAAAGATTAATTTTATTTTTTTAGGATAAAACCCTAATTTTTCCTTAAGAATATAAATATATTAATTATACTATTTATATACAATAAAATAAAATAATGTGTATACAAAAATAAAATATATTTAGAAAAAGTAGTATAAATAATAATAATATATAAAAGTATATTTTTCATGTTTTTATTCTCAAGTATTCATAAAATAAAAGTATGTATATATTTATTAATTATATTAATCATGTAAAAAAATAAAATAAAATATATACAAGATAAAAATATATTTAGAATAATATTTTTGAGTGTAAATAAAAGAATAAAAATAAAAGGTATAATTATATTATTTTCAAGTTTTCAATAAATAGAAATATATACTAATTAAATTGTTTTTTATGTTAGAAAAAATAGAAATAAAATGCAAAATAAATGTGAAAATTTATAAAATATTTTTAGGTATTTTTTTTATGTTTGGAAATAATAAAATCAGAAATGAAAATAAATTAACAAAACATAAAAATATGAAGAGATGGGTCAGAGGGGGTGTATTCAGTAAAAGAGGGGTGTTAAAAACAAAAGAAGCAAAGCCCAGCCCAAGCCAGACTTCATCTTCAACCTCTGGCTTCAAATTTCACGCGCGCCCTGTACAAATGCTAGATCCTGCATACGTGCTCTATTGCAAACACATGACATCAAAGTTGTAGAGCTTTCCAAGACGAATTCAAATATATAAAAAACATGTCCTAACTTTCAAAGACTAGAGAGAATTTCTCTGGCCCTAAATCTTAACCTATTTTTTTCCAGGATGTTCATGGACCAAATTCTCTTAGCATGCTTAATTAAAATGAAAACTGAGCATATGTACAGCTTCATGGCTATGAATACTACATTTCTTATTCACAAACCTAAGTCTAAATGTTCCTAAATAGAGAGATAGGAAGTTGATAAAAACCTATTTCAGCTGACTTCGTGTATGGAAATGTGGTGCTTTTCAACAAGGTCTGAGATGTCTGAGAGCTTGCTTGAACTTCACTTGACCTTCTCCAATGTCTAGCTTGCCTTGAATGTGCTTGAACAAGCCTACAGAACTCAACCTGCACAATTTCAAATCAAAAATGGAAAACTCTGTTAATGGAGTTACAATTAGGGTTGGGATAGTTTGGATGGGTTATGTGGAAGATGTTTGAACCAATTTGGGACAAAACGCACGAGCAATTTGTGTTGTGGAACTTAAACTGCAGGGAATGCCCTGTTTTACCAAGTGAAGATGATTTTGTGCTATGGGAGGTTTGAGGGCCCAAGGGGTCGTGTTTCTGGCTCAAGGGGATGTGAGAAAGTTGTTTCAAAAGCTTGCACCAGTTAGTTTTTGCTGAGGTTCCAGTTCTTGTGTTTTGGATAAATTTCTTGGTTATGAAGCAAAGTATGAGGAGTCATGTGAAGCAGGCCTGTACAGGCTATACATCAGATTGCAAACTTTTCCCTTGGCCCCTCCAGTTTGTGGATCTGATTTGCTGCACAAGATATGGCTCAATGCTCAAGGATTTAGTTTTGACATAAAGCAAGATTTGGCAAAAATGGAAATGTTATTTTTTCTACTTAGGGATTAATCTTGTGTGCAATTCTCTAATGACCAAAACAATACCTTAGACCAATGGATTTGCATTTAATTATTGAGTGTGGAATGGTTTTGAGGCCTTTAATCTAGTGCAAAGAAAGCTGATTTGAATTTGCAACTTGTATCAATATGAATATGCCATGGATGAAAAGTGAGTTTTTGCCAACTTCAAGCCTTCGATTCTCCCTAACCACAAATGAGTTTGGAGAGTTCTTTGACATTTTGGAAATCTTGCAACATGCTCTACAATCCATCTTTGAAATGAAATATGAGATTCCAAGTGGAACTATGTGAAAAATTTCCATGAAGATAGGTCAAAATACTGCCTAAACTAGGGCAAAATTTTACTAAGTTAAAAGTTTTAGGGACCCTTGTTCCAAAATTCATAACTTGAGATACAAGCTTCTTTTGGGAAAACTTTGTGAATAAAAGTTGTATACTTTGTGGAGGACTACAACTTTCATGTTGGAAGTTTTGTTTGAATCCAATTGCATCATGATGAAAATGTTGGGCAAAGTTAGGAAAAATTAAGAAAATTTCATAACTTAGAAAAATTCTAAGTTATGAAAATTTTCAACTTTAAACGCTAATTTGCAAAAATGGGTTTCTTGATGAACAAGTTTCATATTTATACACATCTTGATGAAAAATGACCCTTGGCACTTGACTTTGACCAAAAAGTCAAAGTTTGACTTTTAAGTATACAGTCAAAATTTGATCAGTTGACTAGAAAAATTCATCTGTCAATCCAATGCAATTGAGATCTTTTGAACCTTGTGAATAGGTCAAGATGATGCCATTTAGTCCTTGAATCCATGCTTGAGCTCAATTTGCCATTGGTTAGGTCAAAAAGTCAGAAATTGCCCTTGTATAGTCAAAACCCTAAAAATGACCATTTTGCCCTTTTGATGATCTGATCAAATTTCTTGAGGAGTTGTAGTCCAAAATTGATCAAATGATTCATATGAGTTTATAATGTTGATATGGATCAAAATTCATGAGGTTTGACTGTAAATTGTCCACAAATGACTTTTTCCCCAATAAAGTTGATTTTTAGATCAACTGTCCAATTGACTGGGCAAAAATTTGATTCAAGGCTTGAAACTTGGTAGAGGTAATCTTGTAAGTCCAACATGAAGTATGAAGGTCACTTTGAGCATTATAAGTCCAAAATTCCTTGTTCAAACTCAAACCCTAATTTAGGTCATCAGTGTAAGAAGATGTCTTGAGCAGTGCAAAACCCTAATCATGTCTGGAGTTCAAGGAGCCTTGTGAGGGGAAATCTTGATAAAATAAGAGGGAAAATTTTGGGGTACAACAACTGCCCCTGTTCAATCTTCTTGAACCTGAAGAGTTAGGTTGGCGAGTTTGCCTTTTGTGACTCGAAGGTAAAAGATGATTGGACACTAGAGTGCCCGTAAATTTGCACTCATCAAAATGTAACATAGGGAATAGACTTAAAGATGCCATTTGGAGATGGTGGAATCTTGCTGGAGATGGGCTTAAAGATGCCATCCAAGAATGTTTGTTGAAAATCAGGAGAATGAACACTAGAATGGTATCCATATCTAGAACGTATCTGAGTTGTATCTGGAGATTGGATCTGTATGAGCAAGGGAATGGCGCCCATGTCTGGAGTGTATCCAAGTTGTAACCGTATTTGATTCTTGAATGAATATCAGAATGACTTCCGTGTCTGGAGTGTATCTGTATTGTATCCGAAATCTGAAATCTTAATAAGCGACAGAAAGACATCCGTGTCTGGAGTATCTCTGGGCTGGGGAATAGGTTTGAATGAGTGACAGAATGGCAATCATGTCTGGAGCGTATCTGGACTGTATCTGAGGTTGAGATCTGTATGAGTAGCAGAATGACTTCTGTGTCTGGAGTGTATCCGTACTGTATCTGAAATCTTTAAACATTTGTTAAAGGTAGCTTTTAATCTTATCCTGAAAAGGGTAAAATGTTAGCTAAAACACAAAGTTATGTTGCATGACATGTATGATGAAATAAAATGTGTTCTATCCATGTTTATGATGTATGAATGTAATGGATGCGCATGTAAGCTGAGTAGCCGTCTTGCTGAGGAAAATAAATCCTTGATAGCTGGAGATAATGAAATCTTTGACCGTTGCCGGAGAAAATAAACGCTTGACTGCTGCTAAGGATTCAAAACCTTTGATTGTTGAGAAAGAGAAATCCTGGAGCCGCTGTTGAGGGTTGAAAATCCTTGGTGACTTGTGGGGATTAACAAGAGCTTTGACAACTTCTTTCGGGAATTGTGAATCCTTCATGACTTTTCTGGCGGATGAGGAAAACTCTGACGATCTCTACTAGGGAATTAAAACCCGGAAGGCTTCAACTGGAGAGATGAGAACAAGAATCTCCGTTCTGCTGGGAAAAAACTCTATGGGGAGAATGTTTATCCTGTTGGCGAGTTTTTTTCAAAAGCTTGGTGTGATCGGTGGATCTGGAACTGACTGTTTAACGTTGGTTCGCGAAATGTCGCGGAAGCAAGAGTCGCCACCGTCTTTTATTTTCTCCAAATGGAAAGGACAAAAGCACAGAAAAATTCCTTAAAGAGATTGCTCTCGGTTCGGGAGGTAGATTATAGAAAGGGAAGGTGTTAGCACCCTTTCTATCCATGGTTATCCATGGGCTCTTAGATACTTGCTCATTGTGTTTTCAAAAATGGTTTGTTTGCTTTTCAATTGTGGGTTTTAAAAAAAGTTTCTTTGAAAATTCCAGTTCGACTCTTGTATCAGTCCTCAAGAGTGTTTGAAAAATTGCTTTCGAAAGCTTTTTGAAAAAGTGCCGGTGTGAAAAGTATTTTTGATTTGTTTTTGAAATTAGAGCAAGTATCTTAGAGTTGTCTACCTACACTAAGGAATTCGTCTGTGTAAATGTCCTTTAAAGTAGTGCCATCCCACCATTGAGAGGTAGGTAGCACCACCGTTGGAGGTGTTCGGGTCAATTCGAAGGTTCGGGACATGGTGATCACCAGAGCAATGGGAAGACACCTTAGAAGCTACCCTCATGCCAGGTTCCCGGATCATGAGGACTTACTAAGACATCCTCTACTCGACGATCACCTTTCGAGGCAAGGCAACAGTGAGGCGTACCCTAGGGGTGGTGTGTGATTTGTGTGTCATGTTCATTTGCATTTATCTTGTCATGTCATTGGTGTTCTACGCTTGTTTTTATTTTTGTCCATACATTCTTTCATGCCATTTGTTAACAGTTAAAAATATTGGGGGAAAGTAAAAATTCTAAAATATTACAAAGGCGCGGGTCCACATCGCCAAAATTAAACCAGGACCCGATTTGACAGAAAATAAAGAATATAAAGAAAAGAGTGCGAGAAATTATTTACAAGGCTTTGGGAGAGATACATAAATATTTAAGCGAAATAAAACAAATATGTGAATTGACAAGAAATTAAGAACGAGGGCGTTGGACCCTTTCGCAAAAATTAAATTAATGATGGAATTAATTAAAATTAAAAGAAAGAAAGAACTTGTTTTTTGGTATTTTTTAGTATTTTAGGATTTAACGAAAGAATTAATTGAAATTAAATGCTAACCCTAATTCTATTTTATTTTAATTTATTAAGAAAACATTAGAATTTAACCTAAATTAACCCTAATTTTTATATACAAATTTAATTACAAAAATAAATAAAATAATTATTTGTGAAAAGAAAAATAAAAAGGATGAAAAATTATTAATTAATTAAACCCTAGTTCTATGTTTTTTAGATTTTTATTAAAAGAATTAAAATTAAACCTAATTTAAAAACTAAATTTAATTATATGCAAATTTATTTATGAAAATACTAGAAATAAAAATATTTATTATTTTAATTCTTTTCTGATTTTTATGTGTGTTTTTTTTATATTTATGAAAATAATTAATTAATCAAACAAATAATAATTAAAATAAAAGTAGAAACAATGCAAAAGAAAATATAAAAAAAAAGCAAACCTAGGGGGGTATAGCCCAAGCAATTCAGGCCCATTTCAATTCCTGGCCTTGTGGACTTTTTTACTCACGTGCAGAGGCGTTGACCAAGATGCATCATGTTCCTCAATTCTTGGCCCTTGGATGGATGAAAGTGGACGCGTGGATGGCTGGATAGAGGGTTGTATGATGCGCTTCAAACTAGGCACTACATGCGATTGTTAATTGAAAAAAAACAAATGGAAAGAGTGAAGACCTGGGGCTCGAACCCAGGTCATGTACTTTACCAATCCTTATGCTTGCCAGCTGAACCAATTTGCTTTTCTGTAATTAATATAACAAACAAATATAATAAAACAAATATGCATTAGCGTTTCGTTTTCCGCGCGAAATTCAAACTGGCCAATCATCTAACGCCACGATGTCGTCTTCTTCTTCATCCCTGAAATACAAAATCATAAGCCACGGTTTTGTCAGCGTTCTCCTAGGCCGGTTTTGGAAAAATAGCGACTAGCCCTAGGAGCTCCATAAATTAGGCGCGAGGGTAGCCTTATAATCGTCTGATCACCCTGATTTGAATGGTGATGGTCTTGAGGGCCAATTTTTCCTCATTCAAAAACCCCTAATCCAAGGTCCTGTAAACCCTAGAAAACGATAATGGCGAAATCGTATATAGCTTGCAAAAATTCAATTAAACATATGGGTTAGCTTCAGAATTGCATAAGGAGTATGAATCAATGAACAAAATGTTATGAGGATGCCTGTAAATCAAAACACGAATATGCATTTTTCATGAAATATTTTAAGTTCTGTATACCAATTCTTGAGGTTTTGATTAATGTTTTTGATTGGGAAACGTTCAGTGAACCTTCAGCAAGCTAATGAAACAAAAAACGTGCCTTGAATCGCCCTAGAAAGTGGTTTTCAGAATTGAGTTTTTAGACAAAATTTTCAAGTTTGGCAATTGGTTTCTGCGCAGCTTCAGTGGTCTTTTGCATTAGGTTTTCGTTTTGGCTTATGTACTGAATGAATTAGGTCAAATAAAACACTTCAAATCTTTGGCATTCATGGTTTTTGGAGATTTAATTTTCAAGCATTATTTTTCAAATATTTTCCATGTGTTTGTACCAATCATGATCCAATCAAATTGATTCTTTCCAATCTTAACCATGCACGAAATATTGAAGGCATATCATGTATAAAAAGATTTGAAATAGTAGGTTAAATATTTTCCATGTATTTAATTTGATTTAAATGAATTATTATAAATAAAAATTCAAATAAATAAAATAAAAAATGAAGAAATACTTCCCTTTGGGCCAAGTGGTCGTGCACATGCTATGGATGATGAATTGTGGAAGAAAAATGGGCCCATTAGCAAATTTAGGTCATTTGAATCAATGTTGACTTTTCAAAATATCCAAAAATTTCCCAACTTCCACAAGGCATAACTTGCTCAATTTTTAAGCTTTTCTCATGTTCTTGGACATTTTGGAAATGTCTTTGAGTCCTCTAACCAATGCCTTTGGTCCCATGTCATTTTGATTTACCAATCTCAAGTTATGGCCTTTGACTTAAAGTCCCTTTTTGTTGACTTTTGAAAATGACCTATAATCTTGAAATTGATAACTTTTTGTGAGAGTATTTCTTGGACTTGAAGTATGAAGATGAGTTGTAGGAATTGTCTTTCTATTCAAAATGAGCTTTGGATGGAATTTTTCTGATAATCCATGTGAAAGTTATGCCCTGGTCAATTTACAGTTGACTTTTTCAACTGTCCAAATAAGGAAACTTTTGCATCTTGATGATTTTTGAGCCAAGCTTTGAGAATCATGATCAAGCATTGATCAAATGATGTTTGAGGCTTCAACATGAGATGTTGATCAAAAATTTGAACTTTTGACTGTCAAATGACCATTTTGCCCCTACAGTTGACTGTAGTGCAATTAGGGTTTTTGACTGTGCAATTTTGTGCTGAAAGTCTTGAAACTGGATATGAGGATTCTTGACCATATTTGTAGGCATGTGAGACTTGATTGGACCTTTGGAAACTTCATTTTCTTGATCAGAACACAAACCCTAATTTTGACTGTTTAGGAGGCTCTTGCACTGTGCAACCCTTGGGGAACTTTGAAGCTTTGACTTGGCAATTTATTGAAGGATATGGGAGGGAAAATTTTGGGTTACAACAGTTGCCCCTGTTCAATCTTCTTAAACCTGAGGATGCAGATTGGCTGACGTGCCTTTCGTAATCCGAGGGTAGAAGATGATTGAACACTAGAGTGCCCAGAAATTTGCGCTCACAAAGTAGCAGTATGATGGAAATGGGCTTATAGATGCCATTTAGAGATTGGTGAATAGGATGATGGGCTTATAGATGCCATCTGGACGTTGATCGCATAAGCGATTCCTTAGCGAGAACCTGCGTACCTGCAAAAGAAACATGAATACCTGACATGTTGCAGGAACTGGTTTTCAGACGCTTGGTATAGGCGTGTCCTGACTGGTTACAGGAGCTGGATCTGGAGCTTCAAAAGATGATGAATGAACCAGGGATGGTTACTACCTCAGTATGAACGGTGAGAGAACCTTGGGTGACTTTATCTTCAACAACGCTCGTTGAGAAAATCTTGGTGGGAATTACCATCTTCACAGTATCGGGAAGAGGACCATAGGAAATTATAATCTCAAAGGAAAACCTAAAATGGAATTATCATCTCATGCACCGTCGGAGAGAGAACCAATAGGAAATTATAATCTCAAAGAAAAACCTAAAATGGAATTATCATCTCATGCACCGTCGGAGAGAGAACCAATAGGAAATTATAATCTCAAAGAAAAAACCTAAAATGGAATTATCATCTCATGCACCGTCGGAGAGAGAACCAATAGGAAATTATAATCTCAAAGAAAAACCTAAAATGGAATTATCATCTCATGCACCGTCGGAGAGAGAACCAATAGGAAATTATAATCTCAAAGAAAAACCTAAAATGTAATTATCATCTCATGCACCGTCGGAGAGAGAACCAATAGGAAATTATAATCTCAAAGAAAAACCTAAAATGGGATTATCATCTCATGCACCGTTGGAGAGAGAACCAATAGGAAATTATAATCTCAAAGAAAAACCTAAAATGGAATTATCATCTCATGCACCGTCGGAGAGAGAACCAATAGGAAATTATAATCTCAAAGAAAAAACCTAAAATGGAATTATCATCTCATGCACCGTCGGAGAGAGAACCAATAGGAAATTATAATCTCAAAGAAAAACCTAAAATGGAATTATCATCTCATGCACCGTCGGAGAGAGAACCAATAGGAAATTATAATCTCAAAGAAAAACCTAAAATGGAATTATCATCTCATGCACCGTCGGAGAGAGAACCAATAGGAAATTATAATCTCAAAGAAAAACCTAAAATGGAATTATCATCTCATGCACCGTCGGAGAGAGAACCAATAGGAAATTATAATCTCAAAGAAAAAACCTAAAATGGAATTATCATCTCATGCACCGTCGAAGAGAGAACCAATAGGAAATTATAACCTGAAATAACTTCTACTGAGTCTTCATCAGAAAAATCTGTTGGGAGTCGATTTAGCTGGACTAGAGAAGGCCTTGGACTGGATAAGAAATCTTTGGAGTCGATTAAATGAACCGGTCTAGGTCTTGAAATATGACTGAGAATTTAGCTGAATCTTTCCTGAAAGGTAAAGGTCAGTCATATGCAATGCATGATATGGATCAGGCAATGATGCTCTCAACATAAATGAGATTTGTATGATATGATGCGTATATGCATGCCATAATGATGTATGTGATGTTTTATGAATGTGTGTTTTTGTCTAGGAAAGTAGATCCTTGACGGATGCCGGGAAGTCATATCCTGGGCTGATATTGAAGAATAAGCTTTCGCTTCCGCTGGGGATGATAACTGCAAGAATACCGGTAGGAGAAGATGACTCCGTTGAGGAATAAACTTGGCAAATGGAAGATTCTGCGGGGAGAAAAATACTTTAGCGACCATGCTGGGGAGTGATATTCTGTGGGGAGAGGGATGCTTTTGCTGAATTGTTGATAGTAACTTGCTGAGGATACTCTTGTTGCATTGGAAGTGCTAATAGACTTTGCTGGGGGTAAGAGAATTTCGTCGGGGACGCTCTTTCCATAGCTTTTGGCTGAGGATAACCCAGTTATATCCTGTTAAGGAAATAACTCTTTAAATAAAGGCGGACGACGCGTTCGTGCTCTGCGAGGGATAAGCTTCCAGAATCTACTGGGGATAAGCTTATTGCTTGGGGGAGATGAATTCCATCTTTCCTGGGGAAACTGGATTGGACTCTCTTGGGGAAGTTTTGATATGCTGGGAAGTGATTCCTTTGAATGTTGATATGCCGTCGGGGACCAATCTTTAAGCCAAGACTGCCGGGGATGCTTGTTATGAATACATATGCTGCTGGGGAATGTTGATATCTGCTGGGGGATACCCAACTTTCCTTAAGGCTGACTGTAGTTTTGCTTGAGGAGAGTGTACGGACTTGCTAGCTCACTCTCTGGGGAGTTGAGATATCTGGTTATCTTCTTCAGCTGAACCTACCTTGATACCCTGATGGACAGCACAATTAGATCGCTTAGACCACTTATTATTGCCCCTGTTTCTATGGGAGAAGGCATCTGTGGGGTGCTGATAGTTGTTGATGGACAAAACCTTTTTCTGGTAGGCAGGTGACAAGATAACAGGACATAGTCGTACGCTTTGATCCCTAACTTTTGCCTGGACCGCCCTTTCGGGTTTTCAGTCCACCGGGATACCCATTTTTGCCCAAGCCGCCTTTTCAGATTTTCGACTTGCCGGGTGTACAGATTTTTTTTCATTTTCATCCCTTATTTTTGCCCGAACCCTTTTGGTTCGCCGGGAAGCCCTTATTTTTGCCTAGGTGTGTCAACCTAGCGGGTCTTTGATTTTGCGTAGTATTTTTTCGACTATGTCCGTGCTCTTGGAATGTAGGGAGTTGCCCCTGTTAGAAGTGTTTTGTCATGCTACCAGAAGATTTCTGACCAGGCAAGATTTATTGTTGGAATACCCCAAGTGACTCAGGCGGAGACTTGCCCCAGGCTATTTGGCCTTTGAGAGATTCTCCGAATCTTGACTTAACTGCCCCAGATAATGGACCATGATCATGCCGTGCCCCTTGATTGGAGATACTCTTGTTCATTAGACTTTCGTCATGCGAATTTCTCTGCTGTTCAAACAACTAGTCATATGCAAGCAATGTTATATTAGAAATGCAAAGCTTATGTCTGTCTTGAAGTTTTTGAAAATGCAGTTTTTTAATAAAACAAGTGAGTTCTTTTTTTTGTAAACTGTGATGTCAACTCGTTAGTTTTACCGCAAGCCTTAAGGAGTCAGGATACCTTTCGTAACAGTATGCTTTCGAACTAACCCCTGCTTCAGCTAGGACTTTTATGGGTTATAACGTGGCCTGGTTCACGGTTTAAGAAACAAAGGATAAAGGCTCAAATTATATTTGTACCCATCCGCTCTTCATGATGTTCTCCAAACCTAAACTCAGTTGATCATACGTTAGACCTTGTTAGAGTCTTTGCTTTGATGCTCCAGTGATGGTTCGGATATTGATGATTGATTCTGAATAGGCAGTCACTTTTGTTGTTGAGGGTTTGTAAGACCTCTTTCTTGTCTGACTTTTTTTGTTATCCCTTTCTTCTTTTTGCCTGAATTGTTTCCTTTTTGGAATTACAGTCAGCGGGATGCCCCAGTTTCGCAAGTCCCCTTTATAGGTTTTGACTTTTCGGGCCTTTTTTATTTTGAGAGATATAATGACTGCCTTTCTTTATTGATTATTCGGAACCATCGCTGTCTTTCTTTGTTTTGTAAGGACCTCTTTTGTGCCATTCGTTATGCACTTGGATCAACTGAGAGACTACCCTGCCCCAGGTTATGATTAAGGGTTTTAAATTTCGAAAAGAAAAAAACTCCTACTTCTTTGGCTCAAAGGGGTTGACGAGGGATTATCATCCTTATAACTCCAGTGTTTAGGGATTGAAACAATGCCTGTACCTCATCAGCGGGGTCTGTTCAAAAGCATACTGTAAATTGTGGTATCGTTTTCGTCATCCTCCCTCAAGAGGCTTAGAATTATTGATTGAGAGTTGACATCAGAAAAAATATGAAAATAATTTGCGTATAGTGAATACGAATATATTGCTTCAAAACAGACATATGCGATGCATTAATGAACTAACAACGTTTAATCATGAATAAATGTTTGAACAGTTAAAAGAAAGTTACAACTTGAAAATTCTAATAAACACAAGTCTTCCAGTCTCAGGGCTTATTACTTCGACTGGTGCATCTTGTAGGGATGGCAGGAGCATTCAGCCTGGCCCATCTGGGTGAAATCCACAGCTCTTTCATTAATCAGATCTTGAATCTTATTCTTCAAAGCCCAGCAGTCGTCGGTGTCATGTCCTGGACTGTTAGAATGGTATGCACATCTTTCCTCAGGATTTTACTTTAGGGAGGTTGTATTGAGACGCCTAGGAGGGCCCCTTACCGTCACAAGATTCAACCTCAACAATTGTTGTAAAGCTTGAGACGGTGACACGTTGAGTTTGGTGAACTGCCTTTCAGGCTTGTCTGACTGAAGCCATCTGAGGAGCTTTTCCCTTGTCTGCTTGTCTCAAGGGTGGTTGAATAATGACTGGCTCTTCAACCCTAGATGTTTGCCCCAGCTGGTTACCCCGAAGCAGTTGGTTAACGAGAACCCCGAGCTCTTCTTGTCTTTGAGCTAACCCTTGAATAGCAGTCACCTGGACCTTCAATGCATCCACCTCAGCTTGTAGGTGTTTCAGCCTTTCATCCTCAGCCCTGTTCCTAACAAAGGTCTCCATGAGAAGTGTCCTTAGCTCCTCCTGCCCCCTAGAGAGATTCAGGAGGATTTCCCTGAACTGAGTCTCTTGAGCGAGAAGGTCCTGGTTATCTGGTTGGAAGGCCATTGCTGAAATAAACAGCGAGAAGGGTAAGTGACCTGCAGCAAAGATACCTGTTATGTATTGATGTGTATGACATGCATGCAATGTTTTCAAGGATCTCGCGGGGTAAACAAGAAAATTTGTTAGAACTTGGGTCCGGTAGCTTGATTGAAGGAACTGCATGTTGTTGAGAGTCCTTCTTCAAAGGGTCAAAGGCTCACCATATCACGTGGGTCATAGCCCCTGACTTTAGTCATCATGTCTGGTTTTAATCTCCAAACAACCTTGGTTAAGGGAACCTTCTTCAAGAGTCAGAGCTCACCATATCAAGTGGGTCATAGCCTCTGACAACTTTGTCTAGAGGAAAATAAATCCTCTTTGCCCCTTGCTGGGACAGTTGATTCACCATGTCCTGCATCACAAGCCCTTAAGATCCTTGAAATGGGTTAGTTCTTATGCAGGATGTATGCAATGGTATGATGGTATGCTATGCATGGGGTAATGTGAGTAACCCTGTTATGAGTCCCAATTAAGGACTGCAAACCAAAACCTGCAAGAAACTCAAGTAAAACCCGTCATGAGTCCCAATTAAGGACTAAAACAAACCCTGCAAGAAACTTGGTAAACCTTGTTAGGAGTCCTGGTTAAGGACTATAAACAAAACCTACAAGCAAACTCAGTAAACCTTCTAGGAGTCCTAATTAAGGACTATGGACAAAACCTGCAAAAACTTAGCAAACCCTGCTATGAGTCCCAATTAAGGACTATAAGCAAACCCTGCAAGTAGTTCCTGTGTTAGATAACAAGCATGCAAATAGTCAAGTACGAAGGCACGCAAGTCACACAAGAGAAACCCTTAGAGCTTAGGCCAGCATGGGGTCTAGGTATTACCCTCTTTCAGTTTGTTGGTTCATACCTGTCCTATCAAAAGTAACCGGGTTCTTAGAGGATCCCAATATCATTGACTACCCTCAATCGGTCATAACTCCAGCATCGCAATCTTTTCTTGCGGCCAGAACCATCACGAGAGTTTAGCCTCAATGGGCGTAGCATACTGCTACTGTTCTAATGGCCAAGTTAGGTCATTTAAGGTTCTAAGGTCTGTTGGTGCTTAATGACTCCTTGGAAGACCCATATTCTCCCCGTTTCAACACGAGGGATATCGGTACAGACCAAAGCGCCACACCAACGTAGCCACTGCTTCACCCATGTCGGTATACGCCGGACAGGTCCCTCACAGCTTATGCTACCTAAACAGGGTATCCCCAGATCCGGGTTAGGATCTATGTAACTTCCATGCAACCCGCAAATTTAAAGCAGACAAGGAAAGCAATTGAAAACACAGTGATCTTAGTCCTAAGGTACACCTCACTTTAAGTTAAGTCCCCAGCAGAGTCGCCAGTTCTGTGATCGGTGGATCTGGAACTGACTGTTTAACGCTGGTTCGCGAAATGTCGCGGAAGCAAGAGTCGCCACCGTCTTTTATTTTCTCCAAATGGAAAGGACAAAAGCACAGAAAAATTCCTTAAAGAGATTGCTCTCGGTTCGGGAGGTAGATTATAGAAAGGGAAGGTGTTAGCACCCTTTCTATCCATGGTTATCCATGGGCTCTTAGATACTTGCTCATTGTGTTTTCAAAAATGGTTTGTTTGCTTTTCAATTGTGGGTTTTAAAAAAAGTTTCTTTGAAAATTCCAGTTCGACTCTTGTATCAGTCCTCAAGAGTGTTTGAAAAATTGCTTTCGAAAGCTTTTTGAAAAAGTGCCGGTGTGAAAAGTATTTTTGATTTGTTTTTGAAATTAGAGCAAGTATCTTAGAGTTGTCTACCTACCCTAAGGAATTCGTCAGTGTAAATGTCCTTTAAAGTAGTGCCATCCCACCATTGAGAGGTAGGTAGCACCACCGTTGGAGGTGTTCGGGTCAATTCGAAGGTTCGGGACATGGTGATCACCAGAGCAATGGGAAGACACCTTAGAAGCTACCCTCATGCCAGGTTCCCGGATCATGAGGACTTACTAAGACATCCTCTACTCGACGATCACCTTTCGAGGCAAGGCAACAGTGAGGCGTACCTTAGGGGTGGTGTGTGATTTGTGTGTCATGTTCATTTGCATTTATCTTGTCATGTCATTGGTGTTCTACGCTTGTTTTTTTATTTTTGTCCATACATTCTTTCATGCCATTTGTTAACAGTTAAAAATATTGCGGGAAAGTAAAAATTCTAAACTATTACAAAGGCGCGGGTCCACATCGCCAAAATTAAACCAGGACCCGATTTGACAGAAAATAAAGAAAATAAAGAAAAGAGTGCGAGAAATTATTTACAAGGCTTTGGGAGAGATACATAAATATTTAAGCGAAATAAAACAAATATGTGAATTGACAAGAAATTAAGAACGAGGGCGTTGGACCCTTTCGCAAAAATTAAATTAATGATGGAATTAATTAAAATTAAAAGAAAGAAAGAACTTGTTTTTTGGTATTTTTTAGTATTTTAGGATTTAACGAAAGAATTAATTGAAATTAAATGCTAACCCTAATTCTATTTTATTTTAATTTATTAAGAAAACATTAGAATTTAACCTAAATTAACCCTAATTTTTATATACAAATTTAATTACAAAAATAAATAAAATAATTATTTGTGAAAAGAAAAATAAAAAGGATGAAAAATTATTAATTAATTAAACCCTAGTTCTATGTTTTTTAGATTTTTATTAAAAGAATTAAAATTAAACCTAATTTAAAAACTAAATTTAATTATATGCAAATTTATTTATGAAAATACTAGAAATAAAAATATTTATTATTTTAATTCTTTTCTGATTTTTATGTGTGTTTTTTTTATATTTATGAAAATAATTAATTAATCAAACAAATAATAATTAAAATAAAAGTAGAAACAATGCAAAAGAAAATATAAAAAAAAAGCAAACCTAGGGGGGTATAGCCCAAACAATTCAGGCCCATTTCAATTCCTGGCCTTGTGGACTTTTTTACTCACGTGCAGAGGCGTTGACCAAGATGCATCATGTTCCTCAATTCTTGGCCCTTGGATGGATGAAAGTGGACGCGTGGATGGCTGGATAGAGGGTTGTATGATGCGCTTCAACCTGGGCACTACATGCGATTGTTAATTGAAAAAAAAACAAATGGAAAGAGTGAAGACCTGGGGCTCGAACCCAGGTCATGTACTTTACCAATCCTTATGCTTGCCAGCTGAACCAATTTGCTTTTCTGTAATTAATATAACAAACAAATATAATAAAACAAATATGCATTAGCGTTTCGTTTTCCGCGCGAAATTCAAACTGGCCAATCATCTAACGCCACGATATCGTCTTCTTCTTCATCCCTGAAATACAAAAACATAAGCCACGGTTTTGTCAGCGTTCTCCTAGGCCGGTTTTGGAAAAATAGCGACTAGCCCTAGGAGCTCCATAAATTAGGCGCGAGGGTAGCCTTATAATCGTCTGATCACCCTGATTTGAATGGTGATGGTCTTGAGGGCCAATTTTTCCTCATTCAAAAACCCCTAATCCAAGGTCCTGTAAACCCTAGAAAACGATAATGGCGAAATCGTATATAGCTTGCAAAAATTCAATTAAACATATGGGTTAGCTTCAGAATTGCATAAGGAGTATGAATCAATTAACAAAATATTATGAGGATGCCTGTAAATCAAAACACGAATATGCATTTTTCATGAAATATTTTAAGTTCTGTATACCAATTCTTGAGGTTTTGATTAATGTTTTTGATTGGGAAACGTTCAGTGAACCTTCAGCAAGCTAATGAAACAAAAAACGTGCCTTGAATCGCCCTAGAAAGTGGTTTTCAGAATTGAGTTTTTAGACAAAATTTTCAAGTTTGGCAATTGGTTTCTGCGCAGCTTCAGTGGTCTTTTGCATTAGGTTTTCGTTTTGGCTTATGTACTGAATGAATTAGGTCAAATAAAACACTTCAAATCTTTGGCATTCATGGTTTTTGGAGATTTGATTTTCAAGCATTATTTTTCAAATATTTTCCATGTGTTTGTACCAATCATGATCCAATCAAATTGATTCTTTCCAATCTTAACCATGCACGAAATATTGAAGGCATATCATGTATAAAAAGATTTGAAATAGTAGGTTAAATATTTTCCATGTATTTAATTTGATTTAAATGAATTATTATAAATAAAAATTCAAATAAATAAAATAAAAAATGAAGAAATACTTCCCTTTGGGCCAAGTGGTCGTGCACATGCTATGGATGATGAATTGTGGAAGAAAAATGGGCCCATTAGCAAATTTAGGTCATTTGAATCAATGTTGACTTTTCAAAATATCCAAAAATTTCCCAACTTCCACAAGGCATAACTTGCTCAATTTTTAAGCTTTTCTCATGTTCTTGGACATTTTGGAAATGTCTTTGAGTCCTCTAACCAATGCCTTTGGTCCCATGTCATTTTGATTTACCAATCTCAAGTTATGGCCTTTGACTTAAAGTCCCTTTTTGTTGACTTTTGAAAATGACCTATAATCTTGAAATTGATAACTTTTTGTGAGAGTATTTCTTGGACTTGAAGTATGAAGATGAGTTGTAGGAATTGTCTTTCTCTTCAAAATGAGCTTTGGATGGAATTTTTCTGATAATCCATGTGAAAGTTATGCCCTGGTCAATTTACAGTTGACTTTTTCAGCTGTCCAAATAAGGAAACTTTTGCATCTTGATGATTTTTGAGCCAAGCTTTGAGAATCATGATCAAGCATTGATCAAATGATGTTTGAGGCTTCAACATGAGATGTTGATCAAAAATTTGAACTTTTGACTGTCAAATGACCATTTTGCCCCTACAGTTGACTGTAGTGCAATTAGGGTTTTTGACTGTGCAATTTTGTGCTGAAAGTCTTGAAACTGGATATGAGGATGCTTGACCATATTTGTAGGCATGTGAGACTTGATTGGACCTTTGGAAACTTCATTTTCTTGATCAGAACACAAACCCTAATTTTGACTGTTTAGGAGGCTCTTGCACTGTGCAACCCTTGGGGAACTTTGAAGCTTTGACTTGGCAATTTCTTGAAGGATATGGGAGGGCAAATTTTGGGTTACAACACTTGGGTTATATGCCAATCTATTGAGGAAATGAGAATCTTCATTCAGGCGTTTGGGTCAGGAGGTTGGGTGTATGCCAATCTTCTGGAGTTTTAAGAATGAGAATCTTCATTCTGTTAAGGGTATCAAGAGCTTGGGAGTATGCCAATCTTCTGGGGTTTTAAGAATGATAATATTCATTGTGTTAAGGGTATCAGGAGCTTGGGAGTATGCCAATCTTCTGGAGTTTTAAGTATGAGAATATTCATTTTGTTAAGGTTATCAGGAGCTTGGGAGTATGCCAATCTTCTAGGGTTTTAAGAATGAGAATCTTCATTCTGTTAAGGGTATCAGGAGCTTGGGAGTATGCCAATCTTCTGGGGTTTTAAGAATGAGAGTCTTCATTCTGTTAAGGGTATCAAGAGCTTGGGAGTATGCCAATCTTCTGGGGTTTTAAGAATGAGAATATTCATTCTGTTAAGGGTATCAGGAGATTGGGAGTATGCCAATCTTCTGGGGTTTTATCCTTGGTTGGGGATAGAACAAAAGTTAACTGTTATCTGGTTGATTTCCAGGTTTTAAGATGACTTGTTGGAGGATTTGGAGAAATCGGATGATCTCCACTGTGGTTTAGAGGTTGAAATTTTTGGACTCTGTTGGGGAAGAAAGTTTCACCTTCACTGGGGAATTGTAGTTCAAAGTCTTCTGGCTCCACTGGGGATCGGGAGTTTAGAAACTTAGCTCTGATTGGAGATTTCAAAACTTAACTCCGTTGGGGATATGTATTTCAAGGTTTTAGCTCTGTTGAGGATCTGAATGACATATTGCAGGGGATTTCGTCTGGAATAGCCTAAAGACATTTTCCTATACTTTAAAACTATCAGTAATTATCGTTTCTCATTTCATTTTATTTGTAAGTAGTGATTATATTCAAATGCATATGCTCATTTAATAAATCATTGGACGTTTTCAAATAAAACACAAGTGTAAAAAGAAAGAAAAGGCGAACAAATTCCTGCACTTTGAAGTATCTTTGTATTAACTTTGTGTAAGTATTTTGTACAAAGGAGACAAACATCCTAGTAAGAGAATGTTGTCATGAAAATGAGAAAAATTTATACAAATAAAGATGGCTATGTGTAACAATTCCATAGGGTTCCCATTCTGCCATAGCCTTCACAACTCTGAGTATCTTGTCCATTCTGAAAATGGGCCAGTCTGAAAAACGAATCCAAAAATGATACACCCTTATGCAGAAAAAATACGCCCCTATTATATTTGAAATGACTTTTAAAGTACTCTTATGTGTCATCAGATTTTGATGGTTCATACACCCATCTTTTATCAATATTTAAACCCCTAATCTATAACAAATACGTAATTTAAAGACTACTAATTAAAATTATAATAAGACGACTATTTGAATTTTAATGGGCCAAATTTGGGGTATGATAATAGACTAAATCAACGTTTTTTTTAGGTTTCACAATGATTTTCTTTTGTTTGCATAAGACCAAAATGTTGTTGTGAGAATTACAGGTGTGGTGTGAGTAGTGTGGGGAAGTCCCATATTGATTAGGATTATGAAGACTTGATCATTTATAAGTGAGAGAACCCACACACCTATCACCTTAAAATCTTGGATGAATATGTGGTGTGTTTCTCACAAAGATGTATTACTCAAAAAAAGAAATTCCTAAAGCAGGAAATGTTCCTATCTTTCTGCCGAATTGCGCCAACAAGAAAGTCATTATCCTAATCATTTTACGGATTTTTTTTTCAAATAACCACTTTTTTCAAAAAAAAAATCCCAAATAACCACATTTTCAAAAAAATTACCAAAGTAACCACTTTTCAGAAAAAAAAATCGCCACACAGATGAGGCGCCACTATGTGTGGCGCATGCATACAAATTAAAGAGGAGGCGCCATACTGCATGGCTTGTGCTCCAGTGTAATGCCATGTAGTGTGGCACATGCATGCAATATTACAGAGGAGGCTCTACCTAGTGTGGCTTGACAATTGTATTTATTAATTTTTTTTAAATAAAAATAAAATTAACTAAAAATATTTTATATTAATATTTTATATTACACAATGCATGGATGCATTTTTTTCCGGACGTCCCCTCAACCTAAGCGGGTCCCAGTATGACATAAACGGCCCCGCCTTTTCCCCACCCCTTTCCTAACTCCTCTTTGTTTATTTTCCTAAGGTGTTTGGGGTCTGTTATGACTCACTTGATGATGAGGTGCTTGGTGTGATGGTCCTGGTACATCAGGATCATACATCTCATCGATCATTTTGCCCCACTGTGTCATGCTTCTAAAGAGATCGGTGTCCATGTTGTTGAAGTTTGGTCTTATTGGTTGGGATATGTGTGGGTGGGGTGTTTGATAATATTGGGATATTGAATCATGTTGGAAACGAAGTAGAAGTTCTTGTGGTGTATGAAATTCGTATGATGGTTGGGTACTTCGATAGTGTGATGTTTGATTATATGTAGGTTGGGTGGTATGGTAGGAAGGATATGTATCATATGTGTCTGGGGTGTTGTGGTAGGATATGGAGGGTTCATATTGTTGGTGGTTGATCAGGTCATGCTCATGGTATTGTGTTTGTGTGTGTGGCATGAATTGATGACGGGTTTAGTTGGATGTGGTAGTGTATGGTTATTGGGTTTGAGTGGATTAACATTGTTGTTGGGTTTGGTATTGATTAGGGGTTGGATGTTGGGGTTAATGTTGGGCGTATGATGCAGCTCTTTGGTGTGGTTCGATCAAATATGTCTAATGAGACAGAAAAAAATTTGTTGAAACCGATGTGTACCATGTCAAATATTGGAGAGTTGGTTTTAAGTCATCTTGCGAGATCGGCTCCCTTAGGACCAATTCACGTCGATTCCTCCATTGACCACATTGATTTTTAGCGAAGTCTCTCAAATCATTAAATCCCCATTGGTTGTCAACTCTGAGTAGATACCATTGTCCCAAACATGTAGGGGGTCTGGGATACCCTGTTGCACGCCAAACTGTAGCTTCACGCGATCACTATGGTGCATCTCCATAGTAGTGAATCTGATGAGTGTTGTTTTTTCAGTCCAGACTTCAGTATCTGCTGGGTTAATCTCATGGTCGAGATCCTTATACGACCTTCATAGAAACTGTAAAGGAAAAACAATGTTAAGCTAATATTAATATTAAACTTAATTAACCTATTGAAAGAGTTGTATAAAATATGTAAGTTGAATAACTCTTCTGATCCAACATGATCAATAAGATTTTGGTAGACTACTATTGTGTTTCTAGGGGATTTATTATAATTCATACCTGGAACAAACCACCTACATAGAAAAAATGGGTAATAAATTAATACATGTTGGTTATAGAATATAGTATGTAAAATTTTTGTTTTAATAATCTTACTTTGTAGAAAACGGGAAGACGAATGGCCTTGTGTTGTGGCGGGGGGGGGGAGTGTCGGCATTCTCGACCAGCACCATGTTTGGAGCAAAAAGGCGCAGGAATAGAAAGAACAACTTTCGTTCGATGCGTTTTTACACAGGGAACTATACAGATTGGCCAAAACAGCAGAGCCCCAACTATATGTGTTTATTTTATCAAAATGTGTTAACAAAGGTAAATACATGAGTTTAACAGTATTACCCGTTGTTTCAAAAATTATATAGTGGCTAAATAATATCATTATGTAACACCGAGCTTTTCAGAATTTTTTCTTGCTCGGTAGAATTTTCGGTAATTACGAGACTACTATGATATTCTCTAAGAAGATAGAGATTAATACCTTGGCATCTAGACCCTTGTTCAAATAAACAGACTCCCAAAAGTTCCTCCCATATGGTGTTGTCTTGGTTGACTCGGCCATTGACAACATTACCATCAATCAGTAGACCGAATAACATGTACACATCCTCTAGTGTGACGGTACATTCACCACATGGAAGATGAGAGGTGTGAGTTTCGGGTCTCCATCTTTCCACTAATGCGAGAATAATTTTATAGTCAACATGGTAATTGAATATGTTGAGTAACGGAACAAAATTGGCGTGTCGTAAGTACGGTTCAATTTGTACGTCGTTAGGGACATATTCATGAACACGGCAACAAAATATTTTAACATCCTATTAAAAACATGAATTACGTATAAGAAATATAAGATTTGCGTATAACAATCATAAAAACTATGAAAATCAAATTTGTCGACAATTAACATCTATTGAAGAAAAATAAACTTACAAAGATTTCAATGTTGTTGAGTGTTCCTCTATGTTGATCACCCATGGTCAAGAGAGCCATTTTTCTTGGTTACTCGTGTGTTCTTGTTGATGTTTCAAGAAAGAAATAGTGTGTGAGTTATGATTGTGATGAACATATAGAGTGAATGTTATATGTATTTATAAGAAAATATTGAGGAACACTATGCATTCACGTGAGAAATCTTTGCATGCAATTTACACATAGGCGTAACACTAGGTGGAGCATGCTTTTGTTTTTTACATTAAGGCGTCATTCAACATGGTTTGTTACTTTTTGCATACATACAAACCTACAGCGTGACAATAATCAGATGACATGCATGCAAGCCTGTTGTTCACAAGCCACCATAGATGGCGCACGCTTACAAAATAAAGAGGACAAGCCACCCTAGGTGGCACATGCTTACAAAATAAAGAGGACAAGCCATCCTAGGTGTAACATTCTTACAAAATAAAGTATACACCCATACTTTCATCAGTTTATTTAAGCGTCTGTTTAGGGCGCATTACTAGTATACAATCATAACTCACAAAAAAAAACCTTAACACATGAATCATTCACAAAATTATACTATTAATGCTCATATTAACAGTGAGACGTTCAACTGCGATAACTTCAATTTTAATTTTCATAATACCGATTTTATCCGCTTTCGGACAAAAAAGAAATCAAATTTTGCACGCTTCAAAGATAGATTGGAAGCAAAATTGTTGTGTGGTCCAGTTTACCAAATTCTTTACAAGTCTCCAATTCTATTTGACAACAACCAAGTCATATTTTATCAACTAAATGTGCGCAATAATGATGATGTTCAAAACATGTTTCGAACGCATGAACAATTCGGGTTCAATGGGATTGAGCTCTATGTTTTATTATTACAACCTGACCAAGAGGACATTGTTTGGCATAATGAACAAATGCGACAGAAGAAAAAGGGGCACCCTAATAGCACTCGTATTAGAACTTAAATGGATACGACCAACAAAATGATAAGATTATGCAGTACATGTCGTCTTTACGGATACAATAGAAAAATTATCCAAATATTTGGTCTAGCTCTACAACCTAACTTTTTTATAGAAAACTTTCCGGAGTAATTAATTTATTGTAAGCAATAAATTTAAATTTAAATTTGGGTTTTTATTTTGTGTTCAATTTATCATTCGATTATAATAACCTTCACATAATGACCCAAAAAATTACAACACGACAAAACAACAACATGATAAGCAGACAAAATAACTAAACACATCATAATATCTAAGAGATAAAAACCGTCAACATAATATCGTCTGGTCCAAGCATCATCATCATGAAATCAGAGTCGCATCTCACCTTTTTCCATGATCGACTTACTCTATTTTTTTTCCTCAATGTAGTTTGTCTTTCAATTTTTCTGATCTGTTCACCTTCAGGAATGTCTCCTTCCAACCAGTGAATCAAGTGTCTCTGAAAATGCTCGAATGTCTGTGTGTTCCAGAGTTTGATCTTCATCAGAGGCTTTGTCGCTGAAAAAATAACATGCGCATCTCTTTTGATCAGTGATAACCTTGTCAAGGGAGTGGAAGATATTTTCTAAGAGTGATGTGAGAAATGTTGTGAAAAAATGAAGAGGATGAGTAATTGTTTTTATAGAAAACCATATACAATTGTCAAGCTACACAAGGTGGCGCCTCCTCTCTAATATTGCATGCATGCGCCACACTACATGACATTACACATGAGGATAAATTAAAGAGGAGACGCCACCCAACAATGTTTTTTCAAGCTTCATTGAGATAGTCCGTGTTTTTATTTAAATTTCCGACAATCTTGATATTTTCTTATAAATAGAATATAACCCTCAAAGAAACAACATTTTTTAATTGATTCTTTGGGATAATTGTTACTCTTCTCTAAGTGATAGTAATAACTTATGTTGTTTATCTCATTTACTATCTCAATATATTGAAAACTTAGTTGGGAGACAAGATATACATCTTACAAGTAGGGATGAAGTCAGAAATTTGAAGTTGTGGGACGATATATTTTTGTAACATAAATTGTGCATACTTATTTGACTAAAGTATAAATATATGTTATAATTATTTTTTATGAGATTTATTTTATAAAAATATTTAATAATTTTTCAAGTTTTTTTATTTGTGTAATTTTCTCAAATATATTTAAAATATTAATAATATTTTTTTACAAACATGATAATCTTATTCAGTCGATATATTTTTAAAAATTGACGATTGTGTATAATGTTGAAAAATTCAAGTAAAGTGAAATTAACGTTGCATATTTCAATGGAAAACTTATTAGAATGATGTTGTGGTAGTTAAAGCTGTCAAAATAGGTCAGTTCATAAATCCAAAATTAACATGGATCGGATCATAAGATACCTTAAAAAAACACGATTTTATCTTTTTAGTCTAAATTATCGAGTCTATATTTTTCTCAAGCTTCAAATGTTTGACAAATAAATTAAATAGTTATAAAATAATTGAAATGATGTTACAGAGCTCATATAATAAAAGCAGATTAAGAAGAGAATAAATATTCATCTGATATGTCTATAATTAATAGTTTTTGCTCATAGTGATTTATCAATGTGTGTCTTTTTTACAACTAAACGGAATTGAAGAAATGATTGTATGTAGTTGCATTATTTACATGAACAAACATGATCAATATAGATACGTAATAAGGTGTTTAATTTGTATTTCTTTTTTTTTCTTCTTTCAGATCTATATGCATTATTTGTAGATATTTTTAAAAAATATTTGTATAACCTTTCTTTAAATTTAAATATTAACACTTTAGGTTCGATCCACCGCAACTTCAATCGAAAAAATATTAAAATTATTTAATATTAGAACTGATTTTCAAATCAGATTATATAGGTGGTGAAAATATAAAATAAAAATTAACATATTAAATGTTGAAGATTATGTAACGAGTATACACTTTGCAAAAAATAAATAAATTATGTTTAGATATTTCAAATAATTATTATATAATTAAAATTTAATTTTCTAAAAAAAATAAAGAATATTTTAAATTCAAATAAATAATAATAATAATAATAATAATAATAATAATAATAACAATAACAATAACAATAATAATAATAACAATAATAATAATAATAACAATAATAATAACAATAACAATAACAATAATAATAATAATAACAATAATAATAACAATAATAATAATAATAATAATAATAATAATAATAATAATAATAATAATAATAATAATAATAATAATAATAATAATAACAATAATAATAATAATAATAATAATAATAATAATAATAATAATAATAATAATAATAATAATAATAATAACAATAATAATAATAATAACAACAACAATAATAACAATAATAATAATAATAATAATAATAATAATAATAATAATAATAATAATAATAATAATAATAATAATAATAATAATAATAATAATAATAATAATAATAATATAATAATAATAATAATAGTAAAAATAAATGCAAGAATGCTAACAAGTTAGAAGAACATATCATCTCTTATGTATTATATTGATTACAAATAATACAAAAGGTACACAATATGTAGACTTTGGAACTAGTCAATGTATCCAAATCTTAATAAAAAATATATAAAGATCTTTCTCCTCTAAAATGTATATAAAAAAAATAAAAAATTGATATTCAAGATATCAATGATTCAATTCATTTTAGATTAGCATGATCATAGTAACTATATTAGGCATATGACAAAGTAATATTTTTTGTGTGATGAAAAATCACATATTATTTTTGTTGTCTATCTTCTTCTTATTCCTTTTAATTACCACTGCGACACCTTTTCGCTGCCTCACATCCTCTATTATATGGGTTGGCTGGAATCGGTCTGCAACTGCCAGGATTATTTTTTCTATTGCATGAGATAGTGTCGCTTCTCATTGCACCATAATTAATATTTGTGGCATCAACACCTTGCGTAAAAATAGAACAAACCAAAAGGACACTAAAGAATACAATCAACATTGTCTTTGTCATTGCCATAATAGGTACAACGTAACTATATAACTTTTTTAGAAAAAAAAAGTTATATAGTTACGTTGTAATTAATAAGAAATTGGTGAATAAGTTATTCACAAACTTAATTTTTCTTAGAAGGTTGCATGTGCTTAAATAATACTTTTTCATCCTATAATTAACCACCAATGAAATTATAGCTATCACAAATGAGATTACTGGCCGTCCGAAAGTGTAGAGAGAGTCAAAGAAATTCGAGGATGTTCACAAATTTGTCTTGGATGTGCATATTAAAATTATCCATAATAGTGTAGAGTATTTTGGTGAAAAAAATGTAATTTTTTAAGTTTATTGTGATTTGAGGTATTGTCTAACAAATATGTGTATAAGAATAGTGGCTACTTTTTCTTTTTCTTTTTTTAAAAATGGATTTAGGAGAACTTCCTTATAAAGATAAGTGGTAATTTTAATGTAACTTTAATTGTTATTGGCTCCTCCATAAAAAATTGTTTGTTTTTTTATAAATAAAAAATGCATTAATGCAAGTACAAAGGTGGTCGGGCATAATACAACAAATCAAAGAAATAAAAAAATTTCACAAAAGACCCTAATTGCTCCAAACAACTCTACAAAAAAAATTAGAACTACCATACAAGTAAATGGATTCACAAGTCAGTCTGCAAATTTGCAAGCAATCAAAACTTCATTTAAAGCCATAAACCAACCCCACGAAAGGTGATTAGCTAAAACAACAAAGTCTACAACCCCTTTAGAAATCCCTTTAAATAGAGTTTCGTTTCTAACTAACCATATAGACCATAAGACGACAAAAGAGATCAAAAGTCTCAACTTATTAGGAATTTCACCTGCAAGATTCAAATCATAATTCAGCAAAAGAACAATCAAAGAATGTGGATTGAGTGGTATACCAACATAAATCCAGTTACCTATGAGAAGCCAAACACGATTTTCCACTAGACAAATAGAAAAAGATGAGAATGAGTTTCTGCAAGCCAAAAACAAAGCGAACATACTAAGTTATGCACACCTCCGAGCATCCCTTTTTTTTGGCTAGTTTATCTCACGTTTGTAATGTGTTCAATAACAACCTCCACCCGAAGTCTTGTATGTTGCTAAGGACACAATTTTTCCATACTAATTAAATAGTCTGAGCCTAATCTTCATTGAAATATGAGCCTGCTCCAGCAATACTCGAACCCGATCCCACAATGAAATTTAACCTTATACCGGGCTGCCTTGATAGAAAAAACACACACATCGCTCCAACAAACAAAATTATCTTTGTGTATCCTGTGAAGACTGAATGAATCGAATGATATTGAACAACTCCTCCTTCTCCAAAGAAAAATGGCGTATTAAACTACACTGATCAAAAGATTTAAAAGGTGGAACGAGATTTTCTTCCTGAAATGTGTATTTGAATACACTATCTTTTATTTTGTGCTAAAAATTTTATATGACTTCTTGCATTATTTTAATTGGTTTTAATAGGTTTTTAAAAGTTACGTCGAATTCTGCTTATTTTTTGAATAAGTGTTTATTTTTAGCTTAAACAAATATTTGATACATTCTTGTTGTGTAGGTCGTAAAATGGGCTACGGGATGTCATTTTGCCCATTTTAATATGCGATGGAAATCTAAGAAGATAAGCTACAAGTTTCATGTTGAAGTCAAATTCCAGTTCGTACTGAAGAAGGCTCAAATAATTCAGTTTAGTTCCAGACTTAAGAAAATACTTGTTTTTCGGGCCGATTGTTTAAATTTTCGGGTCGGTTGCTTTTTAAGCTTGATTCTCTTGTATTATTTAAATTAAAATGAAGTGTTACTGATAGGGAGTCAGTATTCATGAAATTATAACATTGAGCCACTAAGATTCCATGGAGAACTAATTCTTACAATTGATCTGTCGAATCATGTTTCCGTAAGACTTTGAGGTTTTTACTTTTATCAATTCAATTTTGTTTCTCTTTCAATTTTGTTCTGTAAACTTCTATTGCGTAATTTTTTATTTCGTGAAATAGTTTTGATTAATTTCGTATGATTGCATAATTAACTTTAATCACTTTTGATGTAATTTTATCGTTAATTTGCGTATGTTAAATCATGATTACTTAATTCACGATTACATTAATCTGTTTTCTTTATTAGGAAAATAGGATTGTCAATCATTATTATATTCATTTCACTTTCAATTAATATTGGTTTTGAATAGAGATCGAAGCTGCTTAGGGAATTGGTAAGGTAGAAATCAATGATAAGTCGAACACTGAAACAATAAACTAACTTGTTCATGAAATTCTGTTAATCGTTTCAATATTTTCAAATTCTGGTTATCATCATCTTAATAAAAATAGACACCCCCAAATGTTTTAATCCGTTGTTACAATAATAAAGAGTCTTTGTGATACGAATCAAGTGTCGCTTCCCTAAAGTACATTTTTAATTACTCATTTTTTACCTGTGTGTGACGGCGGATAAAATCAGCATTGTTGTCGGGGACTCTTGTTCGTTACTAACCAATATTAGAGTCATAGGTATTGTGTTCTTGCGTGTTGGCCCGTGTATTCTTGTTGTTTTGCAAAATTCGCGACCTAGCGTAAAAAACTTGATTTTTAGGAAAATTGTCTCTAAATTGAAATTTTACTGTGCCATTTTAATAAATAAAAAAATCAAGAATCAAAGTCTCCTACTATGGGGAAAATCCACGAGGCACCACCCTCAAAACCCCAAATTCATCATTTTTCTATATTTTATGATTTCTTTTATGTTTTCATAGTATTAGAAAATTCCAAAAAAAAAACAGTGAAATTCTTATTTGACTTAACTAAATTAAATATCATGTTTTTGTTTTTTAATAGTATTTTCTTTTTTCCATTGTTTTTGCTTAATAGGGACATTGTCGGTATTTTCACATTTGTTGTTGCATTGCTGAATTAATTCTGGCTACTAGCTCTGGTTATGATGACTTGTTTGATTTTGATCATGAAGTTGAAAAAACATTGAACGCACGTCGTAGATCATATCAGGCTAGCACTAGTTCACCATCCATTAGCGGTAGTGATTCTGATTTTGTGTTCTCCCATATTTTGATTCTGATTGTGAGATTAATTATAATAACATAGTTGAACAAATAACTTTTAGGCAACTAGTTGCACCTGCTGTGAATTATAATGTGTTGTGTATTCAGTATCCTGAAGTTGTTGCACCTTTTAAATTGAAATCTGGTTTAATACATTGTTGCCAAAGTTTAGTGGTCTTGTAGGGGAGGATCTGCATAAGCATCTGAAAAAATTCCAGGCTTTGTGTTCTACACCATTGAGGCCTAAGGGAATTACAGAGGATCACATCAAGCTCAGAGCCTTTCCATTTTAATTGCAAGGTGCTACAAAAGATTGGTTATATTACCTTGAGCCTAATTTTGTTACAAGCTGGAATGATCTCAAAAGGGTGTTCTTATAAAGATTATTCCCTGCCTCAAGAGCTGCTTTGATCAGAAAAGAAATATGTTGTATTAGACAGGTTGATATGGAATTATTGGTCGAGTACTAGGAGAGATTCAAATAGTTAGTGTCTAGTTGTCCTCAACACCAGATTATCGAGCAGTTACTTATCCAATATTTCTATGAGGGGTTGCTACCAATGGATAAAAACATTTTAGATGCCGCTAGTGGTGGAGAATTTGTTGATAAGGCCTCAGATGCTGCCAAAGCCTTGATTGAGAACATAGCACTCAACTCTCAACAGTTCACAACTAGAAATAATTTTGTGGTCCAAACAAAAGGTATGAATGAGATTCATGCTTCTTCTTCCAACAAGGCTCTAGAAACCAGAATTGACAACCTTACTTCTTTAGTGAAACAGTTGGTAGTGGGAAAACCACAAACAACAAACTTGTCTGGTATTTGTAGTTATCCTGAACACCTGACTGCTACATGTCCTATTCTACAAGATGAGTCGGTCACTGAGTTTCCTCAAGCATATGCAGTAAAACTTTACAATCACGACAACAATCAGAACATGTACAACATTCCTGACCTGTACACTAACAATTACCATTTAAATTAGAGGAACCTTCCAAACCTTTGATATGGGAATCCGCAACCTAGCCAACAACAGTTGATGTCATCTCTGACGTCACCATATAACCCTCCCATGTAACCACCTTTACACCTTCCATGCCTTCACTATAGGATCTTGTCAAGCAAATGGTTGTACACAGTCTCTAGTTTCAACAAAGAACTTATTCACACTATTCATAATTTTCAAACACATATTGGATAGCTGGCCACTTCAATGAATGCCATGCAGCAAGCTCGAGGATCAAACAAACTACCTGCCTAAACAGTAGCAATCAAAAGGCCCTAATGTGAGTGCAATTTCTTTGAGATCTAAAAAGAGTGTTGAATCAGCCCCGACTCCCTCAACTCTAACACCAGAAAAATATAACAAAGTTGTTGAGCTCATACTTGAGCACACACCTAGTTCTGAAGTTGTTATTGAAACTAAAAAAGAGAAAGAGTAAGTACCATCAATTCCTTTATCACAGAGAACAGTGAAAAACAAAAAAGTTGGATGAGGAAGATAATGATAAAGATATATTGGACATATTTAGAAAGGTGGAGGTAAAAATTATGCTTCTTGATGTAATTCAGTAAATTCCAAGTATGCCAAATTTCTAAAAGACTTATGCACTCATAGAGGAGATTGAAGGGTAACGAGAGAGTGAATATGGGAAGAAATGTTTCAACCCTCATTCAGCCTAAACTTTCAGAAAAAGTCACAACTGAGCATAATGTCTCTCCTCTCACTCAGGCCATGCCCCAAAAGTACAAAGATCTAGGAACTTTTGTTATTCCCAGTACCATTGGGGATAGTAAATTCGAAAGTTGCATGTTGAATTTAGGAGCTTCTATTAATTTTATGCCTACTTCTATTTATAACAATATTGATCTTGGTCCTTTGTAGAATACAAGTTTAATCATTCAACTAGCGAATAAGAGCAATGCCCACCCTGTCAGAGTAGTAGATAATGTCCTTGTTAAAGTTAATGACATGATTTTTCCTGCAAATTTTTACATCCTGAACATGGAAGGAGAAACTAAGTCAAGCATGAAACCCATCATTTTAGGAAGGCTTACAAGGGCCAAATTGTGTTGAATATTTGTATATTTTAGTGGCACTTATTAACTTGATTCATTGGATTCACAAGTCAAAACCTCAAATTGTGTGTAAATATTAGCTTTAGGGGATTATTGTGTAAATTTTGTGTAGTTTGATCATTTGCAACTCATTTTGTAGGTATGTTTGCATTGGAGGAGCATTAATAAAAAGGCAAAGAAAGGCTTCAACATGCATTTTAGGAACAAGGTAAACCTGCAAGGTGGAGCTAAGCGCGGTTGAGACGCCATCAAGAAATAATATCCAGAGTTGTTCGTGTTGATCGTGCCTTGGCAGCAAGAGGGCATTGATCGCCAATTAGGGCGGTTTGAGTTGTTTGTTTTCCAACAACGCTGAGCGCATCCTGATAGCTTTGAGCGCATGTTACTTTATTATCCTTGTATAAATAGCTTTTCACTTCATATTTTTAGGGTCAGCCACTATTTTTGAGAGAGAATCCACCAAGAATAAGATAAAAACTCATAATCAAGGAATCAGAGTTGAATATGCAACCTTTGTTGACTAATCAACTAAGATGCTTATTCATTTCTTCTCCTGTCTTTTAAAGCAAGCTACCATGATGATATATAACTAAATCTCGTTTGTCAGGATTGAATGTGATTAATCATACTCGTGTGTATTTATTCGGATCATGTGTTACATGAACTAGTTATGATTCTATGTTATCTTTGTTTTCATATTAATTTTATGGGTTTGAATCATTATTGACAAATATATTTCATGTCTAGAGATAGATTTGGAGTTTGAATTCACTTGTATCAAGTCTTAATGTTATTGTGTTGCTTAATAGGTATAGAGATTATTGATTAAGCAATACGGTAAAAATTACGTCATCGGGTAGACATAAGTTATGTCGAAGAGTGATACGTGATAATAACGATTAATAACTAGGTTCGTATACTAGATCATTTGAATATATATGAAATATGTTAATGAAATCTAATCTTTACATGTTTCTCTACTTGTTAATTTCTTAAGCATTTATCATTGTCATATTTGTTTACAACTTATTACTTTATCAAATCAAAACTCTTACGACCCTTTCCTTAAAATCATATTAATTGAATGCCAGTGATATCGTATTAATCCCCGTGGAGACGAACAAACAATAATTACCCCTTTAAAAGTGATTTCATCAAAATGGCGTTGTTGTGTACCCCAATATTTGCACAATTATTTTTTACCCTCATAGGCTTATGTTTCATCATCATACATATTTGTCATATGCATATCATTAGTTTTAATTGTGTGGGATCAAGAATGTTGATAGTTAAGTGTGTATCACCCAAAGAAAAAGAGAATTGGTATTCAAGAGATTGAATATGAGAATCTCATCATCATGAGCATCACCTCTACACATAAGACTTTATTTTTAAGGATTCCTCAAGATTCATCAAAGGAATTAGGGTTTGGAGGATTGATCTCTATCTTCTAACTTTTGTGATCTCTGAGCTAGGATTTTTGGTCAAAGTCAACTTGTGGTTTACTTTTTGAGTAAAACATGATTTCATGGTCTTGTACTTGTCTCAAGGCATCTATGTGTATCTTATTGATCATCACAATTAATCAGAAGATTCAAATTGGATAGAAGAAGTTGAGAATTGATTGCACTGAGCAAAAGTTGATAGTCCAAATCAAAAGTCAAAATTTTGGATTTTTAGTCAAAAGAGATCATTTTGAGTCAATATCATGAAATCAAGAAGTTTGGTCAAGAAAATCAAGAGAAATTAGGGTTTACAAAAATTTCTAAGTATAGGATCCATGGTTATCCAAAATTTGCAAATAAATGATAAAATTGAAAAGAAAGTTTCTTACTATAGGTTTGTAGAAGGATTGAAGTTCAAAAAGTCCATGGATAAAAAGTTGTGTGATCAAGAGTGAAATACTCATTCAAATTTGATTCTTGACACTTAATAAAATTTTTAAGGTATTAGATCGATTTCATCTTCATGCCTTGCAAGACGATTATCTTGGTGATCAAGGTTTCATCTCAATTTTGTTTCAACATCAAAGTTGGTCTCCTTTATCCTATCTTCCCATCAAGCTCAATTTCTTATCATTTGGTTTATCCAATCACAAGTTATGCTCATCAAAAATTGGGAAATCAAGTTGACGAAATTGACAAAATACTTAGGAGAATTTTAAGTGTTTTGTTAAGTTCCACACAAGCATTTTCGTGGCCAATTTCAAGGTGCTTTCCAATTATTGACATTATAAGGCCAATTTTCAATACAGGTCCGTTTCCTTTTGTTGTGATCACCATCCCAATTTTGTTACTCTAATTGGCCAAGAAAATTGTTTTTATCATGTAAGCACATAATGGCATATTTTCTAAAACAAGTAAAGTGTGACAAGCAAAAAACTTGATCAACACTATCTCTCTCTCTCTCACGTGCCATCTGCTCACACTCTCCTCACGCTCTCATTTTGTTCTCCAAAATGCAACAAGATTGAGGCATCACATGATCAAAACATATGTACTTCACTCTTATTTCTAACTTTTCAAAACTCGCAACAAACTTACATAACAACAATCAACGAAGGTTAAGCCTCTAAACCACACTATAAGAGCATCATCCTCCCTCTTAAACTACTCAGTCACGCCATATTGCCATCAATCCAGATCTGAAATTCTCAAGAATTTTCTTCCTCCAAAGCTCTCTTTTCTCTTATTTTTCATCCATTTATCTTGCTTTCATTTTTACTTATAGAAGTTCAGAAAGGAGTTTACATCGTTTTCTCAAGCTTTTTACGTAGAAAAGGGTGCAACAAATACCTGCCCTGGTTGGTAACTTCTTCAGCTCTTATATCTCTTATTTTAGATCTAAAAAGAATGCTAAAGCTCATTAATACTTGCATTTGAATTCCTACTTTAGGTAGGCATTAGTTAGTTAGTGAATATGTAATGCTAGTTTAGATCTCAGTTTTGATAAGTGATTTTAATGCTTGATTTTCATGGTGATTAAGAGGATATAAATGAAAACCAAGGCCTGATTTGTGTTCTTCATGGAAATTTGCAAGGAATAGTGTTTTGATTTTTCATTTTCGTTACTGTTTGGATGTGGCTCCGGTGAGGTTGGTCGGAGAAGACGACCGGAGCTAGGACTCTGATGTCTGAGGACTTAGCTGACTCTTTGACCGTGCGTGTAGTATTTTAATTGTTCTTTAATCTCTATGTAACACCCTAAAACCTCCATGTAATTATTAAATAAAATTTGAAGGAATTTAAAACATTTCAATACTCAGGATGTTACCTTTATACATACATATGCTCATCAATTTGAAATACGTAACACATTTATGAAAACATAAAATCGTATGTACTTCATGTCTGAAAAATCTTTCATTTATTCACAATATAAAACATCAATAACAATTATTTTCAACTCTTCAACAAGAGTGACAAACATCATCCTTCAAAATTCAACCTAAAGCAATGCTTAAATCCAACAAATATCGTTTTACAATGTTTACTCCCAACATAAACAAAACAAGCGTAAAATCCCCAAGTGTTACGTATTAGAGCTGACATCGAATCAATCTACGCAAAATGAGGTCACTACTCAACTAAATTCAACCTCAAGCTACTTCAGATCATCTGCATGTTACTGATATAAATGTAACATTCAAACAGAAGGAGTGATATATCATAACAATATAAAAGGAAGCATACTGACGAGTATATAATAATTCAAGTACACATAATCATACTATTTTTACCTCGCACCTTTACTTTGTCCATCATAACTCAAAGTACATCAACATATGAGCAAATATACAAACAACACATAATACTCATCATAATATAACTCATACTCTTTCACCATCAAAATATCAAGTTATCAATAATAAATGGCTACAATGCGACCGACACTGACTCAATGTCTGTGGTACCAATAGGACATAAGCCCTCATCATAAAGCAAAATAGGGCAGTATTAGGGCATAAGCCCCCATCTTCATGCCAATACATGCCATCTATCGCCAATATAGGCCATTTACAAAGCATAATCCCTTATCATGAGTGCATGCGACACCGACATAAAACAACTTAAAATACATAGATATTCCTACCCACCAATGTCACACCAATACACTCCATTGTCATCATCACCATCAACTTAAAGTACATCATGCAAAACAATATAGCGATTAACACAACATCATCATACTAAATCGCAACATTCATCATAACACATTACTTAAAAAATAAACACAGATAGGTATCTATTTCTGTCAAATAATTATATATTGTTTTCCAATTTATTTTTATAGGATAGAAAATAATTATAGCTTTTCATTGGTCCAAACGGCGCGTCAAACAGACACCCGAGTCAAAAGTTGTGAATTTTACAAATTTTGGAAAATCTGTCAGCTTCAGTGGTAACCAGTTACTGCCAGGAGGGTAACCGATTACACCCTTGTAACCCAAAGTACTACGCTTCTCGCTAGTTTGGTAATTGATTACCTCCCAGTAAATAACCAGTTACACCTTCACGTTTTTCTTGTTTTGCCCAAAATTGCACAGGATAATCGATTATTCCCAGGACGTTAACCGATTACACCTAATGCATAACAAAAAATCTGCAACTTTACAAATTACGAATTTCATTATTTCATAACCCAAACTTCCAATTTTTCTATCTAAATATTGTATTTATATACTACCAATTATTCATAAACATTTCCCATCAATCCAACTCAATTTACATCATCAATTTCACGAATTACACACACAAATGCATCAAAAGAGTTCATCAATGGGCAAAATCCCATAAAGCAAAAATAGTGAGAATCAATAATGTTGTTCCCCAAATTTTGACCTAAGATATTATCTCCCATCTGCATCATTACATTACAAGTGTTTTGATCCATTGATTTTAAAATTCATAACTTTTTTCAGGCCGAGAGCTATTTATTTTGAACACTAAATTATTTAATCGATTCGTGCTAAAATAATGTTTATTAATTATTTATTGTCTTAAATTTAAATAATTAGAATTTTGTTTTCAATTATTATGTAATTTAAAGATGTATAGATAATAAAATAAACATTAGAAAAGAGGCGTATTAATCGTGCAGACAGTATTTATTTATTATGCACTATCTTAAATTTAAATAACCGGAATTTATTTTCAGTTATTACATAATTTAAAGATTTATGAATAATATAATAAATATTCGAAAAGGTTCATTAATTGGTCAATAACGATTATTTAATTATTTGTCGTTCTAAGTTAAAATAATTGAAATTTTATTTTAATTATTATAATTTAGAAAGTTATGAATAATGAATTAAATAATTGGAACTATTAATTGATCAATGATATTATTTATTTATTTGTTTATTATTCTGAATTTAGGTAATTGAGATTTATTTTCAATTATTATACAATTTAAAGAATTGTAAACAATAAAGCAAATAATTAGAGAGAAAGAGGAAATTAATTGGCAAATATTGGAATTTTATTCATCTTTTTTTCTAATCGTACAATTATTGTGTAAATATTGTATTTATTACAACAAATTTACAATAATAATTTTACAAAGTTAAAATGAAATAAAATCTAATGTTTCCTAAATTCTAAGTCTTCTAATCCAATGCCTTTTGTCTGCTCACTTGATTTTACCTGCAAAACGATTAAAAGAAATTAGAATTGAACAAATAATTAAAAGCAAAAATTATTTAATGTTCATCATTAAAAGTAACGGCTGGAATCAGTTTACCTTTTTTGCAAATCACGGGATTTCTCCCGGTTCACAAAAAAGGGAGGAATTTTTATTTCATAAATGAATGCACAATTGTGAAACATGCACAAAATTCATTTCATTTTTAAAAGACTGCATAATTAAAAATCCATTGCATTTTTTTTAAAGTCCCATGCACATTTCAAATATACACAGCATATGCAAGCAGCAAACAAAGCAAATGCCAACGTAAACCTATGCCCACATAGTAGAAGCCAAAACAGTAGGCTCTACTGTTGCATTGGAAGTCAAAGTATGCAGTTTAAACAACTTTGCAAGCAATAATATTTCCTTTTTCTTCATCATATTCCAGCTCTGTTACAATTTCAGAAATAAAGCAGTACATCATTTAAATGTCAAATGGTACTCATGAGAGAGAAGAGAGATAGAAGTGTGGTTTTGCAGGCTTGGTTTAGGCAGAAAGAGATACAAGACAAACTGCAGTAACACAGCCAGTAGGAAGTAAAAACATGAAATAGGAATAGAGACAAACCATATGGAGCAGTAAGGGTGCAGAAGTAAAGAAATATTAAAATATACCAAGCCCTCAACATAAACCTGAGGGAAGAGAGACTGTTATAACATAACAAAATCACACATATTAGCAAAAAAAGGGATCAAAAGCGAAAAAAAACTTCTTTTCTCCAAGTCCCCTAAGCCTGTACTGCATACACCTGCTACTGCATAAACCATTACAGAACAAAACTATAACATGGCCTAAACTTCAATAGCCTGTTTAAACCATAGAAAACCTCACCAAAATTGATTGAGCCTTCAAGCCAATATCACCATAAACCTGTCAAAAACGACATGTCCTGAATCTTGGCCTAAACCTGCCTACCATATCACCAAAACCATATATCAGAAGCCATTCACACCATATAGTCTATTGCATAAACCAAAACCATGTCAAAACCCGTCATGGCCTAAAACCAGTCAAACCAATAAATTCAAGGCCAAACCTGCCTACTGTCATAAACCTGCATCAACTACAACAAACACCATCACCAATTCAACCAACTGCATTTCAAAGAAAACCATTAGAATCGTAAACCAACAAACCCCATCACCATTTCAAACCAGCAAAGCATAAACCATTGAAACTATGTCCAAATCCACAAAAAGCCTAAAAAACACTATCATAGGCCAACAGTAGCATATTACAGAAGAAGAAGAAAAAAGGCAAATCAAAACAAATGTCCCAACAGTAGCATGTTCAAGGCAACACAGTAGAACACATAAAGGCTACCAAGAAAAAGCATCATTCGAGGGCAACTCACTCAAGTGCCAAAGCCTCAGAACTTGTCATCATAGGCTATCATAAGGCGACAGTAACAAAGCATACAAAAGTGAGAACGAAGGAGAAGCTAGTCAAAAAAGATTTTCAACAGTAGCAAGCAAGCATTCGAAGCACATAACAAGGCATACAGTACCAAGGCAAAGGAAGAAGAGAAGATACAAAGTACCGGCCACCGAAGCAAGCCCGCGACACGCCTCTTTTCCTCGCCGCCTGGCCTCCTAGCTCGTTCAACCGTCCTCCTCCGTCTCCGCCTCTAGGTAACAATTTCTTTTCCCTTTCTCACTTCCATAAAACCTCCAACGAATAATCATAAGAATCAGAATCAACATAATCAAATCAATGCATGCAAATATAGCAAAACCTAACAAATAAACACGTTTTACCGTAAAATCCGTCGCCCCTGTACGCGTGGCTAGAGGGAAGAAGACAGTGGGAGCTGGTGGCCATGGCAAAGAATTTAGAAACAGACTCAGGGACTCAGAAGCAAAAGCATGGAAAGATGGAGCGAAGATGAAGAAGATGACACACAAGGAGCGCCGTTCGGCCAAAACCCTTAACCCTAATGTGATTTCCCTAATTTCGTTTAACCCCCCTAAAAGAAACAAGTTTTGAAATGGGCCTCACCCCATGTTGCTGCCCTTAGCCCAACGTTTTGCTTCGTCCATCCCCCCCTATCCTGCTTCTGATATTTAAGCTTGGGCCTCCTAAAATCCCCCTTTTGGCCCATTTCATTATTTCCTTTAGTTTGATAAATTGGCTTAATTCATTTTTTATTTCTAATTAGTAATAATAAACCACCTTTTATATAGTTAATTAAATATATTTATTCTTAATAGTATTAATTACTAATAAACAATTTTGTTATATTAATTAAGGCTTTTTATAAAATTAGTTAAAAAATACTCAATCTAGTGTAGGCCATTAAGTCATTTTGTAATAATACCTTTTATTAAAAAAAGAAAAAACATATTAAATGTAGAACCTATGGAAATAAAAAATATTTTAATTCACTCGTTTTAATTAATATTAATGCAAATATACAATATAGAGACTTAAAAAACTAAAAAAAAATATTTTAACTCCTTTAATTAATTCTCATTTTTGTTTTTATCCATATTAAAAACGCGTAAAAATTGAAAACTATTAAAATACTTTCTTTTTAATCAAAAAATCCAAAATGCACATTATATCATTTAGTTTATCATTTAATTTTTGTTATCATTATCCGCATAATGTTTCTGTTTATTTGTTTCATATTTACTTGATTATTCTGTTTACGTTTAAATCCAAAGGAAAACGATAAATTTGTTGACTTCATGTGCTCAAGTCTAATCGCGCGAATATTTGCATTTTTCGTTAAAACTTAGGATAATTTTCCTTCAAGTATTCAATCTTTTCAAAATTTATGCCCTTTAAGCAAAAACTTCGACGTTAGGTCGTCGTATCTTCAAAAACCCATCCGTATCCCTTTTTCGGCCAAAACGATTTATTTTATCAAGCAATCAAATTTTACATAAACAGATATTTCAAAAGGTTCCTATAGAATACTATAGATGCATTGGGTGCTAATACCTTCCCAGTGTATAACCAACCCCCGAACCATAGATCTTTTCAAAAAACGCCTTGTATTTTTTATTACTTTTAAAAAGTATTATTTACATTGCATATTTAGGGTTTTATTTCGCTCTTTCCCTTTTCCCTTGGAAACAATAAAGCGCGGTGGCGACTCTTGCTTTTGTGAGATGAATTAATCAATAATTTGATCTCCGATTTACCCCGCTACATTTTTTATCGCTACAGAATTGGCGACTCTGCTGGGGAAAGATTGACCTCTTGCTGGTCCATCCCTAAGTGGGTTAAGCCTAATTTGTCTTATCTGTTTATTATTATTTGTTTTGTTTGATTATGTGTTTAAATTGGGGTTGTTTGGGTTTTTTGCAAAGGACGAATCCTATACCCGGATTAAGTAACACTTAAGGAATAGGACGGGCGGTATAGTCATGTTAACTTTGAGGGAGTAATCCCGAAGAAGGAGGTATGAGATCCCCCACTCAATGGAAGGCCCTCTTGAACTTAATATTTGTTTAAAGAGTAATCGGGAAGACATTATTATTTTCGACCTAGGAGCCCGAGAAGTTGAGGACCGTAGAACCCTAACCCATCTTGGCCTTTTTAGGTGTAGCGCGGAGACTATAACGGCGTAATTCGGAAGTAGTTGTTACGCGATGCTACGCTCGGACGAGTTTCTCTTGAGAATATTGCTAATTATTGAGTAATCAAGACGTTGGTAATATCCGAAGGAGGAATGTAGACTCTGGGAAATCTTAGAACCATGTCTTACAGGTGTGATTGAACCGTTAGTACATACCTTTGGGTGGGCTTTACCCTCGACTCCATGCTGAACGTTGAACCCTTGAACCCCATGTTTGCAAGTTTGTGTGTGACTGTTGCATTATCATTCATTCATGCATTCATCAACATCTTTGTAAAAAAAACTTGTTTTTCAAGGAACTTCGGAATGATTTTTGCAGACATCTTAGGTTATTATGGAACTTGGAAGGAGAAATACTCGAAGCTTTAGTTTCAAGGAGCCCGAGATTGAAGAACTGAAGAGTTTGATTCCGAAGATCGAGAGTCCGACGGATTTTCAGAAGAAATATGGGTCCATCGTACCGCTCATGAAGCGCAAGATGAAGAAAGGAATCCTCAACACGTTGGTTCAGTTCTATGATCCCTTGTACCGATGTTTCACCTTTTCGGATTACCAGTTGATGCCCACTTTAGAGGAGTACTCTTATATTCTTGGTTTGCCGATCGCCGACCATGTTCCCTTCTCTGGATTTGAAGAAGAGCCCAAATCTCACGAGATAGCAGCTATCACCCACTTAAAGAAGTCAGAGGTAGAGGAGAACATGACTATGAAAGGGGGAATCCGGGGTTTGCCGGCGCAGTTTTTGTTGAAGAAAGCTCGCCACTTTGCTGAGACAAAGGATACTGTTGCCTTCAAAGACGTATTTGCCTTACTCGCATATGGTCTTTTCTTATTCCCTAACGTTGATAAGTTTGTGGATATCAACGCCATCAGAATTTTCCTGATTGGAAATCCGGTCCCTACGCTGCTAGGGGATACATATTACTCCATCCACCTTCGAAACTCTTATCAAGGAGGGATGATTATTTGTTGTGTACCGTTGCTGTATCAGTGGTACGTCTCGCATCTACCTGGGTCTGATGCTTTCTGGGATCTCGAGAAGGAACCGCGTTGGGCGCCAAAGATTATGGCTCTCACTCATTTCGACATTGACTGGTATAGTCGAGTTTACCACGATGTGGAGATCATTGATAGCTGTGGTGCTTTTCCTAACGTACCTCTTCTCGGTACGAGGGGTGGAATCAACTACAACCCTGTCCTAGCGCGCCGTCAGTTCGGGTACCCGATGAGAGATAAACCAAACAACATCCATGTGAGTGGTTTCTTTCTTCAGGAAGGACAAGATCATCAGGCTGCTAAGAGGGAGATCGAAGGAGCTTGGCGCCACATCCACAGGAAAGGGAGAGATATGCTGGGACATAGAGGTGTCGTTTCTTTGGAGCCTTACCTGCAGTGGGTCTGTGCTAGGGCTTGTGCTCTCAAGATGCCCTATAAACTTGAGAAGCCTTTATTCCCCGCCATTGCACCATCATCTGTTGTTATCCCTATCACGGATGTAGGAGAATATCAAGGAAATCTGGCTAGGATGAAGTCCGAGAGGGATGCTTGGAAGGAAAAGTACCATATGTCTGAATATGAGAATCGAGTCTTGACTCGACAGTTAAAAGAGAAGGAGGAGTTGTTGTTTATTCAAGACGGCCGGTTCATTGACCACAATGAGAAGCTTCGTCAGAAGGATGCCTTGCTGAAGAAGTGTGCGAGTGAAAGGAAGAGAAAAAGGGAAGGTTCGGTAAGCGTGGCTCTCGTTCCTAATCCTCAGGAGGAAGTCATTAACCGACTGATAGTTGAGAAGAGGGAGATGGAAGACTTTTATGAAGAGAAGATCAAGAAGCTCCAGTTACAGTTGGTGTTTGGTCCTTCATCTGAGGATTCCGAGTGATCTTTAACCTTTAGTTTGGCTTATTGATGTAGTTTTGTAAAACTATGTAAAAGGGCTTCATGCTCCGAAGTTGTAATTTATTGTTTTATTATGGGCTTCATGCTCCAAAGTTGTAATTTATTGCTTTATTTTAGATTTCATGTTGTAAAATTGTAATTTATCACTTCATTATGGATTCCATGTTTCGAAGTTGTAATTTATTGCTTTCATTATTGGATTTGTTATCCCAAAGTTGTAATTTACTATTTTGACATTCCAAATTGTAAGTTGTAATTTATCGCTTTCGATTAATGGATTGAGTTTTTGTTGTTCCAAATTCCTTTACCATTGATGTATGCAAAATTATCAAAGTTCCTTGAAAAAACTTTTAAAATGAGTCATCATTTGCACCGCACATCATGCATCATTCCACATTCCACCTCACATGTTTTCTAGAGTCTCATCCTTGTTCTTTTTCCACTCAAGGTTGTCAAGCTGTCTCACCGATACGACACTCGGGCCAATCGTCAAAAGAAAATGGAAGATTTGGAACAGGAAAATCATGAGCTTCGTGGGGAAGTTGCTACACTTCGTGTCGAGATGGAAAAGTTAACTGCGTTAGTAGAAAGTTTGGTGGCTGTTCAGAATCAACCATCGACTACAGCTGTCGAGATTCAGACTTCAACTCCAGTGGTTTCCGAGATTGTCACAGTTCCTGCCTCCGTGACTCAAATCAACTCTCCGCTTCAACATCAGATGCCGAAAGGTTTTCCGTGGGGAATGCCTTACAACTTTGTGCCAGAGGGGTATCAGCCTGCCGTAAACCTTTATTTCAACCTGCTTTGTCTCTTCCTCAACCAGAGACAACTGCCATGCCGCCAGTAATTCCGTCTGTAACACCTTTTCCGCAACCGATTATGACGACCGTTGCTCCTGTGGTCCACTCCGTACCATACTTGAATGAACCTACTTATCCTGCCGAGCCTGCTGAAAGTTTGGGTCTCTTTGATAGAATGGAAGAATTTCAGGATCAATTCCAGGAAATGCAGAAGGAGCTTAGAGCATTAAAAGGGAAGGATTTGTTTGGGAAGAATACGCATGACCTTTGTTTAGTTCCGAATGTCAAGATTCCAGCAAAATTCAAAGTGCCAGACTTTGAGAGATATAAGGGTGATTCGTGTCCTAGAAGTCATTTGACAATGTACGTAAGGAAGATGTCTACGTATTCCGATGATCATGACTTGTTGATTCATTATTTTCAAGATAGTTTGACGGGTGCTGCTCTAAAGTGGTATATGGGTTTAGACAGTATTCGGATCCGTAACTTTAACGATCTTAGTGAAGCCTTTGTCCATCAGTACAAGTACAACGTTGACATGGCGCCGGACCGGGATCAACTCCGGGCGATGTCACAGAGAGACCGGGAATCTTTTAAGGAGTACGCTCAAAGGTGGCGTGAAATCGCTGCTCAAATCTATCCACCTCTTGAGGAGAAAGAGATGACTAAGATATTCTTGAAGACTTTAGGTTCCTTTTATTATGAAAGAATGATAGCCAGCGCACCCAGTGACTTCACCGAAATGGTAAGCATGGGCATGCGGTTAGAAGAAGGGATTTGTGAAGGGCGTTTGGTTAAAGAAGGGAGTCCGTCTAGCAGTGCGAAGAAGTTTGGAAGTGTTTTCCCGAAAAGAAAAGAGCAGGACGTTAGCGCTTTGTTTCCAGGTAGACCTAGGAGAGGTTACTCTCACGTTGCGGCAGTCACTCCGGCTGTCCGCCCAACTTTGATGACCCCAGATCATCAAACTCCACCAACTCAACAACGGCCTTTTCAGCAGCAGCCTCGACAACAGGCTTATCCATTCAACAATCAGAACCGTTCACCCAGAAAACCGCAGTTCGATGCCATTCCTATGACTTATACTGAATTGTTCCCTGCTCTTATCAGAAAGAATCTCATCACGACAAAGCCTCCTCCTGTCGCACCAAACAGTGCTTCTCCGTGGTACAAGGCGGATCAGTTTTGTGAATATCATCAGGGGTCGCCGGGGCACAACCTGGAGAATTGCTTTGCTCTGAAGGCGGACGTACAAAGATTAATTAAGAATGGTATCTTGTCTTTCAAGGATGTTAATCCAAATGTTAGAGATAATCCTTTACCTCGACATGGGGCAGCTTCAGTGAATATGGTGGAAGGTTGTCTGGGGAAGTTTCGAGTTTTTCAAGTTGAACATATAAGAGAGTCGTTGGTCAGGTTACATCAGAGTTTGAGAAGACTTGCCTTTGTTAGGCACCAGCATGATTATGATGTTTATGAGTTTTGTTCAAGAGAGGACGATTGTCCTATTGTGAAGGAGGATATTCAGAAGTTGCTAGATCAGAGAGTTATCACTATTACCTATGACCGAAATCCGGAGGATGAAGTGAATGTTATCATACCACAATTCAATTTGCCTGAATCAGTAGAGTTTGCTTACAACAGTCAGACTGTGCCTGTTGATCCTTTGATTATTTACCCACCTGGCCCTGTGCCTTACAGCTCAGACCAAGCTGTACCGTATAAGTATAATGCCACAATGATTGAGAATGGGGTAGAAGTCCCTATACCAACGAGACCATCTTTTGTTAACATTGCTGATGTGAGTAGAGTTACGAGAAGTGGACGTGTTTTTGCAGCAGTACCTTTGAAGAGACCAGAAGTTTAAGTTAGGAGGCCCATACCGGCGGAGATTCCAGTAAGAAATGTTGAACCAAGGGTTGAGATAGGCCGATCCAGTGAACCTATCCCTCACCCTAAGGATGATGAGATCCTGAAGCTTATCAAGAGAAGTGAATATAAGATTGTGGACCAACTTTTGCAAACACCTTCCAAGATTTCCTTGCTTGCCTTATTGAGAGATTCTGGTGCGCATAGAGAAGCCTTGATGAAGGTCTTGGACCAGGCGTTCGTGGACCATGATGTGACGGTTGACAAGTTCGATGGAATTGTGGGAAATATAACTTCGTGTAACAATCTTGGTTTCAGTGATGAAGAACTCCCGGAGGAGGGGAGAAACCATAATATGGCTTTGCACATCTCAGTAAGTTGTGGAAACGATACCTTATCAAGTGTGTTGGTGGATACAGGTTCGTCGTTGAATGTGATGCCCAAGACTACGTTATCTTGGCTCTCATATCCAGGTGCTCCTATGAGACCCAATGGAGTAATTGTTAAAGCATTTGATGGCTCCAGGAAGACAGTTATTGGTGAAGTGGATCTTCCTATAGTGATTGGTCCCCATAATTTTCAAATCACTTTCCAAGTGATGGATATCCGTGCTGCCTACAGCTGTTTATTGGGTCGTCCCTGGATCCATGATGCCGGGGCAGTCACCTCTACGCTTCATCAGAGACTAAAGTTTGTAAGGCATGGGAAGTTAGTGATGATTGGGGGAGAGCAAGCTATGGTGGTAAGCCATTTATCATCATTCTCTTTTATTGATGCGGATGAAGATGTTGGAACCCAGTTCCAAGGTCTTTCTGTTGCTAAGAGTACAGTAAAGAAGCAAGGGGCATCCATCTCTTCTTTTGAGGATGCGCGGCGAGTGGTGGAAAGTGGTTCGGCCGAAGGATGGGGCCAGGTGTTGACGTTACCCGAGAACAAGTCTGGGGAAGGTCTGGGTTTTCACCCAGTATCTGCAAGGATCAAGAGAGAGGTGGTTATTCGTCCGATTCAAGAGGTTTTCCGAAGTGCAGGGTTTGTACATCCTGAGGTTGATGCTATCATAAATGATGATTCCGAGGAAGATTTGCCCGTTTTTGTGACGCCTGGATTGGCTTGCCAAAACTGGATAGCTGTTGATGTTCCTGTGGTTATGCACATTTCCGAGTAATGTTTTGTTTATTTTCCTTTGAAAAATTCGCTCTGCCCAAGGCGAAACGTATTTTGTGTCGGGCTATGAAAATAATTCCTTTTGCTCTGCCCAAGTCAAAAGAGAAATGTCTGGGCTCTTTGTTTCAAGTATTTCCCTTTAATGAATAAAAATGTTATTTTGTCCATTACTGTTTTATTTTTCACTTTTTGGGGAAATAGTAATGAAAATTAACTAATAACCTTTTGTTTTATTTGCACAAATCGATTTCTAAAATAAAGCATAATCATATGTGCAGATTAATCCATGACTTAACCATCGAAAACAATGATCCTATGCCCTCTCCCAACTTTGAATTCCCTATGTTCAGAGCCAAAGAAGAGGATGATGAAGAGATTCCTGTTGAGATTTCCCGTTTGCTTGAGCATGATGAGAAGGTCATTCAACCATTTGAAGAACCTTTAGAGTTGGTCAACTTGGGTGATGAAGAAGATAGAAAGGAAGTCAAAGTCGGAGCATTTCTTATCCCGGAAGTTAAAGAGAAAATGTTGGAGCTTCTCAAAGAGTATGTTGACGTGTTTGCTTGGTCCTACCAAGATATGCCAGGTTTGGACAATGACATTGTGGAACATCGTTTACCGTTGAGACCTGAGTGTCCGCCGATCAAGCAGAAGTTGAGAAGGACTCGTCCCGACATGGCTGACAAGATCAAAGAGGAGGTTCAGAAGCAGATCAATGCAGGTTTCCTTGTTACATCGGTCTATCCTCAATGGTTAGCCAATATAGTGCCTGTTGCAAAGAAAGATGGTAAAGTTCGGATGTGTGTAGACTACAGAGATCTGAATAGAGCTAGTCCGAAGGACGACTTCCCATTACCTCACATTGACGTATTGGTCGACAGTACCGCCAAGTTCAAAGTCTTCTCTTTCATGGATGGTTTCTCTGGCTACAATCAAATCAAGATGGCACCGGAAGATATGGAGAAAACCGCTTTCATTACACCTTGGGGAACTTTCTGTTATCGGGTTATGCCGTTTGGTTTGAGGAATGCTGGCGCAACATACCAGAGAGCAATAACTGCTTTGTTCCATGACATGACGCATAAGGAGATCGAAGTGTATGTGGATGATATGATTGCAAAATCACAGACTGAGGAAGATCATTTGGAACATTTGTTGAAGTTATTCCAGCGTTTGAGAAAGTACAAACTTCGTCTGAATCCCAACAAGTGCACTTTTGGCGTTCGTTCTGGAAGACTTCTGGGTTTCATTGTCAGCCAGAAAGGTATTGAAGTAGATCCTGATAAAGTCAAAGCTATTCGGGAAATGCCCGCACCCAAGACGGAAAAACAAGTAAGAGGATTCCTTGGGAGACTGAACTACATTTCTAGATTTATATCTCATATGACTGCTACCTGTGGGCCGATTTTCATGCTTCTCCAAAAGAACCAAGGATGTGTGTGGACAGAAGATTGTCAGAGAGATTTTGACATCATCAAAGAATATTTGCTTGAACCTCCCATTTTGATTCCTCCGGTGGAAGGAAGACCTTTGATTATGCACCTGACTATATTGGAAGACTCCATGGGATGTGTGCTTGGTCAGCAAGATGAGACTGGCAGGAAGGAACATGCTGTATATTATTTGAGTAAGAAATTCACAGACTGTGAGTCTCGATACTCATTGCTTGAGAAAACCTGTTGTGCTTTAGCTTGGGCTGCTCGCCGTCTGCGCCAGTATATGATTAACCACACCACTTAGTTGATCTCCAAAATGGACCCGATCAAGTATATCTTTGAGAAGCCCGCCTTATCCGGAAGAATAGCCCGTTGGCAGATGTTGTTATCCGAATATGACATTGAATACCACACTCAGAAAGTGATCAAAGGAAGCATTTTAGCCGATCATTTGGCTCACCAACCAATTGACGATTATCAATCCATCAAGTTTGATTTCCCAGATGAAGATGTTATGTACTTGAAAGCTAAAGATTGTGAAGAGCCGTTACCTGAAGAAGGACCTGATCCTGAATCCCGTTGGGATTTGATATTTGACGGAGCTGTGAATTCCTATGGAAATGGAATTGGGGCAATCATCGTCACTCCCCGAGGTACTCATATCCCGTTCACGGAAAGACTGAAGTTTGACTGCACGAACAACATGGCTGAATATGAGGCATGTATTATGGGTCTCGAAGAAGCAGTGGATCTAAGGATTAAGATTCTTGATATTTACGGAGATTCGGCATTGGTAATTAATCAAATCAAAGGAGAATGGGAGACTCGTCATCCTGGTTTGATCCCTTACAGAGACTATGCTAGAATATTGTTGACTTTCTTCAACAAAGTGGAATTACATCATATCCCTAGAGATGAGAACCAAATGGCTGATGCTTTAGCTACTTTGTCTTCAATGTTTCAAGTGAATGGTTGGAACGATGTGCCTACAATCCGAGTTATGCGCCTCGACAGACATGCTCATGTGTTCTCAGTAGAAGAGGTCACCGACGATAAACCGTGGTTCTATGACATTAAACGTGTTCTTCAAACTCAAGAGTACCCGCCTGGGGCATCCAATAAGGATAGGAAGACGTTGAGAAGATTAGCAAGCAGTTTCTTTCTCAATGAAGAGGTGTTATATAAGAGGAATTATGACATGGTCTTGCTCAGATGTGTGGACAGACGTGAAGCAGACATGCTGATGCAAGAAGTACATGAAGGATCCTTTGGCACTCATGCCAACGGACATGCAATGTCTAGAAAGATGTTGAGAGCTGGTTACTATTGGATGACGATGGAATCTGATTGCTGCAGATATGTGAAGAAATGTCATAAATGCCAGATTTATGCGGACAAGATGCACGTGCCGCCGACCCTCCTCAATGTTATTTCTTCACCTTGACCTTTCTCTATGTGGGGCATTGATATGATTGGAATGATTGAACCCAAAGCTTCAAATGGTCATCGTTTCATCTTGGTAGCGATCGATTATTTTACTAAATGGGTGGAAGCAGCATCTTTTGCTAATGTAACCAGACAGGTGGTAGTCAGATTTATCAAGAATCAGATCATTTGTCGATACGGCATCCCGAACAAGATCATCACTGATAATGGTTCGAATTTGAATAACAAGATGATGAGAGAGCTTTGTGAAGAGTTCAAGATCGAACATCATAATTCTTCTCCTTACAGACCGAAGATGAATGGAGCTGTTGAAGCTGCTAACAAGAATATCAAGAAGATTGTCCAGAAGATGGTGGTAACTTACAAAGATTGGCATGAAATGCTTCCGTTTGCCCTGCACGGGTACTGTACTTCAGTTCGAACCTCAACAGGCGCGACCCCATTTTCCCTAGTTTATGGTATGGAAAATGTACTCCCCGTGGAGGTTGAGATTCCGTCTTTGAGAGTGTTGATGGAAACTAAACTTTCTGAGGCTGAATGGTGTCAAAGTAGATATGATCAGTTGAATTTAATCGAAGAGAAGAGATTAACGGCGTTGTGTCACGGTCAATTATATCAGCAGAGAATGAAGAAGGCTTTTGATAAGAAGGTTCGACCACACGAGTTCAGAGAAGGTGACCTTGTGCTCAAGAAGATATTATCCTTCCAACCTGATTCTAGGGGCAAGTGGGCTCCGAATTATGAAGGACCGTATGTCGTTAAGAAGGTTTTCTCTGGAGGTGCTTTGATTCTCACCAATATGGACGGTGAAGAACTCCCGCGTCCATTGAACGCCGATGCAGTCAAGAAGTATTTCGCTTAGGCAAACTTCTGGTCAAACCAGTTTTGGCATCTGAGCACATTCTGGAATTCAAAGTTGTTAGGGAGAATAGTGATCATTGTTTTTGTATAACCTTTTATTTCATGTACTATTTCCCACATTTTTGTAAATCGTTGGAGTCGCGTTGTTAGAGAACTACCATCTTATTAATGAAATTTGAGCATTTACCTTCTGTGGGCAAAATTTTAATTTTTACGGCAATATTTGAAACAAAGTATTTAAAATATTCTTATTTTCTAAAAAAAAAAGTGTCGTGAATAACGAAAGGAATATTAACAGTCGTTCCGAAGATGGTCAAGCCATGAAATGCAAAATAGTGCAGTAAGTTATACTTGCATGTTGAACCATGTTTTCTTTCAAAATCGTCATGAGGTGTTGGTTGTGTAAACTTGCGTTTCTCGGGGTGCTAATTTGGTGACTCCCCAGTGTACCAGCTAAGTGTTGTTTTGGCTACCTTTATTTGGGATATCTCCGAAGTGTGGTACGCTTTGTCTCTTGCCAGTGGTCTAATGGTTCTGTAAGTCTGGATTTGGATGCTTTTCTCCTCAAAAGACTTGAGCCTTGTAGCGTTACTCTCCGACGTTGCTTTGTGTTTCCAGTTCCGGTTATCTTCCGTCTTTCTAGGATTGGCTGAGTATCTATTGTGCCGTGACATCTTATTATCTTCAAGATATTCCATCTGTCGGTTTTGTCAGCATAACATTCATTTACTCATTTACACTCATATCAGCATGCATATCCACATTGGCCGTTGATTTTGGGTCGTACTTTGTTTGTTCAAATAACGTACATATTTCTTTCCAAGTAGAAGGTTAGCTTAGGCAGAAAATGGCTTCCTTTCTAAATTCCCCAACTGAGCTAATCCTCGTGGATGATTTTTGTTTCAGCTTACCTTGTCCATTTCTGGATAGGATGAATCCCCAATCGAATTACTTTCTCATTGGGTAGAGTCTTGTTTGACTGTCCCCTCTCTGGTTTATTCCTGGAAAGTGGTCGCCTCTTGCATAGGCTATCTCTTTGATTTTTCCCAGTGAGTTTGCGACCTAGATGGCCGGTGCATTTATTTTGCACGGTTGACTATATGATCTCCTCGGAAAGTTTGATTCATGTTTCTTTCTGACGAAGATATTATTCTCTGCCATTGTCATTGCAACTTCCTTCATTATGATTTCGGGAAGACGTCAAGCGGCAGCTCTTCATGAGCAACTTGTACGTTTTTTATCTTTGGAAAACGACAAGCGGCAGCTCTTCACGAGCAACTTGTATGTTGTTATTATCTTTTGGAAAACGACAAGCAGCAGTTCTTCACGAGCTACTAGTGCGTTATTATCTTTAGAAAACGACAAGCGGCAGCTCTTCACGAGCAACTTCTACGTTGTTATTATCTTTTGGAAAACGACAAGCAGCAGTTCTTCACGAGCTACTAGTGTGTTATTATCTTTTGGAAAACGACAAGCAGCAGTTCTTCACGAGCTACTAGTGCGTTATTATCTTTGGAAAATGACAAGCAGCAGCTCTTCACGAGCAACTTGTACTTTATTACTTTTCTGGAAATACAGCAAGTGGCAGCCATCTTTATTTGAGCAACTTGTGTGTCATTGGTATTTTCTTTGGACAACAGCAAGTGGCAGCCTCTTTATTTGAGCAACTTGTATGTCATTGGTATTTTCTTTGGACAACAGCAAGTGGCAGTCTCTTTATTTGAGAAACTTGTATGTTATTGGTATTTTCTTTGGACGACGACAAGCGGCAGTTCTTTATTTGAACAACTTGCGTATCTACAATATTATTGTATCAGCATTAATGAGTATATCTCCGAAAATCTCACAGAGAAGTTTGTCAGGAATCATTACCTTCGGAAATCGGTAATCTGTTATCAGCAATTTGATACCCTCTGTTTAACTCACTTTGTTTGGGTCGATAATCTGCTATGGCCTATGCAAGATCCTCTCTTTGTTAGGGTCCGAGGTCGTACTCCCTCGATTTTATTCGCTGTCAAGAGTCTGTCATTCGCAGTCGATGGCTTGTTTCCCCAGTAATATATAATCCATGTCTCTGTGTGTTGTTGGTGTTCGATTCCTCCAACATTGTCTTGTTTCATACAATATCTTTCACTGTGAATCCAATCACTGCATTCATGTCAAAGATAAGGTCGGCATCTTAGGACAAAATTTGCGTGATTATGTATTTAAGTACCTTCAATCTCGTCGAAACGAAGATTCTTAATCTTCATACCTCCGGATAGAAGAAACTTAAATAGGGGCAGCTGTTGTACCCCAAATTTTGACCTAAGATATTATCTCCCATCTGCATCATTACATTACAAGTGTTTTGATCCATTGATTTTAAAATTCATAACTTTTTTCAGGCCGAGAGCTATTTATTTTGAACACTAAATTATTTAATCGATTCGTGCTAAAATAATGTTTATTAATTATTTATTGTCTTAAATTTAAATAATTGGAATTTTGTTTTCAATTATTATGTAATTTAAAGATGTATAGATAATAAAATAAACATTAGAAAAGAGGCGTATTAATCGTGCAAACAGTATTTATTTATTATGCACTATCTTAAATTTAAATAACCGGAATTTATTCTCAGTTATTACATAATTTAAAGATTTATGAATAATATAATAAATATTCGAAAAGGTTCATTAATTGGTCAATAACGATTATTTAATTATTTGTCGTTCTAAGTTAAAATAATTGAAATTTTATTTTAATTATTATAATTTAGAAAGTTATGAATAATGAATTAAATAATTGGAACTATTAATTGATCAATGATATTATTTATTTATTTGTTTATTATTCTGAATTTAGGTAATTGAGATTTATTTTCAATTATTATACAATTTAAAGAATTGTAAACAATGAAGCAAATAATTAGAGAGAAAGAGGAAATTAATTGGCAAATATTGGAATTTTATTCATCTTTTTTTCTAATCGTACAATTATTGTGTAAATATTGTATTTATTACAACAAATTTACAGTAATAATTTTACAAAGTTAAAATGAAATAAAATCTAATGTTTCCTAAATTCTAAGTCTTCTAATCCAATGCCTTTTGTCTGCTCACTTGATTTTACCTGCAAAACGATTAAAAGAAATTAGAATTGAACAAATAATTAAAAGCAAAAATTATTTAATGTTCATCATTAAAAGTAACGGCTGGAATCAGTTTACCTTTTTTGCAAATCTCGAGATTTCTCCCGGTTCACAAAAAAGAGAGGAATTTTTATTTCATAAATGAATGCACAATTGTGAAACATGCACAAAATTCATTTCATTTTTAAAAGACTGCATAATTAAAAATCCATTGCATTTTTTTAAAGTCCCATGCACATTTCAAATATACACAGCATATGCAAGCAGCAAACAAAGCAAATGCCAACGTAAACCTATGCCCACATAGTAGAAGCCAAAACAATAGGCTCTACTGTTGCATTGGAAGTCAAAGTATGCAGTTTAAACAACTTTGAAAGCAATAATATTTCCTTTTTTTTCATCATATTCCAGCTCTGTTACAATTTCAGAAATAAAGCAGTACATCATTTAAATGTCAAATGGTACTCATGAGAGAGAAGAGAGATAGAAGTGTGGTTTTGCAGGCTTGGTTTAGGCAGAAAGAGATACAAGACAAACTGCAGTAACACGGCCAGTAGGAAGTAAAAACATGAAATAGGAATAGAGACAAACCATATGGAGCAGTAAGGGTGCAAAAGTAAAGAAATATTAAAATATACCAAGCCCTCAACGTAAACCTGAGGGAAGAGAGACTGTTATAACATAACAAAATCACACATATTAGCAAAAAAAAGGGATCAAAAGCGAAAAAAACTTCTTTTCTCCAAGTCCCCTAAGCCTGTACTGCATACACCTGCTACTGCATAAACCATTACAGAACAAAACTATAACATGGCCTAAACTTCAATAGCCTGTTTAAACCATAGAAAACCTCACCAAAATTGATTGAGCCTTCAAGCCAATATCACCATAAACCTGTCAAAAACGACATGTCCTGAATCTTGGCCTAAACCTGCCTACCATATCACCAAAACCATATATCAGAAGCCATTCACACCATATAGTCTATTGCATAAACCAAAACCATGTCAAAACTCGTCATGGCCTAAAACCAGTCAAACCAATAAATTCAAGGCCAAACCTGCCTACTGTCATAAACCTGCATCAACTACAACAAACACCATCACCAATTCAACCAACTGCATTTCAAAGAAAACCATTAGAATCGTAAACCAACAAACCCCATCACCATTTCAAACCAGCAAAGCATAAACCATTGAAACTATGTCCAAATCCACAAAAAGCCTCAAAAACAATGTCATAGGCCAACAGTAGCATATTACAGAAGAAGAAGAAAAAAGGAAAATCAAAACAAATGTCCCAACAGTAGCATGTTCAAGGCAACACAGTAGAACACATAAAGGCTACCAAGAAAAATCATCATTCGAGGGTAACTCACTCAAGTGCCAAAGCCTCAGAACTTGTCATCATAGGCTATCATAAGGCGACAGTAACAAAGCATACAGAAGTGAGAACGAAGGAGAAGCTAGTCAAAAAAGATTTTCAACAGTAGCAAGCAAGCATTCGAAGCACATAACAAGGCATACAGTACCAAGGCAAAGGAAGAAGAGAAGATACAAAGTACCGGCTACCGAAGCAAGCCCGCGACACGCCTCTTTTCCTTGCCGCCTGGCCTCCTAGCTCGTTCAACCGTCCTCCTCCGTCTCCTCCTCTAGGTAACAATTTCTTTTCCCTTTCTCACTTCCATAAAACCTCCAACGAATAATCATAAGAATCAGAATCAACATAATCAAATTAATGCATGCAAATATAGCAAAACCTAACAAATAAACACGTTTTACCGTAAAATCCGTCGCCCCTGTACGCGTGGCTAGAGGGAAGAAGACAGTGGGAGCTGGTGGCCATGGCAAAGAATTTAGAAACGGACTCAGGGACTCAGAAGCAAAAGCATGGAAAGATGGAGCGAAGATGAAGAAGATGACACACAAGGAGCGCCGTTCGGCCAAAACCCTTAACCCTAATGTGATTTCCCTAATTTCGTTTAACCCCCTAAAAGAAACAAGTTTTGAAATGGGCCTCACCCCATGTTGCTGCCTTTAGCCCAACGTTTTGCTTCGTCCATCCCCCCTATCCTGCTTCTGATATTTAAGCTTGGGCCTCCTAAAATCCCCCTTTTGGCCCATTTCATTATTTCCTTTAGTTTGATAAATTGGCTTAATTCATTTTTTATTTCTAATTAGTAATAATAAACCACCTTTTATATAGTTAATTAAATATATTTATTCTTAATAGTATTAATTACTAATAAACAATTTTGTTATATTAATTAAGGCTTTTTATAAAATTAGTTAAAAAATACTCAATCTAGTGTAGGCCATTAAGTCATTTTGTAATAATACCTTTTATTAAAAAAAGAAAAAACATATTAAATGTAGAACCTATGGAAATAAAAAATATTTTAATTCACTCGTTTTAATTAATATTAATGCAAATATACAATATAGAGACTTAAAAAACTAAAAAAAAATATTTTAACTCCTTTAATTAATTCTCATTTTTGTTTTTATCCATATTAAAAACGCGTAAAAATTGAAAACTATTAAAATACTTTCTTTTTAATCAAAAAATCCAAAATGCACATTATATCATTTAGTTTATCATTTAATTTTTGTTATCATCATCCGCATAATGTTTCTGTTTATTTGTTTCATATTTACTTGATTATTCTGTTTACGTTTAAATCCAAAGGAAAACGATAAATTTGTTGACTTCATGTCCTCAAGTCTAATCGCGCGAATATTTGCATTTTTCGTTAAAACTTAGGATAATTTTCCTTCAAGTATTCAATCTTTTCAAAATTTATGCCCTTTAAGCAAAAACTTCGACGTTAGGTCGTCGTATCTTCAAAAACCCATCCGTATCCCTTTTTCGGCCAAAACGATTTATTTTATCAAGCAATCAAATTTTAAATAAACAGATATTTCAAAAGGTTCCTATAGAATACTATAGATGCATTGGATGCTAATACCTTCCCAGTGTATAACCAACCCCCGAACCATAGATCTTTTCAAAAAACGCCTTGTATTTTTTATTACTTTTAAAAAGTATTATTTACATTGCATATTTAGGGTTTTATTTCGCTCTTTCCCTTTTCCCTTGGAAACAATAAAGCGCGGTGGCGACTCTTGCTTTTGTGAGATGAATTAATCAATAATTCGATCTCCGATTTACCCCGCTACATTTTTTATCGCTACAAATAACACACAATCATAGAACCTAACCACTACCACAACACATCAATATGCAACTCGTTATAGAGTTAGAACCCCCCCTCCCTACCTTGGATTTTCTGGTTATTAACTCTTACGATGAAACTTCGTTCCCTAGCCTCTTTCACGTATTTTCTCTTCTATGATCCTTCTTCCTCTGTTTCTATGTTCCAATTCTATTTTCTCTTCCCAATCTTATTTTATTCCAACAGTGACCCCTTGGACCCCTAAATTATTATTCAAACTTTTCCGTTCCTCATTAAAATAATAATAATATAATTATAAAACTATAATTATTAATTTAATTCTAATAATATTATAATAGACCACATTCTCCTTCCACCTCTAATTTTCTACATTTTTAGTCATACACCCCAATACCTTAGTTTATATAATTTCTAAGGTAATCACCTCTCTTCTAAGCACAACAACACATCCCAACGTTCATCAAAATACGCCAAGAATACCACATCACATAGTTACTTAATTAAAAATAATTTAAATAGAAAACGGGGTGTTACGACTCTCCCCCGCTTAGAATATTTTCGTCCTCGAAAATTTGCTTGATACTAACAACTATGGATATGACTCTTGCATCCTTCTTTCCTACACTCACGTCATGTTTGGCATCATTTCAAATACCACTAACCAATATCCCACCTAGTCAACCACCATAATCCCACAAGATTCCTTGCTATCGGTTTATGAATGTACCGGTTCATCTCACTTCTTGCCCCATCACCCTAGGATATAGAATCTATCACTTGATTAGTCAACAATGTTAATGTAAGCATATAAACATAACCATAACATCGATAACGTTAACACATACACAAGTACCACATTGCTACGTCTCACCAATTGAACATGCAAATTAATATATTCTATTGACATGTCAGTAACACGAATAATATACAAATCCTTCATATATCACTTCCTTTATGGAATATCCACTAGTTTGCATTATGCATACAACTTCTAATGTTTAATCCTTGACTCCAAAAGTCATACCCGCATAACGAACTGCGTCACATTATGCTTCCACTATACTACTCTGATCATCTACCATAAGTCACTATCTCCATTTTGATTTCCATCAACTATCAGATCTACAAGTTTCCCATCTATCTTCAGACTCTCTTTAGTACCCACCAGGAAATCAATGTTCTCTTTTCGACATCCTCAACCTTCCACTCTGCAGCGTTAGCTCACATACCAACTCAAGTTTCTAAACTGCTCAATAATTTTCAAGCCTTTCATATCCACTTTCCCATTAGGTTCACGCGAACTAGTGAATGACTATCCTCTCGATATAACGTTAATCACCTTACACACTATCAAGCTTGCAAGATAAGTTTATTCAATCCAACACGATGGTGTCTACTATCAACAAGAGATTGAGGGTGATCACATCCTCAATTTGTCAATAGATAGATAACAACCATAATGGAGCATAAATCATCGTTACCAAAGTATAATAGCGTTCCTTTAGAACTTGTGCTCAAAGTCACCTAAAGCACCAAGGCCCAATAATCTCCTTAAGGGTTTACAAAGTCTTCCATAATTTTCTTCTTATTCGATCTCGTCGATGAGACACCATTGCCCAAATACATTACATAATCGTATTCACACTCACTTAGCATCACGCAAATGTTAAGTATTTTCTAACTCAGGAAATGCTAACTTACCAAATACATCATAATTAATTATGTTCCAATTGATGTCTTTAAATCTCACAACATCGAGGATCCACATATTTTCACATTTGAATCTCATTCCAATCGCAATCTCAATAATACCATCTCCACATCCTGATTGATGATAGAAACTTCCAAAATTTTCCTGACACATGTCGATATTATGCTATCAATAACACATAATCCACTCTACCATCTAACTTTCTCTTTTCCTCAAAGATCTCTCCACTATGACCATTCTCAATTGGATAAAATTGCACTTCTATGTGTTTCTCCAATACCTTTATATCCTAACTAATACCAACATCTCATTCATTAACAACATATCATTCTTGACCTTGTCTCAAACAAACTGCAATAATAACCATTTATGTCCAAAAAGCTTTTGGTCTCCGTAACCGAATTCAGATCCTCCTAATATAAAACTACATCTACTTGGAATGGATCCACAGTTACCACCACCCGAAATAGAGTACTCAAGAAAGCTCATGTCCTTCAAATATAATTTACACCTTGATAACTTTACACAAATTTTCCTCCCTTTCGACGCTGAAATTCACATCACAATATTCAACATGCCTATATTCTGACTTAGATTAAATCAGAATGTCTACAATACACATCACAACAAATTGATCCAAAAATTCATATTGCCTACACCGAGTTCTGAAAGCTGTCCTCTAACTATCCTCACCCTTCACCCGAATTTGAAGGTAACCCAACCTCAATTTGATTATACTAAAGACATACTCATCTACCAGTTGGTCCATCAAATCATCAATCCCTTTGAAGTGGATATTTAATCTCAATCACTACCTTAATAAACTGTTGGTAATCAACACACAATTTTGTACTACCTTCCTTCTTCTTAACTAATAACAACTGAGCTCTTCAAGTGATACACACGGTCTCATAAATTTCCTTTCCAACAAATCTTATAATTTCTTCTTCAATTCACCCACCTCTGAAGTTGATGTCCTGTATGGTTCCATAGATACAAGTTTGGTACCAAGGACAAGATCAAAATAAAACTCCACCTCCCTCCAACATCACCACTTGACAAATAATTTAATTCCAGACACTGGAATCATTTTCAAAATAAAGTTAATCATTTTAGATTTCTAACGCTTCAAACGAAACTCAAATCAAACACTTGAATTTTCAAACTTTTCAGAAAATTCATTTCAACACAGTGGTAACCGGTTCCCTCCAGGATGGTAACCGGTTACATCCCTGTAAACCAAAAATACTACGTAACTATCTAATAGTGTACCCGGGTACCCATATATTGGTAACTGGTTACACGCAGTCCAAAAGCACTTTTCTACTACTTCTCAACATGAATATCACTTTTCTTATCAACCCATAACAACATTCCTCTTATAACTCAAAAGACATATTACTTTGCCAAAACCTCAGTTTTCAAAATATTAAATTCCAATTCTTTTCACAAGACTACTAACATCTTTAAGTTACGACTCTGACTTGCGATTTACAAATACCCAATAACATCAACAACATTCAACAACCACTTACATGATTCCAAAAAAAATCACAACAGTTCAACACTCCAGCATTACTCTGAACAACGACAATACACACAATGGTAACTCAACACTAACAACTTCACAATCAACATGCAGTGCTGAAAGCATTATAACCATCTGAACTTCACCTATTAAGAGTTACCCTGCTTTCTTAACAGGTATCTTCTGGCATAAGAATATGAATTGACTCATCAAAATAATTTGTAATCATTTGGTTTAACTCCAAACAGTTCACTCCAAGGATAACATTAAGTCGGGACCCCCACACAATTGGAACATCATTAGCCATAACATCACCATACACTCTTAGATATGTGAACAACACAAGTACTTAATAATTCCCTTTCAAGGACACTTCGAATGACTGCTAGACATAAATCTTGAACCCATACCTCCTTCAAAATCAGAAAACAACGCAAACTCAATAACATTTACCCCCATGCAATTCATGACATACTGAACTAACTATTCTCACCCGAACCATCTCAGTAGAGCACAAAATTCTCCCCCACTTGTTTCAATCCCACTCTTGAAAGTAAATAAATAGAAAATCCAGAAAGCACCGACAGTATTTCACACACATGTCACATATTAAGGAACAAAACAATGACAATATTCAACTGTCACACTACAAACTCAACAACTTGGCCGGACAAATCGACCTGCTCTGATACCACTAATGTAACACCCTAAATCCCTTACATAATTATTAAATAAAATTTGAAGGAATTTAAAACATTTTAATACTTAGGATGTTACCTTCACACATACATATGCTCATCAATATGAAATACGTAACACATTTATGAAAACATAAAACCACATGTACTTCATGTCTGAAAAATCTTTCATTTATTCGCAGTGGAAAACATCAATAACAATTATTTTTAACTCTTCAACAGGAGTGACAAACATGATCCTTCAAAATTCAACATAAAGCAATGCTTAAATCCAACAAATGGAGTTTTACAAAGTTTACTCCCAACATAAATGAAACAAACCTAAAATCCCCAAGTGTTATATATCAGAGTTGAAACTGATTCAATCTATGCAAAATGAGGAAACTCCTCATCTAACTTCTACCTCAAGCTACTTCGGATCATCTGCACGTTACCAATATAAAGGTAACATTCAAACAGAAGGGGTGAGATATCATAACAATATAAAAGGAAGCATAATGACGAGTAGATAACAATTCAATTATACATAATCATACTTATTTACCTCACACCTTTACTTTTTTTATCGTACCACAAAGTACATCAACATATAAGAAAATATACACACAACACATAATACTCATCATAAATATAACTCATACTTTTTCAACATCAAAACATCAAGTTACCAATAATAAATGTATGCAATGAGACCGACACTAACTCAATGCATGTGGTACCCACAGGGTATAAGCCCTCATCATAATGCAAAATATGGCAGAAAAAGGGCATAAGCCCCCCTCTTCATTCCAATACAGGCCATCTCTCATCAATACAGGCCATCTCTCACAAATACAGGCCATCTTATAGAGCATAAGCCCTTATCATGAATGCATGTGACACCGGCATGCAACAACTTAAAATACATTAATATTCCTATCCACCAATGACACACAAATATAGGATATCGTCATCATCATCATCATCATCATCATCATCATGTAGTACATCATATAAAACAATTGAGCCATTCACATAACATCATCGTACTCAATCAAAACATTTATCATAACACATTACTCAAAGAATACACACAGATAGATATTAATTTCGGTCAAATAATTATATAATGTGTTCCAATTTATTTTTATAGGATAGAAAATAAATTTAGCTTTTCATTTCTTCAAACGGCTCGTCAAACGAACACCCAAGTCAAAAGTTATGAATTTTACAAATTTTTAAAAATCTGTCAGCTTCAGTGGTAACCGATTACTACCAGGAGGGTAACCGGTTACACCCCTGTAACCCAAAATATCGTGCTTCTGTCCAGTTGGGTAACCGATTACCTTCTGGTCAGTAATCGGTTACACCTTCACGTTTTTCATGTTTTGCCAAAAATTACCCAGGGTAATCGATAATTCCCAAGACGGTAAACGATTACACCTAGTGCAGAACAAAAAATATGCAACTTTTAAAAATACAAATTTGATTGTTTCAAAACCCAAACTTCCAATTTTTCAATCGGAACAATGTCTTTTTTAGGTACTGGTACCACGTTTAGAACCCATTGTAGATAAGAAGTAACAACTAAGAACTCGACGCTAAACGGTTTCATAACTTTAGCCTTGATCTTTTCTGACATCTCAGGATGCATATGACGAACCTTTTTCTTAACTAGAGGACACTCATCTTTCATTAGTAGACGATGAACCACAATATCAATGTCCAGCCCCGACATGTCTACATATGACCAGGAAAAGATCTCAATATAGTCATGTAATATCTGGATTAATCGCCTTTGACACTATGCTCCAAGTTAGCACCTATCTTGACTTCCTTTTTATCCTCTTCAGTACCCAAGTTTACCGTCTCGAGTGGTTCTTCTTGATGATGTATTGCTCTTTTCTCCTATTGTAATAGTCTAGCAAGTTCTTCTGGTACATCATAATCTTTCTCACCTTCGTCCTCAGCTTGGTAGATCGGCTTTTCAAAGTCATAACTGGAAATAGCAGAACCGTTATCAACGGGATCCAGAGTGGATGTGGATCCACAGTTTAATATGTGGGTGTGTGTAAGAGAGCATAACTATTTTGATAAAGTAAAAGCAGGAAAGAAAAGACAAATAGTGCAAAATTTGTATGCAAAACATCCAATGGTTTATTTATGACATGTGAAAGTGAAATGATAACCCTAAAAAATAAACCATTGTGCCTCGGGTAAGACACAAGGCTTTAAAGTTCAAAATATTAAAATATTACATATCCCAAAAAAAATTACTCCTGGATGAAATTAATGGGAACAAAGTCTCTGGTCGTCCAATTATTGAGTCCACCATTGTTAGCAGGGAAGATCCAATGGTCCAGGTCACAGTCACTATCAGCGTCTTCTACAATATTGACTCCATGGTTGCTGATGCATAATGGTGGTCCTCTGGCGCGAGCACGACGAATGGCTTTTTGATCTCCTGAAGTGAAACCCAAACCAAACTTGTCAGAATTATAGGGGATGTCAGGTAGTTGGCACCAAATAGTGCACCGACCTTCTTCAATTACAACCCTAACATCTTTTAGAGAAGCCGTCTTCAGTAGAGGTCTGGTAATCTTTAGAACAGCGGTGGCAGCTTTGGTAACAACAATTGTCTGAGGAACTTCTTCAAAATTTTGGCAGGGGGTCTCGATGAACTCACCGTCCATCTCGACATATCGTAAAGAGTTTAGATGGCTCGCCATATATTCTTCTTCGCCATGGACTGTAATAATATTTCCATCAATCAGATACTTTAACATCTGATGCAAGGTGGAAGTGACAACGCCGACCCCATGAATCCAAAGGCGTCCCAACAAAAAAGAGTAACATGGGAGAATGTCCATCACATAAAAAGTGGAGCCAAAAGTTTGGGAACCGACTTTAATAGTAATGTCCACCTCCCCGCATACCATTCTCTTGGAACCATCAATAGCCCTCACCATAATATTACTGGGCTTCAAAGTCAGTCCTTCACAGTCCAATATGTCTAAATCACCCTTAGGTAGAACATTTAGCGACAAACTCGTATCAACTAGAACATTAGCTAGGGTAGTGACCCTGCACTCAATAGAGACATGCAGTGCATCATTATGCTTGCTTCCTTTAGATGTTAAATCAGCATCAGAGAAACCAAGTCCATTGTCAGAAGTCAGACTTGTAACACAGTTCTCGAATTGGTTGGCAGAAGTCTCTTGTGGAACATGAGCTAACTTCAGGAACTTCACCAAAGCCTTAGCATTGTATTGTACCCAAATTTTCCCCCTAAGATCCCTTCATCATACCATGTTGATTTAATAACAATAAGATCACATTAGGGTTTTTGGTTCTCCTCCCTATCTTTAGCTTTTCTCTTTGAGAGATCACCAAGCCTCTTGACTTGTTTTTCTTTTGTGATTATGCATGTTTTGTTTTGACTTTATTTCTAATTATCAAAATGAAATTTTAGTTTGTCTTACTTGTTAATAATGTAGGTAAAGGCAATGTGGCTTAGAAAGTTGATCCATAGGTTCATGAGTTTATTTCTATGCCCTAGTCATTAAAGCTTGTGTGATACGGTGGGAGAACTGACTTGAGGTTTTGCATTTGTGTTCGCAAATGTTTCGGTTTAGCAAGAGTCGCCACTGACTTTTTATTTTCTCCTAAGGAAAGGTCAAAAAGCACAGGAAAAACCTTTGATATGTTTTCTTGGGTCCGGGGAGTAGATTATGAAAAGGGAAGGTGTAAGCACCCTTTTCATCCATGGTTATCCATGGGCTCTTAGTTACTTGTTTAGATCACTTACTTTTGCTTTTCAATTTTTTGAAATGGTGCTTTGTGTGTGGTTTTGAAAATGTTTTGAAAATAGGCCATCGTTGTGGCAACCTTTCTAATGATTCTTGTTTGAATATATACAAAGGTGTTTGTCTTTTGAAAGTTTGATTTGGGAAATATTTTGAAATTGTGTTGTAAGGTGTGTTTGAAAATAGCAAGGATGTTTTGCAAGTTTTGATCAAGTAACTAAGAGTTATCTATCCTATTTTACTCAAAGATCTTTCCTATATGTTTTTAACCTTATTGACAGTGTTGTTTTACCATTGCATTTGGTAAACAACCTTGTATTAGGATGTTAAACGGGACAGGCGCGGTTCATCGTATAGACTATGATAGCAATTGTGTTAAGTATCTTTAGAAATTTTTTGAGGGACTTGATCATTTTTTTAGGCAACCAAGATAGTGTCATCGAGGGACTATGATCTTTTATTTTGTTTTTGTTTTGCCAAAGTACTCAACATGCGTAACAAGGCCCATTTTTAAGGCAACAAGTGGATGTAACCCTAGGGGTGCAAGTGTGTATTGTGTTTGTAATTTTCATGCATTTAGGTCTTGTATTAGGTCAAGCTATTTGTTGATTGTGGATTTTTGCATACAAACCCTAATCTCTAATCATGGCATAATTGAAAACATAAATGCGTAAAATAAATCTACTACTATTACAACATGGTTATGGGGAGGGGGTACAATTTTTGAATGGGGATTATTTGACAAGAAATTAAAATCCTAATTTTACTATTACATCCAAATTGAATCAAATGGCATAAATAATAAATGAACAATATTTAAATAAACAAATTAAATAAATATACAAAATAATATGAATATGCAAAAATATTTATGTTTATTTTTATGTATGTAAAAATGTTTAAAGAAACAAAATAAAAAGATTAATTTTATTTTTTTAGGATAAAACCCTAATTTTTCCTTAAGAATATAAATATATTAATTATACTATTTATATACAATAAAATAAAATAATGTGTATACAAAAATAAAATATATTTAGAAAAAGTAGTATAAATAATAATAATATATAAAAGTATATTTTTCATGTTTTTATTCTCAAGTATTTATAAAATAAAAGTATGTATATATTTATTAATTATATTAATCATGTAAAAAAATAAAATAAAATATATACAAGATAAAAATATATTTAGAATAATATTTTTGAGTGTAAATAAAAGAATAAAAATAAAAGGTATAATTATATTATTTTCAAGTTTTCAATAAATAGAAATATATACTAATTAAATTGTTTTTTATGTTAGAAAAAATAGAAATAAAATGCAAAATAAATGTGAAAATTTATAAAATATTTTTAGGTATTTTTTTTATGTTTGGAAATAATAAAATCATAAATGAAAATAAATTAACAAAACATAAAAATATGAAGAGATGGGTCAGAGGGGGTGTATTCAGTAAAAGAGGGGTGTTAAAAACAAAAGAAGCAAAGCCCAGCCCAAGCCAGACTTCATCTTCAACCTCTGGCTTCAAATTTCACGCGCGCCCTGTATAAATGCTAGATCCTGCATACGTGCTCTATTGCAAACACATAACATCAAAGTTGTAGAGCTTTCCAAGACGAATTCAACCATATAAAAAAAATGTCCTAACTTTCAAAGACTAGAGAGAATTTCTCTGGCCCTAAATCCTAACCTATTTTTTTCCAGGATGTTCATGGACCAAATTCTCTTAGCATGCTTAATTAAAATGAAAACTGAGCATATGTACAGCTTCATGGCTATGAATACTACATTTCTTATTCACAAACCTAAGTCTAAATGTTCCTAAATAGAGAGATAGGAAGTTGATAAAAACCTGTTTCAGCTGACTTCGTGTATGGAAATGTGGAGCTTTTCAACAAGGTCTGAGATGTCTGGGAGCTTGCTTGAACTTCACTTGACCTTCTCCAATGTCTAGCTTGCCTTGAATGTGCTTGAACAAGCCTACAGAACTCAACCTGCACAATTTCAAATCAAAAATGGCAAACTCTGTTAATGGAGTTACAATTAGTGTTTAAGGGTTGGGATAGTTTGGATGGGTTATGTGGAAGATGTTTGAACCAATTTGGGACAAAACCCACGAGCAATTTGTGTTGTGGAACTCAAACTGCAGGGAATGCCCTGTTTTACCAAGTGAAGATGATTTTGTGCTATAGGAGGTTTTAGGGCTCAAGGGGTCGTGTTTCTGGCTCAAGGGGATGTGAGAAAGTTGTTTCAAAAGCTTGCACCAGTTAGTTTTTGCCGAGGTTCCAGTTCTTGTGTTTTGGACAAATTTCTTGGTTATGAAGCAAAGTATGAGGAGTCATGTGAAGCAGGCCTGTACAGGCTATACATCAGCTTGCACACTTTGCCCTTGGCCCCTCCAGTTTGTGGATCTAATTTGCTGCACAAGATATGGCTCAACGCTCAAGGATTTAGTTTTGACATAAAGCAAGATTTGGCAAAAATGGAAATGTTATTTTTTGTACTTAGGGATTAATCTTGTGTGCAATTCTCTAATGACCAAAACAATGCCTTAGACCAATGGATTTGCATTTAATTATTGAGTGTGGAATGGTTTTGAGGCCTGTAATCTAGTGCAAAGCAAGCTGATTTGAATTTGCAACTTGTATCAATATGAACATGCCATGGATGAAAAGTGAGTTTTTGCCAACTTCAAGCCTTCGATTCTCCCTAACCACAAATGAGTTTGGAGAGTTCTTGGACATTTTGGAAATCTTGCAACATGCTCTACAATCCATCTTTGAAATGAAATATGAGATTCCAAGTGGAACTATGTGAAACATTTCCATGAAGATAGGTCAAAATACTGCCTAAACTAGGGCAAAATTTTACTAAGTTAAAAGTTTTAGGGACCCTTGTTCCAAATATCATAACTTGAGATACAAGCTTCTTTTGGGAAAACTTTGTGAATAAAAGTTGTATACATTATGGAGGACTACGACTTTCATGTTGGAAGTTTTGTTTGAATCCAATTGCATCATGATGAAAATGTTGGGCAAAGTTAGTAAAAATTAAGAAAATTTC